>CM053402.1:75772625-75795429 GCA_028644305.1 Xerus rutilus | reverse complement strand
TCAAGCCTGTAATCCCAGCACTTAGGGAGGCTGAGACAGGAGAATCGCGAGTTCAAAGCCAGCCTCAGCAACGGCGAGGTGCTAAGCAACTCAGTGAGACCCTGTCTCTACATAAAACACAAAATAGGGCTGGGGATGTGGCTCAGTGGTCGAGTGCCCCTGAGTTCAATCCCTGGTACCAAAAAAAAAAAAAAAAAAAGAACCAACTCCGTGTGTCATTGATCCTTTGTATTTTTTTTAATACTCAATTTCATTGATTTCAGCTCTGCTCTTAATTATTTTCTTTCTTCTGGTTTTAGAATTGATTTATTCTTTTTCTTCAAGGACTTTGAGATGCATCATTAGGTTGTTTATTTGGGATCTTGCTGATTTTTTTTTTTTTTTTTTTTTGCCATCCTAACATGGAGTGAGGTAAAAGGCAGAGTCTTACCTCAGGTGAGGTTGAGTTCTTCACAAATCTTAGGTAAAGTTCTTTATTTCTGAAGCTGATCTTTGCCTTTTTGTTGAATATCATTTTACAAAGATCTCACATATTATTTCCTGAATCTGTCTGAATATCAGTTAACATAATACATTATATCTGATTTTCTTATGTAGATACTCATAGCTATATAAACTTTCGTCTTATACCTGCCTTTGTAGTATCCCAGAGGTTCTGATATGTTGCATCACTATTCTTATTTGAGTCTTAAGAATTTTTTTTAATTTCTCAAACCTTGATTTCTTCTATCACTCATTCATCATTCAAAAGTATACTATTCAGGCTGGGATTGTGGCTCAGTGGTAGAGCGCTTGCGTCGCATGTGTGAGGCACTGGGTTCAATCCTCAGCACCACATAAAAATAAATAAATAAAATAAAGATATCGTGTCCATCTACAACTAAAAAAAATTTTTAAAAATTAAAATTAAAAAAAATTTTTAAAAGTATACTATTCAATCTCCTTGTATTTTTCTTTAGTTTCTGTAAGATTTTTTTCATGTTGATTTCTAATTTCATATCATGATTTGATAAGATGCAAGGAATTATATCAGTTATATCAAGGGTTTTTTTTATTTGCCTAAAGTTGCTTATAGCCTAAAATATGTATTTTGCAAAATATTCTATGAGCTGCTGAGAATAAAGTGTATCCAGCTGATGGATGAAATATTGTATAGATATCTATTAAGGCCATTTGATTTATAAAATTTTTCAGGTCCAAAGAGTCTTAACTGAGTTTATGTTGGATGACCCATCTAATGGTGAGAGAAGTTGTTGAAATCACCTAGTACTATTGTACTCGAGTCTATCTTAGGCTTCCATTTGAGCAGTGTCTCTTTTATGTAATTTGTTGCACCAACATGTGGGGCATAAATATTTATTATTATTGTATTTTCTTGTTGGATTGTTCCCTTTACCAGTGTGACCTACTTTGTCTTTTCTGATAAATTTTAGTTTGAAGTTTGCTTTGTCAGATATGAGAGTAGCTACTCCTGCTTGTTTTGGGGTTCCATTTACATAGTATATCACTTTCCATCCTTTTACTTTCTGCTTGCAACTGCTTTGCCTATAGGGTACATCTCTTATAAACAACCTGTAGTTGGGTCTTGTTTTTTAATCCATTCTGCCAGCCTGTGTCTTTTAATTGAAGAGTTGAGGCCATTTACATTCATTTTTATCACAAAGAGATGTTTATTAATTTCTGCCATTTTGATTTAATTTGGTCCTGTTAATCATTTACTTTGCTACTGTTCAAATGAGATTTGTTTGTGAGCCTCTGAGGTTTGCTTTTTATTTCTTCTGGGTGGAGTAATTCATTATGTAAGTTCTGCAGTGCTAGTTTCATTGTCATGAATTCTTTTAGCTTTTGCTTATTTTGGAAGGCTTTTGTTTCTCCTATGTCTTTGAATGATAGCTTTTCTGAATATAGAGTTTGATTGACAGTTATTTTCTTTCAGGGTTTGGAGACATCATTCCAAGCCCTTCTGGCTTTTAGAGTTTGCACTGAGAAATTGAAAGTTATTCTGATAGGCTTGCCCCTAAATGTGACCTGAAGCTTTTCTATTGAGGCTTTTAAAATTCTATCCTTGTTCTGTATGTTAGGTATTTTAATTATAATGTGTCATGGAGAGATTTTGTTTTTGTTTTTTTCTTTTTTGGTACCGAGATTGAACTCAGGGGTACTCCACCACTGAGCCACATCCCCAGCCCTATTTTGTGTTTTATGTAGAGACAGGGTCTCCCTGAGTTGCTTAGCACCTTGCTGTTGCTGAGGCTGGCTTTGAACTTGTGATTCTCCAGTCTCTGCCTCCCAAACTGCTGGGATTACAGGCGTGTGCCACCACGCCTAGCTATTTTATGTTTTATCTAGAGACAGGGTCTCCCTGAGTTGTTTAGCACCTCACTGTTGCTGAGGCTGGCTTTGAACTTGGGATTCTCCTGCCTCAGCCTCCCAAAGTGATGGGCTTACAGACATGCGGTAGCGGCCAGCTTGATTTCTTTATCTGATATTTCACCCATTTCAATATCTTTGGAGTCAGTTGCTGGTGTATTATCAACTTTAGGAGATACCATGTTACCTTATTTTTTTCATATTTTCTTCTATTTCTGTGTTGGGCTTTAAGCATGTTTGAAGGTATTTTTCTTTGCTCTTATGTGTGAGCCTTTTTAGGGCAGAGTCTTCACTTGCTACAGTATTCTAGAGTGATCTATATTGAGAATCCTCCCTCCTAGGTGTGGTATCCACAGCCTTTGTGTTAATTCTCTGGTTTTGCTGTAGTGGCAGATGTTCATTCATAGGTGAGACTAGGGGGCCCACCCCTATCTGTTTCAGTATATTCCACTGTCAGTTGGAGTTTCGTTTGATCTGACCAGTTGGTTGCACTTTCAGGGTGAGGCTATTGCAGAGTTCTATAAGTAGAGTTCCTGCTGGTGGGGCTTAGGTCTAATCAGGCCTCAGGGGTTTTGTTGGGTAGTGTCTGCTTATAGAGATTAGAAATTAGATCAACACTCCTCTAGGGCCTGGCAGTTTCTGATCTCTGTCAGGGCCTGGATCTCAGGAGCCTCCCAAGAATTTCACTCATGGGACAAGAGAGCCAATTCTTTACACACTCTGCTACCCAAGAACATAAGCCTTCCCAATCTTAGTGTCTGTGAGTATTCACACCTGCCTATTCAGATTCCCAACTTGCTTCAGCTGATCATGTGAGCTGCCAGACTCAAAGAAGTGAGTTGGGCTCCTCTTCACTTTTCTGACTTTATCCCCCTAGGTACAATCTTCTCTGTGCCTATTTCACTCCCATTCTTCCGAACAAAATGCGTTTGCCAGGACAGTGTAGCAATGTTTACTATGATCTCCCAGCTCCTACAGCAGTGGCTGCAGTTTGTCCACTTCAAGATGACACCTCTGCTGGGCTCACACGCCTGTAATCCCAGCACTTTGGGAGGCTGAGACAAGAGAATCATGAGTTCAAAACCAGCCTCAGCAATAGCGAGGCGCTAAGCAACTCAGTGAGACCCTGTCTCTACATAAAACACAAAATACGGCTGGGGATGTTGCTCAGCAGTCAAGTATCCCTGAGTTCAATCCCAGGTACCAAAAAAAAAGATGACACCTTCTGGGCTGGGATTGTGGCTCAGAGGAAGAGTGCTTGCTTGCCTAGCATGTGTGAGGCATTGAGTTTGATTCTCAGTACAGCACATAAATAAATAAAATAAAGATCCATTGACAACTAAAAGATACTTTTTTTTAAAAAATGACACCTTCCTTAGCTCTCCACGGCCAGTTGGCAAACAACACTTTTCAATCACCAGTGTACAGTACAACCTCTGGATCAGCTAAGTTCAGGCCTGTTTTCTGGTCTCAGGTTTTTCTGTACCAAATCTGTGTTTCTCCCTCTGGTCTCCTCCTTATGTGATGATCCAGCGCCACTATAGCTGCTACTTCTGGCTTAGCTCTAATGTACTCTTTCTTCTTTGTTTAATGTACCCAAATTTCTGAGTCTCTAAGATACTCTGTCCAATATAGAATTTGTTACATGTGTTAAGTGTGGGAGTTTTTTATTGATGAGTAGTATTCCATGGATTGGGTATGCCATTATTTGTTCACCAGTTGATGGATATTTAGGTAAGCTTCTACTTTTTAATCTATAATGAATACTGCTGCTAAGACTACTCACTTCTAAGTCTTTATGTAGACATATTTTGTTTTTTTTCTTTTTTTTTTAATATTTTCATTTCTTTGGGGTAGATACCCAGGTTGTTACAGCTTAGATCTTAAATGTAACCCCAGAGCTCATGTGTTGAAGTCTTGGTCCCCAGTACAGCAGTGTTCTTGGTAATGGTGGTTTGAGGAGATGATTGGATCAAGAGGATCCTGACCTCATGGATAGATTAATCCATATTTGGATTCATTACTTTTTGCTTTTGGGTTTTGTTTGTTTTTGTTTGTTTGTTTGTTTGGGGGGGGGTGGTACCAGGGATTGAAGTCAAGGGCACTTGACCGCTGAGCCACATCCCCAGCCCATTTTTTTATTTTATTTAGAGATAGGGTCTCATTAAATTGCCGAGGGCCTCACTAAGTTGGTAAGCCTGGCTTTGAACTCATGCTCCTCCTGCCTCAGCCTCCCAAGCTGCTGGGATTACAGGCGTGTGCCACTGTGCCTAGTTATGGATTCATTACTTAATGGGTTTTAGAGGAAAATGAGTTTTGTTATAAAAGCAAGCGCTCTATCTCTTTGCTTCCCAGCTGCCATGAGGTAAACAGCTGTGATCTACCACATACACCCCACCATGGTGTTCTGCCTCGCACAGGCCTAAAATAGTGGAGATAGCCAACCAAGGACTGAAATCTCCGAAATCATGAGCCCAAATAAATTTTTTCTCTTTTAAATGGATTTTCTCAGATATTTTTTCACAGAAACAAAGTTGACTAACAGTAGGAATGAAATTTGTGGTAATAATACTTCTGTTAGTCCGTTTATGCTGCTATAATAAAATACTGTAGACAGTAATTAATGAAGAACAAAAATTGGACTCAGTATTAGAGTGGTCTCCTAGCATGTGGTTCTATGCAGTATTGATTGACCTTTATTTATTCATTTATTTACATGCAGTGCTGAGGATCAAACCCAGTACCTCCCACATGCAAGGCAAGCACTCTACCACTGAGCCACAATCCCAGCCTCTCTATGCAGTATTGAAAGAAAAGAAAGAGAAATTTATTTCTCACAGGTGCCTGATGAGGGATCATGTGCCTCCTTCCAAGATAGCACTTTGTTGCTGTGTTCTCCAGAGAGGACAAACACTGCCTTCACATGGCAAAAGAGACAAAAGGGGGAAGAGGGCTAAGCCAGCTTCCTTCAGCCCTTTCATAGGCACTAATTCACTCATGTGAACAGAATCGCTTCCCTACTTTTTATGTTTTTTAGTTGTAGATGGACACAATGCCTTTATTTTTATGTGGTGCTGAGCATTGAGCCCAGCGTTTCATACATGTGAGGCAAGCATTCTACCACTGAGCCACAACCCTAGCCCCACTGCCCTACTTTTTTTTGGGGGAGGGGGTACTGGGGATTGAACTCAGGGGTACTTGACCACTGAGCCATATCCCCAGCCCTATTTTGTATTTTATTTAGAGACAGAGTCTCACTGAGTTGCTTAGTGCCTCGCCGTTGCCGAGGCTGGCTTTGAACTTGGGATTCTCTTGTCTCAGTCTCCCAAAGTGCTGGGATTATAGGTGTGCACCACCGTGCCTGGTTACTTCTCTACTTTTTTTTTCTTTTTAGTTGTAGATGGACACAAATATCTTTCTTTTATTTATTTATTTTTATGTGGTGCTGAGGATCAAACCCAGTGCCTCCCGTATGAAAGGCAAGCACTCTACCACTGAGCTACAATCCTAGCCCTACTTCCCTACTTTTTAATGTCATCACATTGGGAATTACGTTTCAACATGAATTTTGTAGGGGACATATATTCAAACCATACCATGTATGTTTAACTTTTTAAAGATATTGCCATGGTTTTCCAAAGTAGCTATACCATTTTGTATTCCCACCAGCAGCAAATGAGAATTTGAGTTGTTTCACATCATCACTGACAGGTGGAAATATCAATCATTTTAACTAGTCTAGTGGTTATAATGGTATCTCATTGTGGCTTTAATTTGTATTCCAAGTGATTAATGATTTTGAGCATCTTTTCATGTGCTTATTGGCCATTTGTGTAACTTTTTGGTGAATGTTTTCATATATTTTACCCCTTGTTCTGTTTTGTTTTTGTTTTTGTGGTACTGAGAATTAAACCCAGAGGCACTCTTCCACTGAGCTGCATGCTCAGCCTTTTGGGTTTTTTATTGTTTGTGTGTGTTTCCCCCTCTTTGGCAGGTGGAGGAGTTTGTTGGTTTGTTTGATTTTTTGAGACAGGGTCTCACTAAATTGCTCAGGCAGACCTCAAACTTGCAATCCAGTCTTCCAAGTCGCTAGGATTACAGTCAAGTGCACTGCACCTGGCCTACCCATTGTTTTGTTGTTGTTGTTGCTGTCGTTTGTTTTTTGTTTTCTGTGGGGTTCTTTTGGTACTGGAGATTGAACTCAGGGGTACTCGGCCACTGAGCCAGATCCCCAATCCTATTTTTTGTGTTTGATGTAGAGACAGGGTCTCACTGAGTTGCTCAGTGCCTCGCTGTTGCTGAGGCTGGCTTTGAACTCGCGATTTTCCTGTCTCAGCCTCCCAAAGTGCTGGGATTATAGGTGTGTGCCACCACGCCGGGCTTACCCATTGTTTTTATTTTTTTTTTATTTTTTTTTTAAATATTTATTTTTTAGTTGTAGGTGGACAGAATATCTTTATTTTTTATTTTTATGTGGTGCTGAGGATCGAACCCAGTGCCTCCCATGTGCTAGGCGAGCACGCTACCACTGCGCTACAATCCCAGCCCCTTACGCATTGTTTTTTTTTTTTTTTTTTTTTTTTTTTAATTTTTTTTTTTTAAATTTTTTTTTTTTTTTTTAGTTGTAGATGGACACAATGTCTTTATTTTATTGCTTTGTATGTGGTGCTGAGGATCGAACCCAGGGCCTCACGCATGCGAGGCAAGCGCTCTACCACTGAGCTACAATCCCAGCCCCTTACGCATTGTTTTTAATTGGATTGTTTTCTACCTTAGTAGAAATAACTTTTTATATATTCTGGATATGAGCCCTTTGTCAGAGGTGTGTGAATGAGAGTGCTTGGGATTAAACCCAAGGTCTCTCATATGCTAAACATGCACTCTACCAATGAGCATTTACATCCCCTAATCCCTTGATGTTTTTTAAACTGTCTTTCAAAAACTAAAGTTTTTAATTGTATAGTTGTGCTTTTGTGTGATCTTTTCAAGAAATCTCTGCTTATCCCAATGTCACAAGTATTTTATGTCACAAGTTAAATGGTTTTAGCGCTTCTATGTTTATAGTCCAATTCAAGTTATTTTTTTCTGTGTGGTATTCACAAGGATCAAGGTTTTGATTCCATGTAGATACTTAGTTGGTTCAGCACAATTCATTACAAAGATTGCTTTCCCTTTTGAATTACTTTGACACCTTTGTGAAAATCAGTTGATTATATGTGTCTATTTCTAGACTCATTCCTGTTACATTGGTCCATATACCTATGCTCACAATAGTACCACAATGTCTTGATTTCTACAGTTTTTAGTGAAGTCTTAAGCCAGCTATGGTGGTACACAACTGTAACCTCAACTATTCAGGAGGTTGAGGCAGGAGGTTCATAGGTTTAGGGCCAGCCTGGATAATTTAGCAAGACCCTATCTCAAAATAAAAAGGATTGAGGATGCACCTCAGTGATACAGCACCCTTGGGTTCAATCCCCAGTACCACAAAAACAAGTCTTAAATCAGGGAGTGTAAGACCTTGAACCATGTTCTTTTTTTTCAAGATTTTTGACTCTTCTGAGCCCTTTACCTTTCCATCATTATGTCATTTTCTTTAAAACATCCTACTAAAATTCTGACTGCAATTGCATTGAATCTATAAATCAATTGGGAGAGAATCATCAGCTTAAGTGTATTGAGTCTTCCCATCAGTGGACATGAAATATCATTGCATTTGTTTAGGTCTTTAATTTTCCTTCATGATGTTTTATTTTTCAGTTCCATGTATAAATGCATCACATATCTTGATAATCTATCCATATACTTTTGGGAAAAATGTGTATTCTGCCTTTGTTGAGCATAGCCTTCTGTATAGTGTTAATGCTGTTCTTTAGAAAGTATGTGCCTTTGCTGATTTGAGGCACGGGGGTGCTATTAGTTGCTGAAATAGAGCTATTAAAATCAATTCCATAGCCAGGTGCAGTGGCACATGCCTATAATTCTAGTTACTTGGGAGGTTGAGACAGGAAGATAGCAAGTTTGAGACCAGCCGTGGCCCTGTCTCAAAATAAGCTTAGTTGTTGAATGCCCCGTGGTTCAATCCTGGTACCAAAAAGAAAGAAAGAAAAGAAAGCGGGGGCAGGGAGAAGAGAAGAGAAAAATAATTTTATGATTTTGGAGTCTATTTCTCCCTTGAATTCTCTTTTTGATTCATGTATTTTAAAACTCTGTTATTAAGCATGTGTATTATTATGATTGTTTCTCTTCCTGATGAGTTTACAATCATAATGAAATACCTATTTTTTAACTAGTAATTCTCTGTTAAAATCTGTTTTATTTGATAATGCAGCAGTTCCCATCTTGTGCTTATTGTTTACATGGTATATCTTTTCCTATCTATATACCTTCAACTTATCTGTGTCTTTATGTTTAAAATGGATTTCTTTTAGATAGCATATAGCTGGGTCTTGTTTATTCTGATAATCTCTACATTTTTCGTGTAGCATTTATTTTGAAATATTTAGTGTAATATTTATAAGATTAGATTTGTATCAATCATTTGTTTCTTACTTGCTTCCTGCTTTTTTGTTTCTCTATTTTACTGTCTTTTTAAAAAAGTGGTTATTTAAATATTTTTTAGAACTTTATTTTAGCTAAACTTTTTTGTGCTTTTTATATTGTGGTTACTCTAGAAATTTAAATATACATCCTCAACTTTTAAAGTCTACTTATAATTGCTAATATTTAAGAATTTTGTATCTAGATATTTAGCCATAATGTATTCTCTTATACTGTCCCTTCTAGTTGGGCTACCTATGACATAGCAGCCTGTTTGTTTATTTAAAGTTTTTTTTTTTAATATCTTTTAGTTGTCAATAGACCTTTATTTTATTTATTTATAGGCAGTGCTGAGAATCCAACCCAATGCCTCAAACTTGCTAGGCAAGCGCCCTACCACTGAGCTACAACCCCAGTCCTATTTTTTTTTATTTTTTTTAAATATTTATTTTTTAGTTGTAGGTAGACACAATAGCTTTATTTTATTTTTATGTGGTGCTGAGGATCGAACCCAGTGCCTCCCGCGTGCTAGGCGAGCACGCTACCACTGCGCCATAACCCCAGCCCCGCCCAGTCCTATTTAAACAGTTTACATGAATCAAAAGTTTTATACTAGCTGGGCGCAGTGGCGCACACCTGTAATCCCAGCACTTTGGGAGGCTGAGAGAGGAGAATTGCGAGTTCAAAGCCAGCCTGAAAATAGAGCTAAGGATGTGGCTCAGTGGTTGAGTACCCCTGAGTTCAATTTTTTTTTCAAAAAATAAGTTTTATACTTATAGAGTAACATTTATAATATTATAGTTTTAAAAAATCAGCCTCGCCTTTATATTTATGCATGTTATCCCCAACCTTTTTTTAAAAATATTTTTTAGTTGTAAATGGACACAATATCTTTATTTATTTTTACGTGATACTGAGGATCGAACTCAGTGCTTCACACATGCAAGGCAAGCACTCTACCACTGAGCCACAACCATAGCCCCCCCCCAACCTTTTTTTTTTTGGAGGGGGTGCTTTTTACTACTGAGCTACACACATCCCAGTTCTTTAAATTTTTTTTTTTGTACTGGGGATTGAACTAAGGGGTACTTGACCACTGAGCCACATCCCCAGCCCTATTTTATATTTTATTTAGAGACAAGGTCTCACTGAGTGCTTAGCACCTCGCCATTGCTAAGCTTTGAACTCATGATTTTCCTGTCTCAGCCTCCCTAAGTGCTGGGATTCCAGGCATGCGCCACCATGCCCAGCCCCCCATTTATTGTTTTTTGTTTTGTTTTGTTTGTTTTGTTTTGTTTTATTCTGCACCAGGGATTGAACTCAGGGGTACTTGACCACTGAGCCACATCCCTATCCCTATTTTGTGTATTATTTAGAGACAGGGTCTCACTGAGTTACTTAGTGCCTCGCTGTTGCCAAGGCTGGCTTTGAACTTGCCATTCTCCTGTCTCAGCCTCCCAAAGTGCTGGGATTACAGGCGTGGGCTATCACACATGACTCCCATTTATTGTTTTTAAGGGCTGCAATTATAGACTTTTAGGTGACACTGCCTTTGGCGCTAACTTTGGAGAAAGTACAAAACTCTCCTTATTTCTATTTTAGCTTAGTCTGCTGATGTTGAGGACTTCTCATGATTTCAAGTTATGTTTGTTATCTAAAAAGTCAGATACACCCAGATTTAAAGAAATGTTTTTTTTGTTTTTTGGGTTTTTTTTTTTTTTTTTTTTGCCACTTTCTGGCAAATGTCAACGTTTACACCAAAGAATATGCTAACTAGTTTTGTACTGTGACACTTTCCCTGATCAGTACAGCAGAACCTAGATCATAGCCCTGATGTTCTGACTCTAGATGGCCAGCATTTGTCATCTCTTGCCTTTGCTCAGCCATAAGATATTGTCATTTTATCTCATGAGACCCTAGCAAAGCCCCTTCAGCCCTCCATTTCCCCAGCCTGCTTCTATTAATACTTATAACAGTGACTTTTATGCTCCTGAAGTTTCTCAGGATCTTCTAAATACCTATCTGTCCAATTGACTGTTGGCCATAGGCTGCAGTTCACAAAAGTAGATGTTCTTAGGGTGAAGACCACATGGTTCTGCAGCTAATTTGTCTCTAAAATTACTGTTGCTTTGTTCATTTGTCTAGGTTTTAAACAATTTGGTATAGCAATGTGGAAACAGAAAACTTCAGGTTCAAATTTTGAACTGACAATAGGTGTGTAATTCTGAGTACAGAATTCACCTTTGTACAGTGGAGTTAACTGTGTATCTTGCAGGGTTGTGAGGATTAAATGAGACACGTGAAAGCTCTCAGTTCCTGGCATTAAAAAAATGTATTCACTAAACAGGTATTATTGTTAATAGTGAGAGCAGGAACCACATCTTAATGGTTTTTTTTTCCCTTGTGTTGGGAGTCTTGCTGTTTCCCAGGCTGGTCTAAAACTCTGAGCTCAATCTACCTGCTTCAGCTTTCTAAGTAGTTTGAACTATGAGCATGTCCCACCTTACCTAACTTACATCTTACACTTTTTGTTGTTCCATATTTATAGCATAATAATGAATATATGGCATGTACCTGATATTACTTATAAGTTGATTGATTAGTTTTGAGAGGTCACAGATAAAGCTGTTAATAATAAAACCAAAGTAAAATATATCTAAAACAAGAGCCTTTTGGGAGGGGCGTGGACCAAGGATTGAACTCAGGGGCACTCAACCACTGAGCTACGTCCCAACCCTATTTCATATTTTATTTAGATACAGGGTCTCACTAAGTGGCTTAGCAACTTGCTGTTGCTGAGGCCGGCTTTGAACTCGCGATTTTCCTATCTCAGCCTCCCAAAGTGCTGGGATTACAGGCATGCACCACTGTGCCTGGCTTAAGGAGCCTTATTTATATAGTCACATTTGACTATGTATTGTATACCTCTAAACCTGGCAATGTGTATATATATTTAGTTGAAGGACCAAAATGTGATCCTTAAACCTCTTTATAAATTAGTTGTCTGGCTAGAAAGATAGCCACTAGTTTATCTAAGTCTTAGCTAGAAAGGTAGCCATTAGTTTA
The DNA here is from genome assembly GCA_028644305.1 of Xerus rutilus. Taxonomy (NCBI): domain Eukaryota; kingdom Metazoa; phylum Chordata; class Mammalia; order Rodentia; family Sciuridae; genus Xerus; species Xerus rutilus. The sequence continues at coordinate 75,783,453 of CM053402.1, read as the reverse complement.
CCTAAGTTTAGCCAAAGTCTTACTACTTTTTCTCAACACTCTTAAAATTGTTGTTTGTACCTTGGCTGACATAAAATAAACTGCAAGACTGTTAATTGCTGCCCAGAGAGTTGGACTAATAGCTGCTACTATTTCTAGTAGATCAAGATGTCAAAGATATCTTCATGTCCCTGGAGCAAGGCAATGCTTCATTTAATGTCAGTAATATTTAGGAAATTCTTTTTCTAAGTAACTTTTTTTTTAGTGCTGAGATTGAACCTTGTGCATGCCAGGCAAACATTCTACCACTGAACTACCTACCCAGCCCCCAAATAACTTTTTAAACCTTATCTTTTTTTAATATTTATTTTTTAGTTGTAGGTGGACACAATATCTTTATTTTATTTTTATGTGGTGCTGAGAATCAAACCGAGTGCCTCACGCATACTAGGCTAGCACTCTACCACTGAGCCATAACCCGAGCCCTAAACCTTATCTCTTAGAGATGTTTAAATTGCCTAGTAATCAAACTGAAACAAGTGAGATATCAAACTGACAGTGATCATAAAATATGCTTATGGTTCACCACAGGATAGGGAATTGGGAACTTTGAAGCACCATTTGTGGAGTGTAAACTGGTATAGGCTTTCTGACAGGCAGTTAAGCAGAATCTGTTAAAATGTGAATGTGTATCTCCTTTGACCTGGTAATCTCTCACTCTTAGAATTTATCCTAAGAATACAGGTGTTCAAAAAATATGTGTATAAGAATATTTACTTCAGCATTGTTATACCAGTGAAAAATGCAATCTAAAAATATCCATTAATAGAGGGATAAATAATGCTGTATTCATATTATAGAATGTAAGTCAGCCATTGAAAAGCACAGTATAGGCCAGGTGCAGTGGCATACAACTGTAATCCCAATGACTCAGGAGACTGAGGCAAGAGGATCACAAATTTGAGGCCAGCCTCCACAGTTTAGCAAGGCCTTGCCTAAAATTTAAAAGGGCTGGGAATTTGGCTCAGTGGTGGAATAATAGTGGATTCCATCCCAGAAATTGAAAAAAGAAAAAGAAAAAAAAAAGGAAAAGAAAAGCATACACCACCATACTGGGTATAGCCAGGCACAGTGGTGCTCACCTGTAAACCCAGCTATATGAGAGGCTAAGGTTGAAGGATCACAAGGTCAAAGCCAACCTCAGCAACTTAGTGAGGTCCTATCTCAAAATAAAAAAAGGACTGAGATGTAGCTCAGTGATAGAGATATTTTCAGAACCCCAGTACCCAAATTAAAAAAAAAAAAATCATAAGGAATTTTTAAAATAGTGAAACTAATATTTATTTATACATTGTAATTTGAAACATTGAAAATTAAGGTGGATTATTTCCTTGTTAAAAAAAATCAAAAATAATTTGCGAGGCTGTGGTTGTGGCTCAGTGGTAGAGCGCTTGCCTACCACATGTGAGGCACTGGGTTTGATCCTCAGCACCACATAAAAATAAATAAATAAATAAATAAATAAATAAATAAATAAATAAATAAAATAAAGGTATTGTGTCCATCTACAACTAAAAAAATATTTTTAAAAGGGTAATTTGAGGGGCCGGGGTTGTGGTTCAGTGGTAGAGTGCTTGCCTAGCATGCGTGAGACACTGGGTTCGATTCTCAGCACCACGTATAAAAAAAATAAAGGTCCATCAACAACTAAAAAACAAATTTTTTTAAAAAAAGGTAATTTGAACCGCCCTTCCCTTCTTGCTATGTCACTTTCACTACGGAGTGAGCAACTAGTTCTTCTGTGCTTTGGCCAATTATACTCCATCCTAAATTTTAGCTTTTATACTGTCAATGCCATAAAACATCTTTGAAATATTTTAATGTGGAAGATTTTTTGCTGTTGTCACTCCCTCTGAGACATCTTCATCCTTTCCATCACAACCACTTTCTTTGTTTATATTGATAAGTTCATCTTCACTAAGTGCCTGTGGCTGCTTATCTGTGTTTCAAACAGTGGCAGTGTCAACTCCCACAGTCAGCTGATTCTTCTATAATTTCATTTATGTTTGATTTATGTTTCACTTCTGGACTTATCACTTCTTATTTCCTTGCTGCACTGTGATCTTTACTGGAGAATTCTCTCTTTCAAAAGTCTAATTTTTTAAAAATATTACCAGCCGGGCGCGGTGGCTCAAGCCTGCAATCCCAGCACTCAGGGAGGCTGAAACAGGAGAATCGCAAGTTCAAAGCCAGCCTCAGCAATGGCGAGGTGCTAAGCAACTCAGTGAGACCCTGTCTCTACATAAAACACAAAATAGGGCTGAGGATGTGGCTCAGTGGTCGAGTACCCCTGAGTTCAATCCCCAGTACCAAAATAAATAAATAAATAAATAAATAAATAAATAAATAAATAAATAAATAGAAATATTACCTAGGTCCCTCAGTGGGAGACCAAAAGTCAGCATCACTACACACTTTGCTGTCTGTGAATTGAATGACATGCAATGATCAATCACCAACAGACTTTGCATGGCTGGTCACTAATCATGATGCACGTGTTATGTATGGAGTGATTTGTGACCTGAAGAGCTAGCAGTGACATTTTTTATGCAGTTACAGTTAATATGCCATAGTAATTGAAATTTGAATCATGATGGAGGACTGGTATAATTAACCAGTACTAACTGAAAATTGTACATATCAGAACCACATAAAGCAAGGACAACCTATATGTATATTCATTGTCTTCAAAAATTCTTCCTATGAGGTGGACATTCCAGGAAGGGGCAGCCACTCACCTTAGGCTAGACTCAACATATGTTCCAGTTATGGGTTTTACTTTCCTTTCTGCAAAGCTTCATCTAATGGCAATATCCTGGGTCATACAAACTTTGACACACCAACCTGGAATCCCACACTATAGTTCAGGCTGAGTCTCACTTTACATCAGTAGACACAATACTGTGGGGTCTACTGATTGAGTAATCTGGCTTTTGGCTAGACATCTACATGTGATTTTTCAGGCTTGACTATAGATGATTATAAAGCCTTTACCTGACAGGCCTCATAGGAGTAGCTGTCCCATACATGCCTGGTACACAGGGAATGCATCTGTGTCTCTGAAGGGGGCTGCAGTCAAGGACTCAGGACTCAGGCCCCAGGGCCCCTGGCTGGTCATGTTCTTTTCACATTTAGGGTCCTAGCACCCAGCCCTTCATTTCTAGGTCTCCATCTCAGGATGGGACAAAGGACCTCTTCAGGCACCTATGCTGAGGCCTCCTTATGGAGGGAGAAGAGAGAATTTTATGTGTTTTGTTGTTGCTGGGTTTTTTTCCATACTGAGGATTGAGCCCAGAGCCTTGAATGTGCTGGGCAAGCTCTCTACCACTGAGCTACATCCCAGCCCTCCCCACCCCATACTGCAGATTGAATCCAGAGTTACCACTATACACATCCCCAATTCTTTTTTTTTTTTTTTTTTTTGAGATGGCTGGTCTTGGATTTGCAATCCTCCTACCTCAGCCTTTTGCCAAGTAGATGGGATTACAGGCAGGTGCACCACATATGGCTGAGAAGGGGGTATCCTGAAGACACTTTTCCCCAATGTGACTCAGTGCCCAGGATTTTGCACTTCTAACCCTTCCTTCTCACCCTTTCCATCTCAGTGTCTGTAAAACTGCCAGAGCCTTTTGCCCAAGACTTCTATGTCTGTGCTGATCCATCTGACTCTGGAGCATATCCCATTTCATGGGGAAAATGAAATGGGAATCAGTGCTTTCTCTATCTTTAGACCTCTACTTTTTTTTTTTTTTAAATATTTTTTTAGTTGTAGATGGACACAATGTCTATTTTATTGCTTTGTACGTGGTGCTGAGGATCGAACCCAGGGCCTCACGCATGCAAGGCAAGCACTCTACCGCTGAGCTACAATCCCAGCCCTAGACCTCTACTTTTACCATCACAGTGACTAAAGGCTTCACTCTTTCATTTCTGGCTTGCTACTTCAATTGGCTGACAGCTGTCTCCCAGTTTAGCTGACCCCTGATGCTCATCCTGTTACATAACTGTACCACCCAGAATCAGTAAGCCTTATAGAGTGATGGAAGGGCTTGACCAGGGAGCCATATTGAAGATGTTATTGTATAAGGAAGGGGTACCACTCCATACAAGTTTATACCTTAACTCAGCACTTCTTTTTTTTTTTTTTTTTTTCAGTATTGGGGCTTGAACCCAGGACTGATTTACCATTGAACTACAGTCCTGGCCATTCTTATTTTTTATTTTGAGACAGGGTCTCACTAAGTTGCTGAGACTGGCCTCTATCCTGCTGTCCTCCTGCCTCAGCCTCCCAAGTAGCTGGATTACAATGTGCCCTTGCATTCAGCTCAGCAACCATTTTAGAATATATGATGACTATTAAGAAGAATACATGGGTCCAAGATACAGAGGCAGAAGGAGTACCCCTCCTCACCATCCCTTCCAATGAGTAATCCAATTGGAAAATTTGTGCTGGAGACTGGACATAGATGTCCGGATTCCCAGAATGTTAATACTTCCATCAGTAGACACAGGAAGAACCCCTGGAAACTTGAAGCTACAGCTGCTGCTTTGCCATTTTAGGCTCCTAATGCCAGAAACCAGCAGTCAAGGAAGAGTCCTAATATTGGCAGGTGTGAATGACCTCATCAGTAGGAGGCAGGGTCTCTGTTAGATGATGAGTATAGGGTACCACATAATCTAGCAGGGCTTCTTACACAACCACTAATTTTGACAGTAAATGAATACACACACACCAGCCATACCCTGAGAAAATTATGATAACCAAAGGCTTATGGACCCAGGAATGAAGGTCTATGTCACCCTCCAGGTAAGCCACCTAGACACACAGAGGTGCTGGCTGAGAATGAGGAAAATATAGAATGGGTATTGGAGAGAGTCACAATGAGTATCAGAGCCTCAATATCAGCTCCAGCTGCAAGGACTCTAGTTCACCCTATTAACCTTCCTTCTGTAACTTTACCAGGTAAAGAGGTCAACCAAGATCCTGGAAGTGCTCTTCTTGTCAGCAGCAAGTGAATATGAGAGGTGCAAGGATGGGCTGTACTGGATGCTGTGGTTGAGATAGGCCCATTCAGCACCTCATACACTGTTGGCACCTCACGACTATATCCCTCCCTGGGAGTTGCCCTTAACCAAAAGAAGAGGCTTCAGCCGAAGTTACACTTCCTCCCTGAAGGCAGCCTGCATACAATGACAGTTGATGCTGGCTCAAGGATCTTTCCCTTGCCTCAATTTGGAGCAACTCTGAAGGGCTGTCTGAGCTCCAGAACTCCCTGCAGACTCTACTGAGGTCTTTGTTGCAACTCCATGGCATTCATCTTCTCCTTCTCAGTATTGCTCCCAAGAGCACTCCCCAATAAATCCCCTGAACACAGATCTCTGTCTCTTGTTTCCATCTTGGAGGACTATGAGGAAGATGCCATGTAGAGTTCACACCCTTTGTGTGAAATGCAACAGGAGACAGCACTATGTACAAATCATAATGGAACAAAGAAATCCTGGCTTAGTGCCCTAAGGAAACTACTACAATTAATGCAAAAATTAAATGTGGTCCTATTTATCCATTTTGACAAGGAGGGCTTGGCCCAGTGGCGCATGCCTATAAACCCAGTGGCACAAGAGGCTAAGGCAGGAGGATCATGAGTTCAAAGCCAGCCTCAGCAACTTAGCAAGGCCCTAAGCAACTCAGTGAGACCCTGTCTCTAAATAAAAAAACTTTTAAAGGGCTGGGAATGTGACTCAGTGGTTGAGTGACCCCAAGTTCAATCCTTGGCACCAAAAGAGAAAACATAAATTGACAAGGAGGAAAAAAGTTGCAATAGTACTATCACAATGCTGATAAAAACATACAGGTTTTCTGGAGGACAGTTTGGCAACACATATTAACTGTGTTGAAATATTTTTCCACTCTGATTTATTAATTTCTCATCAAAAAGTAAATATTTCGAAGCTGGGAGCAGTGGCGCAATCCTGTAATCCCAGCACTTAGGGAGGCTGAGACAGGAGAATCGCAAGTTCAAAGCCAGCCTCAGCAATGGTGAGGCGCTAAGCAACTCAGTGAGATCCTGTCTCTACATAAAACACAAAATAGGGCTGGGGATGTGGTTCAGTGGTCGAGTGCCCCTGAGTTCAATCCCCAGTACCAAAAAAAAAAAGTAAATATTTCAATTAAACTTGTAAAAAAATACTATATGGATGGACTTTATAGTAATGTGCATAGCCATTAAAATAATAAATATATTTTTCAACTGTAAAGATGTTCATGATATATTGGATTTTTTGTTTTATTTTGTCTTACAGTGCCAGGGATAAAACCCAGGGCCAAACACACTCCAGGCCAGTGTGTTTTTTTACCACCGTGCCACATCCCCAGCTCAAGCTCTTTTCAACTCAGCAGTAGCTGGGTGCAGTGGTGTTTTAGTAAGTTTTTTGTTGCTATGTTCAAAGACCTGACAAGAACAATTAGAGGAGGAAAAGTTTACTTGGGGGCTCACCATTTCAGAGGTCTCAGTCCGTAAGAAAGCCAGCTCCATTCCTCAGGGCTTGTGATGACACTGAACATCATGGCAGAAGAGTGTGGTGGAGGAAAGTGGCTGTGGACATGGCACTAGGAAGCAGAAGGAGAGACTCCCCTCACTACTGGACAAAATATATACCCCAAAGGCACACCCCTAATGACTCACCTCCTCTAGCCACACCCTACCTACCTACAGTTACTACCCATTTAATCCCTGTCATCAGATTAATGCACTGATGAGGTTAACGCTCTCATAACCCAATCATTTCACTTCTAAACCCTTTTTCATTGTCTGACATGAGCTTCTGGGGACACCTCATATCTAAGCCATAACAAGTGGTATAAACCCATAACCCCAGGATTATCCTCAGCCTACTTAGGAGACTAAGGTTGGAGGATTGCAAGTTTGAGGCTAGCCATGGCAACTTTGTGAGACCATCTCAAAATAAATTGAAAAGGGCTGGGTGTGGATCAAGGGACTGTGGTTGTGGCTCAGTGGTTGTAGCCTAACATGCTCAAAGCCCTGGTTTTGATCTCCAGCACTATAAAAGAAGAAAGAAGAAGCTCATACAACAGTGCTTCATATGGAAGAATGTACATCAACAATATGTTAAATAACATTTCTGTGTAGTACAATTTGAATTGGTTCTTATTTTCTTTTTGCTTCTCTGTATTTCTGCTTTTCTTCAATGAATGTGTATTACCTGCAACTGTAATATATAGGATGCCCCAGCAGAAGGACAGACTGAGGACAAGATGACTGACTGAAGGACAGATGCATATGCAGAGAAGTATCACAGAAGGAACCCCGAGCAGCACAGAACACTACAACCCTTTGTTCCTTTTTATTAGAAACAGGACAACACACACACCATGCCCTTGAACATTTCAGTTGAATTTACACTGGGTATCAGACTAGCCATCCTTGTTGCCTGCCACATACTGTGCAATTAATTGCTTTCTAAGAAGCTGCCATCATTCACACAATTCTCTCTGAAACACCTGAAATCAGTACAGGTTCTCTTTGGCTTTTTGTTTTGTATTGTGGTTTATTTAATTGCTTTAGAATAGCTTGCAATCAGATCAGAAAAATGTTTCACTTGGTTCCATCTGAACTACTTGTAAATGCATCTTTTTCTGAGTTGCCTGTCAACGCACCAGTCTGCTATGTCTCGAGTGAGTCTCTTGGGGCTGAAAAAATGTGATGTTCGACCTGTGGTACCTGTGCAGCTTGCCACAATAGCACATGAACAGTACAAATCTCTTTTGTGCATTGAAGAATAGGTTGTGGTTTTCTTTTTCAATCTCAAACCGAGAAGATAGGTTTTATATCTCTGTGAAACATTGGGTAATTATTGAACTCTACACTATACCAGGAACAATTTACTTGCTGAGACTGAAAAGCAAGTGATAATGAATTATATAAAAATCTTTTTTTTTTTGAGACAGAATCTCACTATATAGCCTAAGCTGGCCTCGAACTTGCGATCCTCCTGCCTCAGTCTCCCAAGTAGCTGAGATTACAGGCACACACCGTCAGGCCTGGTCTATATCAAAGTCTTTAGTATATCCAGCTCCCTCGAGTATAAGCTGCATGAGATGCAGGGACTTTTATGTTTTATTCACTGTAGTGTCACTAGTGCCTGTCACAGTACCTGAGAAGAACAGGTGCTCAGTAAATAATTACTGTGTAATTGAATAAATGAACCAATGGACCAAAGTTTGGGGATGGCTGAGATTTTAGGGGACTAGGAAACTTCTAATACTTAAATAATCCTGCCCCACTAACAGAGTGAAGGCTATAATTCTGAAGTCAGAACTTAATCTATTTGTCCTATAGTTCTTTATTTCACTTAAACTGAAAATGCCAGGCAGGCACAGTGCCATGCACCTATGAGCTCATCTGCCTGGGAAGCTGAGCTAGGAGGATTGCAAGTTTGAAACCATCCTGTGCAATTTATTGAGACCCTGTCTCAAAGTAAAAAATAAAAAGGGCTTGGGATGCCAGGTACTTTGGTGCACACCTGTAATCCCAATGACTCAGGAGGCTGAGGCAGGAAGATTACAATTTTGAGAACAGACTTGGCAACTTAGAAAGGCCCCAAGCAACTTGGCAAGATTTTGTCTCAAAATCAAAAAAGAGGGGGGCTGGGGATGGAGCTCAATGGTTATGCTCCCCTGGGTTCAATCCCCAGTACCACAGTAAAGAAATGAAAAGAAGGCAGGTACACTGGTTCACACATGTAATACCAGCAACTTGGGAGGCTGAGGTAGGAGTATCACAAATTCAAGGCCAGCTCCAGCAATTTGTGAGGCCCTAAGCAATTTAGTGAGAACCTGTCTCAAAATAAAAAGAGCTGGGCATGTGGCTCAGTGGTAAAGTACCGTTGGGTTCAAACCCCCAGTACAGAAGCAAGGAAGGAAGGAAGGAGGGAAGGAAAAACCTAAACAGAAATCTACTTGTACTTACTGGGTGATGTAATGTTTTCAGCATTCAGGGAAATATGAGAACCACACACTGAGAGGTCAGAAAGCCTCATAAGGGAGAAAAAGTAAGGATAGATGTGATAATAGCAGATGAATGATCCTGTGTTAGTAAAGGGTCCCTGGAAATGGGAGTGCCAGCTGTGTCAGCATTGCATGAGTCCTCCTAGCAATGTACTGTAGGGTACATTCTGGGTACATTGCTCTGTGGCCCTCCTTAAAAGCTTTGAAGTCAGGGCTGGGCATATAGCTTAGTGCTAGAGCACTTTCCTAGCATGTTCAATGCCCTGGGTTTGAGCCTCAGCACTACAACAAAAACAAAACAATTTTTAAACGACTCTGAAGTTAAGATGTGACTTGGGCCATGGTTTTTTCCAAAGCACATAACATCCTCAGTTTCTCCTCCCAGGTGGCAGTTAAAACACCATTCAGAATGTCCATCTTCCACCAATCTCTAATTGCCAGCCCTAAAACAGCCACGTTGCAGAATACTCCCACTTGAGCTGATGGTAGCGTGCAGTTTGACCATACAGAGAACTTTACTGGTGCAGAGTACACAGTCCAGGGGACTCAGCACTCACTTGTAAGAGCACCAAAGCTCTCTACTCCCTCAACCTCTCTTTACTCTCCTAGGATTTGACTTGTGCTCCCTCCACACCACTGAAACTCTTTCCACCATATTCAGTCTCTATCCTCCTTGCTGCTCTGGAGCATTCCCCATTGATGATTGGTTCTAGAATCTCTTCTTTTGACTTCCCAATTCTCCTAATGTCTGGCTGTTCTTTCATAGTCTTACTCTATGGCATTTTCCTCCTGAGCCTCTCCTTAAATGTTATTATTCACCAAGGTTTAGTGATTGGGCCTGTTTTCTTCATCAGATGCTGCTCTTTGAGTGATTTCATTTACTCCCAAAACTTCCCCACCACCTCTTCTGAGGACTCTTCAACCTGTATCTACTGCCCAAATCTCTTCTAAACTTGAGGGAAATGGAGAAAAAGCATAGTGGATTTCAACACACGTTTGTTATATACTTTATGTATTTATTTATTTTAAATAAAGTGCTTTTTTAGTACTGAGATTGTAGTTTAATGGTAGAATGCTGTAGTGGTGCATGGTGGTGCACGCCTGTAATCCCAGCAGCTGGGGAGGCTGAGATAGGAGGATTACTAGTTCAAAGCCAGCCTCAGCAAAAATGAGGGCTAAGCAGCTCAGTGAGACCTTGGCTCTAAATAAAATACAAAATAGGGCTGGGGATTTGGCTCAGTGGTTGAGTGCCCCTGAGTTCAATCCCTGGTACCAAAAAAAAATGGTAGAGTGCTTGCCTAGCATGAGCAAGGTCCTGGGTTAGAGCCCCAGCACTGCAAAATTAATGATTCATTAATTAAAATAGAGTGCTTTCATTGTTTTGTTTTGTTTTGGTACTGGGGGTTGAACTCAGGTGCACTTGACTACTGAGCCCACATCCCCAGCCCTATTTTGTGTTCTATTTAGAGACAGGGTCTCACTGAGCTGCTTAGTGCCTTGCTTTTGTTGAGGCTGGCTTTGAATTCATGATCCTCCTATCTCAGCCTCCCAAACTGCTGGAATTACAGGCATGTGCCACCATGCCCAGCTAGAGTGCTTTCATTTTATTGTTTTTTTTTTTTTTTTTTTCTGGTACTGGGGATTGAACTCAGGGGTACTCGACCACTGAGCCACCTCCCCAGCCCTATTTTGTGTTTTATGTAGAGACAGGGTCTCACTGAGTTGCTTAGCGCCTCGCCCTTGCTGAGGCTGGCTTTGAACTCG
>CM053402.1:75757428-75772125 GCA_028644305.1 Xerus rutilus | reverse complement strand
TTGCTGAGGCTGGCTTTGAACTCGCGATTCTCCTGTCTCAGCCTCCCTAAGTGCTGGGATTACAGGCTTGAGCCACCGCGCCCGGCTGGCTTTGCTTTTTTTTTTTTTTTTTTTTTTTAAATAGATTTTTTTAGTTATAGATGGACACAATGTCTTTATTTTATTGCTTTGTATGTGGTGCTGAGGATCGAACCCAGGGCCTCACGCATGCAAGGCAAGCGCTCTACCGCTAAGCCACAATCCCAGCCCTGGCTTTGCTTTTTAATTCCAAAAAAAAATCATATTAATACTTATTCTAAGAAATAGCTTAAGAATCACTGGGAGACAAAATATAGGATGTATTTTGTAAAACTGACGATTAAAAGAGTCAAGATTAAAATAATATAATTAACATCCATTTTATAACAGTTATAAAGTAAGAGTAAATTTATACATTTAGCAATTTCTTACATGTATTAGTTTGTAAGGTGTATTTAACAAGATAGTGAGGCAGGAGATAGATTCCCTATTGGCAGATAGAAATGGGGACTTTGGAGAATGTGATCCCACCCTTCCAGAATAAAACTCTAAACAAAAGCTTGCTTTCTTGTTTGTTTTTGTCTGCCTGATTGGAAGGCCTCACTCACTCTTGGGTACCCATACATTCTGTTATTGCCCTGGGAAGGCAAGGCCACAATGATAATGATGTTTCCTAACATTAGTTAACCCCAGAGAGTTGTTTTGAACCCAAGCAATTCTTTTGTTTTAAGGAACAAGTAGAGAACAAACTCAGCTTAACAAAGACATTAAACCATCCCATTATGGAAATAAGAAATTAAAATTGTACGCTTTCAGTTGAGTCAGAAAAAAAACAGCAAGCCGGGCGCAGTGGCTCAAGCCTGTAATCCCAGCACTTAGGGAGGCTGAGACAGGAGAATCGCGAGTTCAAAGCCAGCCTCGGCAATGGCGAGGCGCTAAGCAACTCAGTGAGACCCTGTCTCTACATAAAACACAAAATAGGGTTGGGGATGTGGCTCAGTGGTTGAGCACCCCTGAGTTCAATCCCCAGTACCAAAAAAAAAAAAAGAAAAAAAACAGCAATCAAGGGGAGACTTTCCAATGAAAGGTTAGTTTCTCATTAAAATAGTATTAAAAACCCCTAAACAGAGAACTACCAGCTGTACCTTCTTTGGGTGGAACCTTCCCATGCTGTGGGAACTTTCCTTACTTGCTTCAAATAAATCTGCTACTCAATTCTCACCCTCCATCATCTGCATACTTTATTCTTCTGGTATGTGATAAGAACCCTCCAGCACTCACATGATGCTGTTAAAGCCAGGTACAGTGGCGCACGCCTGTAATCCCAGCACTCTGGGAGGCTGAGACAGGAGAATCACGAGTTCAAAGCCAGCCTCAGCAAAGGCAAGGCGCTAAGCAACTCAGTGAGACCCTGTCTCTACATAAAACACAAAATAGGGCTGGGGATGTGGCTCAGTGGTTGAGTACCCCCAAGTTTAATCCTGGTACCAAAAAAGAATTGGTTATTTAATTTGTAAATTAAAGGCTATTATGAAAGTTAAAAGCAGGTATATAACCAGGGGCTGGGATTGTGGCTCAGTGGTAGAACGCTTGCCTCGCATGCGTGAGGCCCTGGGTTCGATCCTCAGCACCACATACAAAGCAATAAAGACATCATGTCCATCTACAACTAAAAAAATATTTAAAAAAAAAACCAGGTATATAACCAAATTTCTCCAGAAAAACAAAACTAACAGGTGGATAGATGGAGGAAGGGAGAGAAATTTATTATGTGGAACTGGTTCATGCACTTATGGACTAGAAATCCTACAATCTGCCATCTACCAGCTGGAGACCCAGGAAAGTTGTTGGTGTACTTTCTTAGTCCAAAGGGCTGAGAATGTAAGGGGGAACCTACTATGCCCAGGTGAGGGCAGGAGAAGATGAGATGTTCTTGCACAAAAAGGAGGGCAGAAGAAAGGGAATGAATTCTACCTTCCTCTACCTTTTGTTCCAGTCAGGCCCTCTGCAGACTGAATGATGCTGACCCACATTGGAGAGGGCAATCTACTTTACTGAGCCCACTGATTCAAATGCTAAACTCCTCCAGAAATACTCTCATAGACACAACCAGAAATAATGTTTAATCTGGATGCCCCTGAACCCACTCAAGTTGACACACAAAATTAACCATCATAGGGTGTGTGTGTGTGTAATCCTGGTGTTCAGCTTCTGAGAAAAAGAATTGCATAAAAATAAGTAAAAATTGCCATCACTCACACTATCCTCACCACTTGCTGTTTAGTCATCTCAATCAAACTTTTCCTATAATAAGTAACTGAGGAGAAAAACCTATACTGCTAAAAACTGGTCAGCATCTAGCATATTTTATTTTTTGTTAATAAGAAGTAGAATATACTAAATATTTTTGAGAATTGACCTAAAATATTTATTGATTAATTGATTGGTACTGAGGATTGAATCCAGGGGTGCTTTACCTCTGTGCTACACCCCCAGTCCTTTTTTATTTTTTAGTTTAAGACAGGGTCTTGCTCAGTTGCTGAAGCTGGTCTTGAACTTGCCATCCTCCTGCCTCAGACTCCAGAGTTGCTGGGATTAAAAGCATACCACTATGCCTGGTTTAAAATAATTTTTAAAAATATATTAATGTAGAGGTAGATGAAGTGATCCATGCCTGTAATCCCAGCTGCTTGGGAGGTTGAGGCAGGAGGATCACAAATTAGAGAGGCTAGCCTGGACAATTTAGCAAGACCTTGTCTCAAAATGGAAAATAGCAAGGGCTGGGGGTGTAGCTCAATGGTAGAGTGCCCCTGGTTTAATCGCCAGTATAATAATAATAATAATAGTAGTAGTAGTAGTAGTAGTAGTAATGTAGCAAGGAGCATGGGATTGTGTTCTTTTTTTTTAAATATTTTTTTTTAGTTGTAGATGGACACAATGTCTTTATTTTATTGCTTTGTATGTGGTGCTGAGGATCGAACCCAGGGCCTCACGCATGCGAGGCAAGAGCTCTACCGCTGAGCTACAATCCCAGCCCGGGGATTGTGTTCTTTTTTCTCATGAATTTGAAGAATAAAATCCATGGACACAAGCATGAGAGCAAAGTGACAGGATTTATTGGCATAAGAGAAATAAAGCAATCTCCCAAAGAGGGAGGGGTCCCAAGAGAGGGATACCAAAAAGTAGCTGTTGTCTAAAGGTTTATATAGATCTACAGGTTTAAGGAAGTCAGCCCCCTGACCAATCCTGGGTAAGGTACTCAGTGTGCATGAGATATTCATGCAGCCTTTAGTCCATACAAAATATCAACCAGAGCCGGACGCAGTGGTGCAAGCCTGTAATCCCAGCACTTAGGGAGGCTGAGACAGGAGAATCGTGAGTTCAAAGCCAGCCTCAGCAAAGGCGAGGCGCTAAGCAACTCAGTGAGACCCTGTCTCTACATAAAAAACACAAAATAGAGATGGGGATGTGGCTCAGTGGTACTGAGTTCAATCTCCAGTACCAATATACATAGATAGATAGATAGATAGATATATAGATATATAGATATCAACCAGGCATTTGTCCTTCTTTGGAGAGGCATGGACCCTAGTCACGTAGGTCCTAATTTAAAAATAGCCTTTTTGTAAGTTTCTTAGCAAATATCTGCAGGTGCTGTTTGCTCTACTGCCCAGGAAGTTACCCAGGGACCCATCTCCCTGTCCTCACAGCCTTATCTTTGCCTCCTAATGACAGTAATAATAATAAATTATGTACAGAGTAGATCATATGGGGGTGTATGGTTGGCATATATGGTTGGGCCATATATGGATGGTTACCACAATCTGAATGTTTGTGTCCTCATCCTCTAATTTTTATGTTGAAATTCTATCTCCTAAGGTGATTAGATTGGAAGGTGGAGCATTTGGCAGGTGATTAGATCAGGTAATAGGCTTTCTTCCCTTAGTTTAAGAGGCCTCAGAGAGAACTGCCATCCCAATCCCATCCAATCCCCCCCTACACACACACTCACCCTCTTCAGTCCTCCTGCCTGGGATTGAACCCAGAGAGCTCGATCACTGAGCCACATTCTCAGATGTTTTTTGTCTTTTTAATTTTTTTTTTTTTTTTGGTACCAAGGATTGAACTCAGAGGTACTCAACCACTGAGCCACATCCCCAGCCCTATTTTGTGTTTTATGTAGAGACAGGGTCTCACTGAGTTGCTTAGCGCCTTGCCCTTGCTGAGGCTGGCTTTGAACTCGCAATGCTCCTGTCTCAGCCTCCCAAAGTGCTGGGATTATAGGAGTGTGCCACCGTGCCCGGCTTTAAATTTTTTTATGTTGGAAAAAAAAGGTATATTTAGAATTAGACAACTGAACTCTGTTTAGAAGACCCCAATTTTGTTGGCAATGTCCAAAGCATTATAATCAGGAGCCAGTCGAATATATGCCTTCTTCTCTTCATCAGGCCTGATCAGGGTATTAACCTTAGCCACATTAATGTCTTAGAGCTTCTTTACAGCTTGTCTGATCTGGTGTTTGCTGGCTTTGACATTCATAATGAGCATAAGTGTGTTGTTCTCTTCAATCTTCATGGGTGACACAGTTGTTAGGGGCAACTTGATGATGGACAAGCTTGGGGGTTCTCTTGTGAAGATAAGAGCACCTCTCCTGAGGGTGCTCTTGTGAAGATATTTGGGCTGCCAAAATGTAAGTGATGTGCAGATCTTCTTTTTATGTCTGTGAAAGCCTTTCAGCACTGCCTTCTTGCCCTTCAAAGCTTTTGCTTTGGCTTTGGGAGGAACAGGATCTTCCTTCTTAGCTTTCAGAGCCATCTTGGTGAAAAGGCCCTTTTTATTTTTATTTTTTATTTATTTATTTATTTATTTATTTATTTATTTATTTATTTGGTACCGGGGATTGAACTCAGGGGCACTCGACCCCTGAGCCACATCCCCAGCCCTATTTTGTGTTTTATGTAGAGACAGGGTCTCACTGAGTTGCTTAGTGCTTTGCCATTGCTGAGGCTGGCTTTGAACTCGTGATTCTCCTGTCTCAGCCTCCCTAAGTGCTGGGATTACAAGCGTGAGCCACCGCACCCGGCTCCTTTTTATTTTTTAAGACAGAGTCTCTCTAAATGGCCCAAGCTGCCCTTGGACTTGGTGATCCTCCTGTCACAGGAAAGCAGGGAGCTGAAGCTCCAAACCTCAGTTCTTGTGTTTTAAGGAAAGAAAATTTAAAGTCAGATACGAAAGCCATGCAAGAGAACTTTTATAAAAGTGAAAGTGAGGTGAAAATAAAGTAAAAGTAAAGTGAGCTTTAAGCAGAGAGCTCTCTCAAGAGAGAGTGGAGCCGGGCGCGGCTCCACTGAGCCACAATCCCAGCCCTTATTATTGTTTGATGTTGACCAGGAAACTGGGGACCACCTTCTGTACTCTTTTCCAATCAGGTCTTCAACTCCGCCTTCAGATCGGGGTGGGGGATGGGAGGTTGAGTTTTTGACCTTAGTTGGTCTTCTCCAGAACTGCCATGGTGGCCATCCTATTTAGAGGGGCTTTATGTACGAGTTAATCCCATGTTAATGTGGGCACTGGGGTCAATAACTTAGTGAGCCTGCACTATGGAATGAATCTTCCTTCCCAGACAAATGGCAACACCTATGGCCTTAATTCCTAGCTTCACATTAACATCAATAGATCTTGTCAAGAGTTAGTCTCATGGGCTGTGGTTGTGGCTCAGTGGTAGAATATTTGCCTAGCATCTGTGAGGCACTGAAAATGAATAAAATAAAGGTCCATCAACTAAAAATATATATAAAAACAATTTTTTAAAGAGTCCCATTAATCCTTTTGATGTATTTACCCATTAGCTTCATTGCTTCTGTTTATTTTCTACAAATAATCTACCTCCCTTTGCTTTCTCATTGACTTTGAAGGTAGTTTGTTTTATTTTATTCTTTTTAAAATATTTTTTGTAGTTGTTGATGGACCTTTATTTTTTATTTATTTATATGTGGTGCTAAGGATCGAACCCAGTGCCTCACGCATACTAGGCAAGTGCTCTACCACTGAGCCACCACCTCAGCCCTGAAGGTAGTTTAAATAAGACCCTAGAGTATTTTAAAGAACCCTAAGGTATTTTAAAGCCTCTAGGATTACAGGTCTGCACCACCTGCCTGACTGTATTAATATTGTACTATGTTAAAAAGAACCACTTGAATTTAAACTTCTATCCATCTTGTTCAGTTTTTTGGTATTTTTTGTTTTTTTATTTTATTTTTTTTTTAGTTGTAGGCGGACAGAATATCTTTATTTTATTTTTTTTATGTGGTGCTGAGGATCGAACCCAGTGTCTCATGCGTGCTAGGCGAGCACACTACCACTGCACCATAACCCCAGCTCCATGTTTTTTGTTTTTTTTGTATTAGGGATTGAACCCAGGGGAGCTCTACCACTGTACTATGTCCCCAGCCCATTTTATTTTATTATTTTATTTTATTTTAATTTAATTCAATTTTATTTTATTATTATTTTTTGGCACCTGGGATTGAACTCAGGGGCACTCGACCCACTGAGCCACATCCCCAGCCCTATTTTGTGTTTTATGTAGGACAGGGTCTCACTCAGTTGCTTAGTGAGTTGCTTAGCGCCTCGCCGTTGCTGAGGCTGGCTTTGAACTCATGATTCTCCTGTCTCAGCCTCCCTAAGTGCTGGGATTACAGGCTTGCGCCACCGCGTCCGGCTTTATTTTATTTTATTTATTAATAGACAATGTTTAAGTTGCCCAGGCTGGGCTGAAACTGTGATCCTCTGGCCTTGGCTTTCTCCATCTCAACCTCAACTTCCCCAATAGCTGAGATTAAAGGTGTGTCACTGCACCCAGGGGCATTATTATTATTATTATTATTATTATTATTATTAATTTTTTAGGTACTGGCAATTGAACCCATGATACTCTGCCACTGTGCTACATTTCCAGTCCTTTTTATTGTTTGAGATAGGGTTGCAGAAATTGCCCTCAAATGTGCCATCTACCTGCCTCAGCCTCCCGAGAAATTTGGATTACAGGTGTGCAGGTTTTTAATATGCTGGAAGCCTCAGAAAGTGCAAGTGGTCCAGGTTTCTCAATGTCGTGGAGGCTCAGAGAAAAGTACTGGTGAAACACATTCTGACTTCATCAGCAGCCAGACATTAGTTAAAATCAAGGGAGTTAAGGTGGTCCCCTAAGATAAGACACCTACAAAGGAGGCTAACTATAAATAGACAAGTACTGCAAGAAAACGAAGTGAAATGAAATCAGAAAAAGATGGCCAAAGATGGGGCAAGAGTGCATTTTAAGAGGGGGATTAATCAACAGCGTTAACTATTTTACTGACTTTCTTCTACTAGCACCAACCAGGAACTCTACCAACTCCTTTCTGTACGGTTTATACACCTCTTAAGACTCTTATGGGGGTTCTAATTGTAGTTTAGTTTATTTCCTCCAAATGGACAACTCAAGGAGATTTGAATCTTAATCACTCTACTGTTTCATACAGCCTTACTTCTACCATTCACCTAATGTCAGTGAAATGATTTTAAGAACATTTTTAAAAAGCACTCGGCCAAAAATATGAGCTTTTTTCACTCTCCAAAAGCCAAAATACCCTCAGGGTACGATCACACTGCGCACGCGCAAAGGCAGACCTTTGGCTTTCCGTGTCTTTGCATTTGGCGCGAAATTCTTGCTCAATGGGCGGGGCTCTGGGCGAAACCGCCATTCATTGGGCAGGTTTGGCGCGAAATCCCCGAGCTCCTACTCCACGATTGGCTCCAGCCGTTCCGACTAGCGAGGGGGTGGGACGGAAGCGGCGGAAGCGCGCGCAAAGCGGCGGCGTCTGGGGAGAAGCGACTCGTGGCGGTCTTGGCTTGGTGGCCGCGGTCCCTCGGCCGTAAGCAGCAATGGACCTCGCAGCGGCAGCGGAGCCGGTAGCCGGCAGTCAGCACATAGAAGTCCGCGACGAGGTGGCTGAGAAGTGCCAGAAACTGTTCCTGGACTTCTTGGAAGAGTAAGTCAGTCGGCGTGCACGCTGGGCCTCCCCAGCCGCGCGCCTCCGGCCCGTGGTCTCCGGGCCGGACCGGGCCGTGAGGCAGGCGGGTGTTCCGGAACCCAGGGGTAGCAAGCCGGGGAAGAGCGGTCCCGCCCCACCTTAGACTCCAGGCCAGGCCGCCGGCACCAGCCTGGGACCGGTGGGCTGGTTTCACGGGTAAAAGCCATCTCGATCCCTTACTCAAAACCCTGTTGCACCCAATGCCCGGTGCTCTGCACTGTGCTTTTATCATTTAATGCTCACAACCTGTGAGGTCGGTGTTTACAAGGCCTGGTGATCTCTGGAGAAATTCAGGCTTGGTGAAGATGAGCACCTGTCTACTCGTGCTGCTGGGTTCAGTGGGATCGATGAGAGGCTGAACTGGCCTTAAGTTCTGGAAGAGCCCCATCAGATCTCACAGCCGGGAGCCTGGTTCTGCGGGCGCCGCGGGCACAGATTACCCTTCGAGCCTGTGTTGTTGAAAGTAATGGCGTGGACGTTGTGGTTGAGTAGGTGCTCAGGTGGGCTCTGTCCTGCTTAAAAGTAGTCGAAGCCGGGCGTGGTGGCGCACGCCTGTAATCCCTGCACTTTGGGAGGCCGAGACAGGAGAATCGCGAGTTCAAAGCCAGCCTCAGCAACGGCGAGGCGCTAAGCAACTCAGCGAGACCCTGTCTCTACATAAAACACAAAATAGGGCTGGAGATGTGGCTCAGTGGTCGAGTGCCCCTGAGTTTATCCCAATACCAAAAAAAAAAAAGTAGACGAAATACCCCTTGTTTTGGGTTGCACTCTCCAACCCCCATTCGCTTTTTAAAGTTGCCTTGTAGGTTCCTGCTTCTCATAACTACTCTCCCTAGCTTACACCGACCATCTTACTTTTCTTAGTGCAGGTACACCGGTGCTCTCCCTAACCAATGAACTCTGCTGCCTCGAGGGGGAAGTGGTAAACACTTTGAAATGCTTTATGAATTTCTCTTTATTTTTTAAAAATAGTAAAATATATATAACAATTTCCTAGTTTAACCAGTTTTCAGCATGCAATAAAAAAGTACCAGTAGCGGCATACACCTGTGATCCCAGCACTTTGAGAGGCTGAGACAGGAGAATCGCAAGTTCAAAGCCAGCTTCAGCAACAGCGAGTCGCTAAGCAACTCAGTGAGACTCTGTCTCTACATTAAACACAAAATAAGGCTGGGGATGTGTTTCAGGTGGTGGTGCCTGAGTTCCATCCCGGGCACCTCCCACCCCCAAAAAGTGCCAGTAAGTGCATTCATTGTGCAACCCATAGCCGAGTCCTAAATGGCTCTGCACCTTCCCATACAAACTCCATTAAATGGTAACACCCATTCCCTCCTTGTCCTAAGCCCTGGCAACCACACTGTGCCGCCATACCTAGTTTTTTTGTTTGTTTGTGGTTTTGTGTGTGTGTGTACCAGGTGCTGAACCCAGTAGTGCTTAACCAGTGAGCCATTCCCAGCTCTTTTTTATATTTCATTTAGGAACAGCATCTTGCTCAGTTGCTTTAGGACCTTGCTAAATTGCTGAGGCTGGCTTTGAACTTGCAGTCGTCCTGCCTCCCAAGCCACTGGGATTATAGGCCTGTGCCTGGCTTCATACCCAGTTCAAATTTAATTTTTTTCCTCCACTGAATAATGGTGTTGTGTGTATATGTCACATTTTGCTTAAGCATTCATCCATGAATGGACACTTGGGTTGCTTCCACCTTTCGCTTACTTGAATAATGCTATCTTAAGTTTTGGTATACTTAAAACCATCATTTAATTTCTATTTCCAGCCAGGCGTGGTGACATATGCCTGTAAATCCCAGCTGCTGGGGAAGCTGAGGCAGGAGGATAGTGAGTTGAAAGCCAACCTAAGCAACTTAGCGAGGCCCTAAGCAGCTCAGCAAGATCCTATTTCTAAATAAAATATAAAAAAGGACTGGGCATGTGGCTCAGTGGTCAAGTGCTCCTGGATTCAATCCCTTGACCAAAAAAAAATTTCTATTTCCCTGCTTTTAGTAATAGTCTTCTCAGTCTGACAACTCCTCATCTTTCAAAGCCCAATAAAACTAATCCTAGCTACTCCAAAAGCTGAGGCAAGAGGATCATAAGTTCCAGGTCAGTCTCTACACCTTAGTGAGACCCTATCTCAAAAAGGACTGGAGATGCAGCTCAATGATGAAGCACCCCTGGTTTCAATCCTCAGTATGGGGGTCCAAGGGATCCCAGCTAAAACTCATGTTTGTGAGATCCTGTAAACCTTTCAGGCAGCAAGCACCATTTTCTTATGCTCCCAGGGTTCCTACCATTTTGCATACATCTTTACCTGTCATCCACATCACCTGGAATGTGTCCCATTCTCCATCCCACTTAGCTACCACATCACTTTACAAAGGTTTTTCGTGAATGTTTCACTTCAGCACATAATGTATGTGCCTTCATTTTATCTTGTAGCTAGATGCCAGGGATAATGATAAACAAGACAAATAGTCCCTGTACTTTGTTTAAAAAGTCAACTTGCTCTCATAAAACCAATTTTTGGTTTGTCATTGCTTATGAAATAGTCCAAATTCTTCCCTCGTTTCCAGTTTCATTTTCCAAAACCAGCATCATTCATCATCTACACTTCTTCCATTCCATGCCTTCTCTGACTTTCCCACATACTTGCAAACATCTATAACCCAGTCTTCTACCACCTTTTACTCTTTAGTTTTTAATGTCTTTCAAGGCTTAATTCCAGTTCCATCTTTTTTTAAAGCTCTCTTCAATAATAGTAATTTATTGTGTATGTGTGGTGCTGGGGATTGAACCTAGGGCTTCACATATGCTAGACCAGGGCTTTACCACTTAGCTACATACCAGTCCTCTTTTTAAATTTTATTTTGAGACAGGGTCTTGCAAAGTTGCCTGGGCTGGTCTCAAACTTGCAATCCTGCTTCAGCCTCTGGAGTAGCTGGTATAGCCTGCCACACCACACCCAGCTACATACTGTTTAATAAATATATAGAAGAATCAGAATATGGTGTATTTTGGAGAAGGAGTTGATTTTTTTCCCTCTAAAGTTAATTTGTGTATTTTGTGGGTGGTGGTTTTGTTTTGTTTGTACTGGGGTTTGAACCCAGGGAAGATCTACCATGAAGCTACACCCCTAACCCTTTTTGAGTCTTGCTTAGTTGCTGAGGCTGGCTTCAAATTTGTATCCTCCTGCTTCTGCCTCCCAATTTGCTGGGATTACAGGTATGCATCACTCCACCCAGCTGCATATTATGTTAAGAGAACAGAAAGTAACTTTGTGTGATATGCTGTTTAGCCTTGTTAGGTTGCTGAGGCTGCTTTTGAACTTGTGATCAGCCACTGGGATTACAGGTGTGTGCCCAGTTCTCAGTGTAGTTTGCTGAGTTTGTTTTTGCAGTACTGGCAATTGAACCTAGGGCACCCACATGGTAGGCAAGTACTCTACCTCTGAGCTACATCCCCTCTGCTTTGTTTTGTGTGTATGTGTATTTCCATTTTCCTGAGATTTTAGGCAGTAACATACTTTATTTTTTTTCCATAAATAGTTTTCTTGATTCAGCAGACCCTTTATCACAGCTGCTTTTTCCCATTTTTTTATTGAATGGGATTTGTTGTTACATATTTGTACATACACACAATACAACAGTATCATTCCCCTGTATTTCCCTTTCCCTTCCCCTGGTCCCTTTCCTCTACTCTGCTGATCTCTCTTCAATCTGCATGAGATTCTTCCCGTTGCCTCCCTACCCACCACTTTTTTCCTTTTTTCTCTCTAGTTTCTACTTATGAGAAAAAAACATGACTCTTGACCTTCTGATTTTGGTTTATTTTGTTTAATGTTTCATCCATTTTCTTGCAAATGACATAATTTCATTTTTCTTTATTGCTGAATAAAACTCCATTATGCCTGGCTCTTGTTTGTATTTTTTTAAATATTTTTTATACATTTGTTTATTTTTTATGTGGTGCTGAGGATTGAACCCAGTGCCTCACACGTGCAAGGCAAGTGTTCTACCACTGAGCCACAACCCCAGCCCCTTGTTTGTATTCTTTTTGTTTATGTTGTTGGCACCAGGGATTGAACTCAGAGGTACTCCACCCACTGAGCCACATACATCCTCAGCCCTATTTTTTGTGTTTTATGTAGAGAGAAGGTCTCACTGGGTTGCTTAGCGCCTCGCCATTGCCAAGGCTGGCTTTGCACTCGCGAGTCTACTGTCTCAGCCTCCCAAAGTGCTGAGATTACAGGCTTGCACCACTGCGCCCGGCTTTGTATTCCCATGACTGCCATTTTGACTAGAGATGAAATCTCAGTTCATTGTTTTTGTTTTTGGGGTTTTGTGTTTTGTTGAGTTTTTTGGTACTGGGATTGAACCCAGGGACACTTAACCACTGAGCTACATCCCCAGCCCTGTTTTTTATTTATTTATTTTTTAATTTATTTTTTAGTTGTAGATGAACAGCATCCTTTTGTTTATTTTTATGTGGTGCTAAGGATTGAACCTAGTGCCTCATGCATGCTAGGGAAGCGCTCTGCCACTGAGCTTGCCACTGAGCCTCAGCCCCTGTATTTTATTTAGAGACAGGGGCTCACTGAGTTGCTTAGGGCCTTGCTAAGTTGCTGAGGCTGCTTTTGAACTTGTGGTCAGCCACTGGGATTACAGGTGTGTGCCCAGTTCTCAGTGTAGTTTTGATTTGCATTTCCCTAATTGCTAATGATGTTGAACATTTTTTTATGTATTTCTTTGCCATTTGTTTGTCTTTTGAGAAGTGTATTTAGTTAATTTGCCCATTTATTAATTAGGTTATATTTTTGATGGTTTTTGAGTTCTTGATATGTTCTGGATATTAATCCTGTCAAATATGATGAATAGCTAACAAAGATTTTCTCCCTTTCTGTAGGTTCTCTCTTTACTTTTTTTTTTTTTTTTGGTACTGAGGATTGAACTCAAGGGTACTTGACCACTGATCCACATCCCCAGCCCTATTTTGTGTTTTAGAGACAGGGTTTCACTGAGTTGCTTAGCACTTTCCTGTTGCTGTGGCTGGCTTTGAACTTGCGGTTCTCCTGTCTCAGCCTCCCAGTGTGCTGGGATTATAGGCGTGTGCCACCGTTTCCAGCCTCTCTTCACATCTTAATTGTTTGCTTTGCTGTTCAAGAAGCTTTTTAATTTGATACTATCCCATTTATTAACTCTGGGCATTATTTCCTGAGCTTTTAGGAGTTCCGTTGAGAAAGTTTTTGCATGTGCCCATGTGTTGGAGTGTTCACCTTGTGTTATTTGTTTGTTTGTTTGATACTGGAGATTGAACTCAGGGGTACTCGACCACTGAGCCACATCCCCAGCCCTGTTTGTGTTTTATGTAGAGACAGAGTCTCACTGAGTTGCTTAGCACCTTGCCCTTGCTGAGGCTGGCTTTGAACTTGAGATTCTCCTGTCTCAGCCTCCCTAAGTGCTGGGATTACAGGCTTGCGCCACGGCGCCCGGCTCACCTTGTGTTATTTTTCCAAGAATTGCATACTTTCTCTCCACTTCCTAGGTCCTTGATCCATTTTGAGTGGATTTTCTGCAGGGTGAGAGATAAGGGTCCAGTCTCGTTCTTCTACATAGGGATAACCAGTTTTCTCAGCATCATTTGTTAAAAATGCTGTCTTATCTCCAATGTATGTTTTTTTACCACCTTTGTCAAGGACCAGATAACTGTAGATGTGTGTGTGGGTTTGTCTCTTCTATTCTGTACTTTTGGTCTGTATGTTTTTATACCAGTACTATGCAGTTTTTGTTACTATAAGTCTGTAGTATAACTTAAAGTTACATATTGTAATGCCTCCAGCATTGCTTTGGCTATTCTGGGTTTTTATGAATTTTAGGACTTTTTTGTTTGTTTGCTTTCCTTTTTCAGTTCTGTAAAGAATTTCTTCAGTATTTCGAAGGAAGATTCCATTGCATCTGTACATTGCTTTTGGTAGTATGGCCATTATAGCAGTATTAATTCTGCCTTTCCATGAACATAGAAAGTCTTTCTATTTTCTTGTGTCATCTTCAACAATTTCTTTCTTCAGTGTTCTGTAGTTTTCATTGTAAAGGTTTGTCACCTCCTTGGTTAAAATTATTTCCAGTTTTTCGGTTGTTTCACTTTTTTAGGGGGTGGGGGTATCTGGGATTGAACTCGGGCACTTGATCACTGAGCCACACCTCAGCCCTATTTTGTATTTTATTTATTTAGAGACGGTGTCACTGAGTTCTTTAGTACCCTGCTCTTTTGGGGGGCGGGCGGTGGGTGCCGGAGATTGAACCCAGGGCCTTGTGCATGTAAGGCAAGCACTCTACCAGCTGAGCTATATCTTTAGCCCTTAGTGCCTCACTTTTGCTGAATCTGGCTCTGAACTCGAGATCCTCCTGCTTCAGCTTCCTAGGTCACTGGGATTATAGGTGTGTGCCATCGCACCCAGCTTTTTTTTTTTTTTTTTTTAAGCTATTGTAAATGGAATAGTTTTACTGATTTCTTTCTCAGCAGATTGGCATATAGGAAAGCTGTTATTTTTTTGCATGTTGGTTTTTGTAATCTGCTTTGCTGAATTTATTAGCCCTAGCAGTCTTTTGGAACACACC
>CM053402.1:75701691-75757328 GCA_028644305.1 Xerus rutilus | reverse complement strand
TTTTTTTTTGGTACTGGGGATTGAACTCACGGGCACTCGACCCCTGAGCCACATCCCCAGCCCTATTTTTTTGTGTTTTATGTAGAGACAGGGTCTCACTGAGTTGCTTAGTGCCTCGCCATTGCTGAGGCTGGCTTTGAACTCGCGATTCTCCTGTCTCAGCCTCCCTAAGTGCTGGGATTACAAGCGTGAGCCACCGTGCCCGGCTACCTTGAAATTTTTTTGCAGTTCTAGGGATCCAACCCAGGGCTTTGTGCTTGCTAGGCAAGCAATGAATCACCAAGATATGGCTCCAGTCCCTTTATTTCTGTTTCTTAAATCTGATTCATCTGTCCATTTTCAAATTTCTTATGGAAGTTGAATCTTTGGGTTTTAACTTAAATTTCCCAATTTAACATTTTCTGTTCTTAATTTAAAAAACAATATTTTTAAAAACTATTTGTTGATTTTGTGTTGTTCTGGGATTGAACCCAGGGCTTTACATATGGCAGACAAGAGTTTTACCACTGAGCCACACCCCAGCCTAGAAAATATTAAATCAATGTTTAAATTAAAGTTAAAATCTAAAGACTCAGTTTTCCACTATTCCAGACATTTTACAGATCACTTTATAGGCATTTCCTCTTTTTTTTTTTTGTACCGAGGATTGAACTCGGATACTTTGACCACTGAGCCACATCCCCAGCCCTATTTTGTGTTTTATGTAGAGACAGGGTCTCACTGAGTTGCTTAGCGCCTCACCTTTGCTGAGGGTGGCTTCAAATTTGTGATTCTCCTGTCTCAGCCTCCCAAAGTGCTGGGATTACAGGTGTGCACTACCGCGCCAGCTCATTTCCTCATTTCATCTTCTAGTAATTTTCTTAGATAAGGTGATGTCTTAATCTTTAAAAAAAATAAAATAAAAAGAATAGCAAAAAGGAAGTTTAGAAAGGTAAGTAACAAGTTGCAGAACTAGTAAACGTGGACCTGCCTAATGCTAAAGCTGACAGTCTTTAACCAATATATTGAATTCTCAGGCATACAGATTGTTATTTTCATGTCTAGTTCTTCATTTAAATCTGACCTATATATATCTGCAGATTCCAGAGCAGCGATGGAGAAGTTAAGTACTTGCAGTTGGCAGAAGAACTAATTCGTCCTGAGAGAAACACATTGGTTGTGAGTTTTGTGGACCTGGAGCAATTTAACCAACAACTTTCCACTACCATTCAAGAAGAGTTCTATAGGTATGGTTGTTATTTATCTTCATTACTTTGAATAGTAGAGCCTGGGAAGCCAGTTCCTTTTGGACTGGAAATGTGCACTTTGAGGCAGAAGGGCAGCTGTCACAACTATTTCTTTTTAAATAATAAAGCCAGTGGTCCTTTAAGTACTGCTCTGAACTTAATGTAGGCCTTTGTGGAGCTAATGTTTTGTATTTTTTTTTCTTTCATGTGCAATTTGCTTTCTGTATAGTTTTCTAAATAAGAGAAGTATACTCACTTTTTTTCTTTTAATTGAGATGATCTGTCACTATGTTGCCCAGATTGGCCTTGAACTTTAGAACTCAAGCATTCTTGTCCCAGACTTCAGAGCAGCTGGGACTATAGGCATGCACCATTGTATCTGGCTTAGGAATATCTTTTTGTTGTTGTTGTTTTGAGGTTTTTTTTTTTTTTCTACATAGGTATACATGATAGCAGAATGCATTTTGATTCATTGTACACAGATGGAGCACAACTTTTCATTTCTCTGGTTGTATGTGATGTAGAATCACAACATATATGCAGTCATACATGAAGCTAGGGCTATGATGCCCATCTCATTCCACCATCTTTACTGTCCCCATGCCCCCTCCCTCTAGGGATATCTTTATAGTAATGATGTTGTGTTTGTTCCCTTAATGTTTAAGTTTTTCTGGCTATAAAAGTAGGCATGTATATATATTTTAGAAAATAGAAGTAGAATGAAATCATCTATATATTTGTAATCCCCCTACTAATGCTAACCACCATTAGCAGGTCTACTAAAACAGTTTCAAAGTTTGCAAGTGGAGAGTTTTGTAAGAATTTCATTGTATTTTTTTTATTTTTAGTTGTCAATGGACTTTATTTACTTATATGTGGTGCTGAGAATCGAACCCAGTGCGTCACACATGCTAAGCAAGCGCTCTACCACTGAGCCACAACCCCAGCCCAAGAATCTCATTGTATTTTTTTTTTAATATTTTATTTTTTAGTTGTAGGTGGACACCATATCTTTATTTTATTTTTTATGTGGTGCTGAGGATCGAACCCAGTGCCTCCCGCGTGCTAGGCGAGCACGCTACCACTGCGCCATAATCCCAGCCCCTCATTGTATTTTGATGTCTTTAATAGTATAACATTTTTTCATGTCATATAAAATTTTTTGAAAACATTTAATAAGTCAGTGGTATTTTTTGGTAGAAATACTATAGTTAGACATTATGTTTAGTAACTTAGGTTCTCTCACTCTTTTTTTTATATATACATGACAAGAAACATCTTTGTCCCCAAGTGTTTGTCTGTTTAGATTAAATAAATGAGAATCCTTATAATCAGATTTAAATAAATGTGATCATTTGTGAAAGAGAGTGAAGATCCAGGAATAAGGAGGCATAGTCTTGTTCCTTTCCTGGTGGATTAGGAGGTGTCTCAGTGTTTCCAGTCTTAACTGACCATCAAGAACGGTTGAGCCAGGCATGGTGGCACATGCCTGTAGTCCCAGCTATTCCGGATGCTAATGTAAGATCGCAAGTTTTAGGCAAGAATGGGCACTATAAGGAGATCCTGTCTCAGCATAAAAAAGGTGAGGATGTAGCTCAGTGGTGAAGCACTTGCTGAGCAAGCACATGGCTCTGAATTCAATCCCCATTACCACTCAAAAGCAGGGGCCTGAAGGAATAAGTAGCACAGTTTGTTGTGAGAGCATTCAGAGGAAAACTTGCATTGACAAGAGACAAAAATCAGGCTTGAAGTAGAAGCAGCTGTGCCATACCTCATGTACAAGCTATGCTTCAGTTTTTTCTCTTGAAAGGAGCTCTTTTTCAGAGGGCTTTCAGTACTCACTACTTAAACAAACCAAGCTGCAGCAGCTTTTGGGAACTTAGATCAAAAGACATACTTCAGTTAAATAGAACATTTCTGCCAATCTGCTCTCACATCAGGGCATAAATTTCTTCTGTGTCCCCTTGCAATTTTATTAATCAAGAATAAAATCAAGGGCTGGGATTGTGGCTTCAGTGGTAGAGCGCTTGCCTCGCATGTGGGAGGCACTGGGTTTGATCCTCAGCACTGCATATAAACAAATGTATAAATAAAGGTCAATCAACAACTAAAAAAAATTTTAAAAAAAAGAATGAAACCAAGCCAGGTGCAGTGGTGCACACCTTTAATCCCAGAGGTTTGGGAGACTGAGGCATTATGATCACAAGTTCAAAGCCAGCCTCAGCAATGGTGAGGCAGTAAGCAACTCAGTGAGACCCCATCTCTAAATAAAATTCAAAATAGGGCTGGGGATGTGGGTCAGTGGTTGAGTGTCCCTGAGTACCCCCTCACCCCCCAAAAAATAATGAAACCAAGAATATACATAGGACTTAGCACACCAAAAAAGGGATTGCTTTATTAGATTGTAAACAGACCAGAGAAAACTCAGTATTGAGCATAAAACTGACAAGGTGATTGTTTAGGTTGAGTCATCTTAGATATAGGAGTGAGCTGCAATATGAGTGCTGTATAATGACAGACAGTAGTCAGGTACAGCATTTTATCTTTGGTGTTTGTATTTGTGGTGAGACAGGAGAGGATTGAAAGAGGCTCCTAAACCCAAACTAGATAATAAAAGCTTCCTGCACTGATAAGTTCTGTCTTGATTATGACCAGATAAAATTACTTAGCCTTAGCCATAGGCAAGCATGGAAAGGACGCCTTGGGTAGGATTCTAAAATGTCAGTTGACAGCCGGGCGCGGTGGCACTAGCCTGTAATCCCAGCATTTAGGGAGGCTGAGACAGGAGAATCACAAGTTCAAAGCCAGCCTCACCAATGGCAAGGCACTAAGCAACTCAGTGAGACCCTGTCTCTACATAAAACACAAAATAGGGCTGAGGATGTGGCTCAGTGGTCGAGTGCCCGAGTTCAATCTCCAGTACCACAAAAAAATAAATAAATAAAATGTCAGTTGTCTTTTTTTGTTTGTTTTTCAGAGTCTACCCTTACTTGTGTCGGGCCTTGAAAACCTTTGTCAAAGACCGAAAAGAAATCCCTCTTGCCAAGGATTTTTATGTTGCATTCCAGGACCTTCCTACTAGACACAAGTAAGAAACCCTTTGGAAGAAAAGGAATTCACCAGTAGTGTATGTGCCACTTAGTTATCAGTTAGAAAAGTTGGGAAGTTGCCTAGATCTGCAGTTGGCTGAATGTCACATAAATCACTTATTTTGCTAGGCCTCATTTTTCTCATCTAAAAAGCCTTCTGGCTTAAGTTTTCTACCTAAATCATGCAGAAGGTAGACTTGTTGCTGTAATATTTTTCACA
Organism: Xerus rutilus; assembly: GCA_028644305.1. Classification (NCBI taxonomy): domain Eukaryota; kingdom Metazoa; phylum Chordata; class Mammalia; order Rodentia; family Sciuridae; genus Xerus; species Xerus rutilus. The sequence goes on along the minus strand of CM053402.1, from coordinate 75,752,793 downwards.
CCTGCTGGTGACAAGAATTGTTATGAAGGGTTTTAATAAATTGGTATAATACCAGGAGGGTACTGCGATGTTACCTAGCAGATCACATGGTTAGCATGTGTCAAGACCCTGGGTTTGATCCCAGCTTCACATGCATACATACATATATATATATACAAACATAAATAAATATAATACCAGGAAGGAAAAAAGTGTTTTTCATGCACATTTTGTAGAAGGTTGGCTTTTAAAAGAGTTCCATCCAGTTACCCAAAAAAATTAGTATTGAAGAAACATGTTTTTCTTTAGAGATGGAATAGGAAGTAAGTGAAGTGAAGCAAATGCTTAGGATTGTCACATTTTAGGACACCTTTTTAGGGAATTTGAGAGAAAATTGTTCAAATGATAAAATGTAAGAACTCAACAATTGCAGGAATGCATGAATCTTAGGACACTTAAAGCTTAAATTCATAACTTACAAACGTCCCTTTAGCAGTTACTTAAAGAATAAATTTATTGGAAGAATGAAGTGATGTTTTGAAAACTTAATCTCTCAAAATCACTTTTAAAAATTACCACGTTATGGGCTGGGGTTATGGCGCAGTGGTAGCGTGCTCGCCTAGCACACGTGAGACACTGGGTTCGATCCTCAGCACCACATAAAAATAAAATAAAGATATTCTGTCCACCTACAATTAAAAAATCAATAAATATTTAAAAAAAAAAATTACCACGTTATTTCAGATAAAATGGATTTGTGAGCTAAAGGAAGTATTTCTGAACTTCTGAGTATAAAAATTTTCCCCTAATAACTTTGTTATGAAAATATACTTTTTTTTAAGCCGGGTGCGGTGGCTCATACTTGTAATCCCAGCACTTTGGGAGGCTGAGACAGGAGAATTGCAAGTTCAAAGGCAGCCTTAGCAATGGTGTGACGCTAAGCAACTCAGTGAGACCCTGTCTCTACATAAAACACAAAATAGGGCTGGGATGTGGCTCAATGGTTGAGTACCCCTCAGTTTAATCCCTGGTAACAAAAAAACAAAAACAAAAAAAGAAAATATACCTTTTTTTTTTTAAAACAAACTGTAGGTAAGCAGAAGATGTGTTTGCATATAAAACAATAATGGGAGCATCCTATTATATAGTTTTAATTTTTATTTTATTTAGTTTTTCATATTCATTTATATCTTTTCATGAATTTGTGTATGTTATGTAATTTAAGAATGGGCATGTTCACTAAATTATTATTTGATTTTTCCTGCCAAGGATAACTTATCATTGGATACTTTAAAACAAAATTTTTGGATTTCCCATACTGAGTAGTTGAGCCAGGCCCAGTGGCACATATTGTAATCCCAGCAGCTCAGGAGGTGGAGGAGGCAAGAGAATTAACAAGTTCAAAGCCAGCTTCAGCACCTTAGTGAGGCCCTGTCTCAAAATAAAAAATAAAATAGGCTGGGGATGTTGCCCAATGGTTAAGCACCGTGGGTTCAATCCCTGCTAACCCCTCCCCCCACATCCCCCAAAAACATAGGAGTAGGCATTTATTAATAAAACATTTATCCTTAAACAGAATTCGAGAGCTCACCTCATCCAGAATTGGTTTGCTCACTCGAATCAGTGGGCAGGTGGTGCGGACTCACCCAGTTCACCCAGAACTTGTGAGCGGAACTTTCTTGTGCTTGGACTGTCAGACGATGATCAAAGATGTAGAACAGCAGTTCAAATACACACAGCCAAACATCTGCCGAAATCCAGTTTGTGCCAACAGGAGGAGATTCTTGCTGGATACAAATAAATCAAGATTCGTTGATTTTCAGAAGGTATTTATTTACCTATGTTTAGATTGGATTCAGAATATGCTAATTATGCCAGGCGCATGGCTGGAATCGGAGCACTTTGGGAGACTGAGACAGGAGAATCACGAGTTCAAAGCCAGCCTCAGCAACAACGAGTCACTAAGCAACTCAGTTAGACCCTGACTCTAAATAAAATACAAAAAAAGGGCTGGGGATGTGGTTCAGTGGTTGAGTGCCCCTGAGTTCAATCCCTGGTACCCCCTCCCACAAGAATATGCTAATTATTCACTCTTGGGCCCTTGCAATAGCCTATTGTAGTCATTAAAAGTGACTTCAAACTTAAGCCCCAAACTTTTTTTTTTTTAATATTTTTTTAGTTGTAGATGGACACAATGTCTTTATTTTATTGCTTTGTACGTGGTGCTGAGGATCGAACCCAGGGCCTCACGCATGCAAGGCAAGCGTTCTACCGCTGAGCTACAATCCCAGCCCCCCAAACTCTTAATGTAAATTTTAATTGTGTTTTAAAGTTTAACAACTTGGATTAGAAGTTCCTTCAGATTGTGACAAAATTTGTCAAAAAATAACCAGTAACTATTATTGTTAATATAAACTGGAGTTAAGAAAACTTTGGAGGTAGCAACTTGTTGGTATAAAACTTCCAATGTGGTGGATAGAAAGGGGGAAGCCTGGCTGAAAGTTCAGCCGACTAGCATGGGAGCAATGAGGATTATCATGATTGTAGTAGAAGAGATGAGTTAGAGATGATCTGAAAGATGATTTTTTTTTTTTTTTTGGTACTGGGGATTGAACTCAGGGGCACTCGACCACTGAGCCACATCCCCAGCCCTATTTTTTTGTTTTATGTAGAGTCAGGGTCTCACTGAGTTGCTTAGCACCTCGCCATTGCTGAGGCTGGCTTTGAACTTGGGATTCTCCTGTCTCAGCCTCCCTAAGTGCTGGGATTACAGGCTTGAGCCACCGCACCCGACTTGAAAGATGATTTGACACTAAGAATTTTATAGCTTAGGCTGAGAAGTTTAGATCTGTGTGTGTGTTGCTGGGGATTGAAGCTAGGGCCTTGCACATGCTAGGCAAGTGTTATATCACTGAATGCCCCCATCCCCTAGATCAGTCTTGGTAATCAGTGAGAATATATTTTGGTGTGGATGTGGGGGAAGGTATGTGTTTTTGGTTTTTTTAGGAAGTTCAATGGGACAGTGGTATATGGTATTTAACAGAGACTAGTTGTCTGGGTAAGAGGTGATGGATGGTAATAAGAATCTCAGGGGGCTAGGGCTATGGCTCAGAGGTAGCGTGCTTGCCTAGCACACGTGAGGCACTGGGTTCAATCCTCAGCACCACATAAAAATGAAGATATTCTGTTCACCTACAACTAAAAAATAAATATTAAAAAAAAAAGAATCTCAGCAGCACTTTTGGAATATGCAAAAAAGAAAAGTTGCAGCAGCTCGAGAACGGGGAATGATCAGAGTAAAATAATTAATAATTTTTTTGTTATATTAGTTTTTAGTCCTTATTTCTCTTTTTTCCCCCCCTTTTTTTGGTACTGGAGCCATATCCCCAGCCCTATTTTGTGTTTTATGTAGAGACAGGGTCTCACTGAGTTGCTTAGTGCCTTGCTGTTGCTGAGGCTGGCTTTGAACTTGCGATTCTCCTGTCTCAGCCTCTCTAAGTGCTGGGATTACAAGCTTGCGCTACCACGCCTGGCTCTTAGTTTTCTTATATTAATCTGACAGTTTATATAAGAAGCATATGTTCTACCATATGCTTTGCGTAAGAGATGCTTTATAGTTTTCATGAATCTAGATTCGGTATTGGTTTGGGGGGAAAAACTTCAACTGATAATTGGAAACAATTGAAGATGGACTAGATAAGATATTATGTAATTTTATGGAACTAAGTACTATTTAATTCTTTGAGTTGTGTTAATGGTAGTATGGTTTTATAGGAGATTGTCTATTCTTAGAGATGAATGCTAAAATATTTAGCCTGGAAGTTATTTGATGTTGACAACTTTCAAGTAGTGTAATTGAAAATATGAATAGCTACATTAAGTATTGTTAACAATCAGTGGGTTGAAGTAGAGGAAATAAAAGTATATTGGAGCATGCTTGTAATCCTAGTGACTCAGGAGGCTGATGCAGGATCACAAGTTTGAGGCCAGCCTCAGCAAATATAGTGAGGCCCTAGTAATCAACTCAGCTAGAAGAGCTAGTGATGTGGCTCAGTGGTTAAGTACCCCTAGGTTCAATCCCTGTTACCAAAAATAAAAGTATATTGGAAAGTTTTCATAAAATTTCTTTGAAGTTTTAGGGAGAAGATGAAATAGAGTAGATATTTATATAGTCTTTTTTTTTTTTTTTTTTTTAAGTATATTGGATATTGAATCCAGGGTGCTGTACCACTCAGCTATATCCCTAGCCCTTTTTACTGTATTTTTTTGAGACTTGCTAAGTTGATGAGGCAAACTTCCCAATTTGGAATTCTCCTGTCACGGCCTCCCAAGTAGCTAGAATTAACGGGCATGTACCGCTGTACCCATCTGATAACAGTCATTTTGGACAGAGAAAAAATATTTTTTAGTAAGAAATGTTCGAAGCTGGGTGCGATGGCTCACACTTGTAATCCCAGCACTTAGGGAGGCTGAGACAGGAGAATCGCGAGTTGAAAGCCAGCCTCAGCAATGGCGAGGCGCTAAGCAACTCAGTGAGACCCTGTCTCTACATAAAACACAAAATAGGGCTGGGGATGTGGCTCAGGGGTCGAGTGCCCCTGAGTTCAATCCCCGGTACCAAAAAAAAAAAAGAAAGAAATGTTCGAGCTGGGCACAGTGGCGGGCGCCTATAATCTCAGCACTTTGGGAGGCTGAGACAGGAGAATCACGAGTTCAAAGCCAGCAACAGTGCCTCAGCAACAGTAAGACACTAAGTAACTCAGTAAGACCCTATCTCTAAATCACAAAATAGGGCTGGGGATGTGGCTCAGTGGTCGAGTATCCCTGAGTTCAATTCCCAGTACCAAAAATAAAATAAGGGGCTGGGGCTGTAGCTCAGTGGTAGAGCGTTTGCCTAGCATGCGTGAAACACTGGGTTCGATCCTCAGCACCACATACAAACAATAAATGAATAAAAAAGATCCATCAACAACTAAAAAAAATTATAAAAAAATAAAATAAATGTTTGTCTTTTTTATTTTTAAAATATCTTTGTAGGGCTGGGACTGTAGCTCAGCGGTAAAGCGCTTGCCTCGCATGCGTGAGGCCCTGGGTTCGATCCTCAGCACCACATACAAAGCAATAAAATAAAGACATTGTGTCCATCTACAACTAAAAAAATATTTAAAAAAAAAATCTTTGTAGTTGTAGATACACACTAGTAACTTATTTTTATGTGGTATTGAGGATCAAATTCATTCCCTCACATGTGCTAGGCAAGCACTCTACCACTGAGTTTGTACTCAGCCCCTAAATGTTTATCTTTTTTTTTTTTTTTAAATATGTTTTAGTTGTAGATGTACACAATGTCTTTATTCTATTGCTTTGTATGTGGTGCTGAGGATCGAACCCAGGGCCTCACGCATGTGAGGCAAGCGCTCTACCACTGAGCTACAATCCCAGCCCCTAAATGTTTATCTTTAAGTGAAGTTTTAGTAGGGGTAATCCAAGGAATTTTAGGGTAGACTTTTTGGTTTTGGTTTCTTTATTTTGGGGTAGAGAATTTTAAGATGAAAGTTGGGACATGTCAAACGTCTACAAAGAGAAAGGTAGTTTAGAATTCTGCCAGTGTTTGTGGTATTAAATTTAGATTACATGGTATGTGAAAGGGATCTCTTCTCATTCTTGGCTGTTTACCTTTGTTATAGGTTCGTATTCAGGAGACTCAAGCTGAGCTTCCCCGAGGAAGTATCCCCCGCAGTTTAGAAGTAATCTTGAGGGCTGAAGCTGTGGAGTCAGCCCAAGCTGGTGACAAGTGTGACTTTACAGGGACACTGATTGTCGTGCCTGACGTATCCAAGCTTAGCACACCAGGTGGTAACATATGGCTCAAATTTAACAAAGTTCTGGTTACCTGAACTGCAAGCTATCTAGCTTCTCTCATCTGTCTTTTTGGCTGCCAATCAAAGGTTGAACAAGAAAGTGTAATGAGAAAAAATTGATTTTCGTAGAAAATCAGCTGTTCTGAAAGTTTTCAAAGTTTATAAGAAAATCATATTTATAGCTTTGATTTATATGAGCAGTATTAGTTCCCAGCACCTACAGTATTTGAAACAGCCTATCACTTAATCTTTTCAGGAGCACGTGCAGAAACAAATTCCCGTGTCAGTGGCGTTGATGGATATGAGACAGAAGGCATTCGAGGGCTCCGGGCCCTTGGTGTTAGGGACCTGTCTTACAGGCTGGTCTTTCTTGCCTGTTGTGTTGCACCAACCAACCCAAGGGTGAGTCTTTTTTGCATGCTGGGGATTGAATCCAGATTCTTGCACATGCTAGGCAAATACTCTTAACACTGAGTTGCATCCCTCATGGTGAATCTTAATAAAATGACAGAGTTTGACAAAGAGCTCCCTTGAGGCTGCTGCAATTTAATATACTTCTGAAATATCTGAGTTATCTAGTCAGTGATAAAAAGTCTAAAGGGTTGGGTTGACATTGATTCTTTGGTATTAAAACCAAATTTTTTCATGTGTTTCTGACCTTGAGGAAAAGCCTTATTTCATACATTTTGAGTGTAATAGCACGTATTATCCATGTTTTTTATTTTGTATAAGTATCATAGTTCCTCTGACATGCTCCTTGGAGGAAGTATTGATTAAAAAGATTTAGTAACCTGGAAAGTAAAGTAAATTGCTATTTTTGAGAGTGGTGGATTATTGGCAGTATTGTTCAGTTGAGTTAATTCTGTGTCTTGAATGGAAAAGAGTTTGAGAAAGATAGTTCAATCCAGGGGGCTGGGGTTGTGGGTCAGTGGTAGAGGCACTGGGTTCAATCCTTAGCACCACATAAAAAATGAACAAATAAATCTAAAAAAGGCATTGTGTCCATCTACAACTAAAAATAATTTTTTTTTCTGGTACCAGGGATTGAACTCAGGGGTCTCAACCACCAAGCCACATCCCCAGGCCTATTTTGTTTTATGTAGAGACAGGGTCTCACTGAGTTGCTTAGCGCCTCACCGTTGCTAAGGCTGGCTTTGAACTCACGATTCTCCTTCCTCAGCCTCCCAAAGTGCTGGGATTACAGGTGTGTGCTACCATGCCTGGCTTAAAAAATAGAAAAAAAAGAACATAATATTCTGTGATTTTTTTTTTTTTTTTGGGGTATCAGTGACTCACATTGAACTATGTCACATTTCTTGAGCATCTAGATAGATTTATAGAGATGGCTATAAACAATTGTGGTAGCTTTTTTTTTTTTTTTTAGCTCATTGGACAAATGTCAAAACCTTAAGTAGTTTAATTAACTGAAGCTTACTAGTTTAGAGAATTTTTGTTTGGTGGGTTATTTTTTGTGCAGATGGGGATGAAACCCATGCCTCATATATTCAGTAATTAGAGACAGAGTGTCTCATTAAATTGCTTGGGTTGTCCTCTAATTTACAATCCTCTTGCCTTAACCTCCCAAATAACTGGGATTACAGATGTGTGCCACCATGCCCAACTTGATTTTTGCCTTTTTTTTTTTTTTTTTTAAACCTTTCTATTTGATAAATTGTGAAGTTGACCTTCTGAGCTATCTTTCGTTTGTAATGGTCTGTTTTCCTTTACATTGTTTTGGCTGCTTCTAACTAATACATTTTCCTTTTTTCTCCACCTCTTAGTTTGGAGGAAAAGAGCTCAGAGATGAGGAACAAACAGCTGAGAGTATTAAGAACCAAATGACTGTGAAAGAATGGGAGAAAGTGTTTGAAATGAGTCAAGATAAAAATCTATATCACAATCTTTGTACCAGCTTGTTTCCTACTATACATGGTAAGAATTGTGTCTGTTTGTGCACAAGCTTGAAATCAAACTAATTATTATAAGGAGCAACGTGTAATTTCTTAAAGTGCATAGATCAGGTCATGAAAGTTTTTTAGTGGGTTTAGAAGGGGTCATTTATAAAAGGACAAATACAGTTTCACTTACATGAGGTCTAGACATTCTAGTAATAGGCAAAGTCATAGGACAAAGTGGAATAGAGGTTATCGGGGCTGGGGCCACTTGGGGGCAAGGAAGAGTATTTCAAAGAATAGAGTTTCTGTTTGGGATTATGAAAAAAAAATCTGGAAAGGGGTAGCAGTAAATAAAATACTTAATGCCCTTGAACTACATGCTTAAGAATGGTTACAGTGGTAAATTTTATGTATATTTTGCCACAATTTTAAAAGAAGGTCATTTACTTTTTTCTGGCCTTATGGCCGAACTGTATTTAAGTATATTCCAGTACACTAGACTAATCTGGTCTTGCTTTACTAAAATTTCAGATATAGAGATTTCATGGTGTTTTTGGTTAGTTGTATTATCTGTCATTGGCAATTTCTTTTGTGTTTTCCTGATTCTTAGTTGCTAGCTGCTCACTGTTAGTCTTTATATCCCCTTTGTGTGTTGAAGCACATGAATAAATTTGGGGGCATGAAGTTCTACTCTTGAATTCATCTATCCCTGCCTTTTATTTATATATATTAGTTAGGGTTATGGAAAGAACTGCTAAAATTATGAGTATTTCTCTTAGGTGTATGTTTTAAGTTAACCTTTTTTTCCTGTTTGGTCAATGGGACAACTGAACTGTTTTATGTTAATCCTTCATGGATTTTTGAGTGTCCTCTCATATAGGAAGTGGGTGTCAACATTTTTATGTTGTTCCCTTCTACCCTGTAAGGTTTTTGGTTTTTTGGTTTTTGGGGTTTTTTTGGCACCAGGGATTGAACTCAGAGGTACTCGACCACTGGGCCACATCCTCAGCCCTATTTTGTGTTTTATGTAGAGATGGTCTCACTAAGTGGCTTAGCAACTTGCTGCTGCTGAGGCTGGCTTTAAACTCACGATTGTCCTGTCTCAGCCTCCCAAAGTGCTGGGATTACAGGCTTGTGCCACTGCACCCAGCTTCTACCACATAAGTTAATCTCTTGCTGCAATACTCAAATTTAGTGACTTAAAACATTTTCTTTCATATAAGTCAGAGAAGTAAGTTCATGGATTTTTTCCCCCTGTGCTGGTGATTGAACTCAGCTATAGACGCACCCCTAACCCCCACCACAGTCCCCCAAAGACTCACTAAATTTTAAGGCTGAACTCAAACTTACCCTCCTCCAGCATTGCTGGGATTGGTGTGAGCCAGTGCCCAGCCTGGGGGATGGATTTTTAATTTTCTATTTTTATGGAATGATTTATATAAATTTGCCTAGCATTTCATTGGTGGAGTTGAAGTTTAGAAGTGACTACAAATTGTACTCAGCATCTTATTTACTCCCCTATTAGTTCAGTTAGTGTGTATTTATTTAGTACTGTATACAAAAGAAATATCTTAAAACTCTTAATGGACTGATCATAATTCTTCTTCAGTAAAGTGTCCAATTCCTTTGCCCCATTTATTGATTGGATTATTTGTGGATTTTTTGGTAAGTTTTTTGAGTTCTTTATATATCCTGGAGATTAATACTCTGAGGGTGCAGGTGGCACAGATTTTCTGCCATTCTGTAGGCTCTCTTCATGGTCTTGTTTTCTTTGCTGTAAAGAAGCTTTTTAGTTTGATACCGTCCCATTTATTGATTTTTTTCTTTTTTGGGGGGGGGTGCCAGGTATTGAACTCAGGGTTACTTGGCCCCTGAGCTCTACTTTGTGTTTTATTTAGAGGCAGGGTCTCACTGAGCTGCTTAGCGCCTTGCTGTTGCTGAGGCTGACTTTGAACTTGCGATTCTCCAGTCATCCTCCCAAAGTGCTACGATTATAGGCATGCACCACTGTGCGCGGCCCATTTATTGTTTCTTAACTTTACGTTTTGCGCTTTAGATGTCTTGTTGAGGAATTAGGTTCCTAAGCCAACATGATGGAAATTTGGGCCTACTTTTTCTTCTAGTAGGTGCAGGGTCTCTGGTCTAATGCCTATTTCCTTGATTCACTTTGGAGTTTTGTGCAGGGTGAGAGATGTTCAGTTTCATTCTGGTACATATGGATTTCCAGTTTTCCTAGCACCATTTGTTGAAGAGGCTATCTTTTCTCAAATGTATGTTTATGGCACTTTTGTCTAGTATGAGTTAACTGTATTTATGTGGATTTGTCTCTGTGTCTTTTATTCTGCACCATTGGTCTACATGTCTGTTTTGGTCCCAATACCATGTTGTTTTTTTTACTATAGCTCTATAGTATAATTTAAGGTCTGGTATTGTGACGCCTCCTGTTTCACTTTTCTTTGTGAGGATTGCTTTGATTATTCTGGGCCTCTTATTTTTCCAAGTGAATTTCATGCCTTTTCTATTTCTATGAAGAATATCATCGGAACCTTCATTTCATTAAATCTGTATAGTGCTTTGGGTAGTATGGCCATTTTGATAATATTAATTCTGCCTATCCAAGAACATGGGAGATCTTTCAATCTTCTAAGGTATTCAGTTTCTTTCTTTTTTTTTTTGGTACTGGGGATTGAACTCAGGGGCACTCGACCACTAAGCCACATCCCCAGCCCTATTTTTTGTGTTTTATGTAGAGACATGGTCTCACTGAGTTGCTTAGCGCCTCGCCGTTGCGGAGGCTGGCTTGGAACTCGTGATTCTCCTGTCTCAGCCTCCCTAAGTGCTAAGATTACAGGTATTCAATTTCTTTCTTTAGTGTTTTGTAGTTTTTATTGTAAAAGTCTTTCACCTCTTTTGTTAGATTGATTTCCAATTTTATTTTCTTTTGAGGCTATTGTGAATGGGATAGTTTTCCTAATTTCTCTTTTAGTGGATTCATCACTGATATATAGGAATGCAGTTGATTTTGGGAGTATTAATTTTATATCCTGCTACATTGCTGAATTTCTTTATGAGTTCTAGAAGTTTTCTGGTGGAGTTTTCTTGGGTCTTCTAAATATATGAGGGCTGGAGTTGTGGCTCAGTGGTAGAGTGCATATGTGAGGCACTGGGTTCCAATCTCAGCACCACATAAAAATAAATAAATAAAAATAAAGGTTCATCCACAACTAAAATATATATATATTTTTAAAAATATATGAAAAAGTGATCAACAGCACTAGTAGATACAGAAATGCAAATTGAAACTACACTGAGATTTCATGTGACCTCCAATCAGAATGGCAATTATCAGTAATACAAGTAACAATAAATGTTGGTGAAGATGTGGGATTGCAAATTGGTGCAACCACCCTGGAAAGCAGTATGGAGATTATTCAGAAAACTTGGGATGGAACCACCATTTGACCCAGTTATCCCATTCCTTGGGATCTACCCAAAGGACTTAAAATCAACATACTACAGTGATGCAGCCACATCATTGTTTATAACTGCTCAATTCACAATAGCTCAACTATGGAACCAACCTAGGTACTCTTAAAATGTGGAACATGCACACAATGGAATATGACTCGGCAATAAAGAAGAATGAAATTATGGCATTTGCTCATAAATGGATGGAACTGGAGACTGTCGTGCTAAGTGAAATAAGCCAATCCCCCAAAAACAAAGGCTGAATGTTCTCTCATATGTGCGTGCTAACTTAAAATAGGCAGAGGGGTGGGGTGGGGAGTGGAGGTTCACCGGACTGGGCAAGGAGCAATGGGAGAAGAGTAGGGGCATGGGAATAGAAAAGACAATAGAAAGCTGGGCGCGGTGGCGCAAGCCTGTAATCCCAGCACTTTGGGAGGCTGAGACAGAATTGCGAGTTCAAAGCCAGCCTCAGCAAGGGCGAGGCGCTAAGCAACTCAGTGAGACCCTGTCTCTACATAAAACCCAAAATAGGGCTGGGGATGTGGCTCAGTGGTCGAGAGCCCCTGAGTTCAATCCCTAGTACCAAAAAAAAAAAAAAAAAAAAAAAACAATAGAATGAATCAGACATTACTTTCCTATGTTCATATGTGAATACACAACTAGTGTAACTCCACATTATGTACAACCACAAGAATGGGAAGTTATACTCCATGTATGTATGATATGTCAAAATACATTCTGCTATCATGTATAACTAAAAACAAATTTTTTAAAAAACGTTAATGGAACTGGAGAGCACCCATTAGAAAGAACCAACAAATGGGCTAAGGATGTGTATCAGTGGTAGATTGCTTGCTTAGCATGCACAAAGCTCTGTGTTTAATCCCTAGCACCACCAAAAACCAAAAAATAATTAGTAAATCTGATGGACATAGTTCATGTATGGAGAGAGATCTTTAAGGGTTAAGAGATAGAGAGGCTCTTAGGATTGTGAGCAGGGGCACCTAAGACATTATGAGAAAGCATTGGAACAGTTGCTGGGCAAGTCCACAGAGCAAGAACCAAGAACAGAAGCCAGGTATTTTTACTTGTTTTGCTTTAACTTCAGGTATTTGTGCCTTTTGGTTGGTAAATATACCATTGTGGTTTACATTCTTTAGAATAGTTTGCCTTTATGTCAAAATCTGAATTTTTTATCTACCTTTCATATCAGGCAATGATGAAGTAAAACGGGGTGTTCTGCTGATGCTTTTCGGTGGTGTTCCAAAGACAACAGGAGAAGGGACCTCTCTCCGAGGGGACATCAATGTTTGCATTGTTGGTGATCCGAGTACAGCCAAGAGCCAATTTCTTAAGTAAGTTCTGCCTAAAGTAGTACAGGAAAAACTTTGTGTTGTTCCAGGCTTGCTGTGCTACAAGGAATTCAGTAAGTATGAGTGTGATGAGTGTAAATTATGACTCTTGCATATATAACACTCATAGATTAAATATTATTAAGTTTTTAAATAGGATATAACATTTTATAGATTTTGAAATGTTTAACAATTGCCTATAATCCTACATAGAACTCTTATTATATTCTTTCTACATTTTTGTATACATGATCTTTGTATAAAAATCTTTAAATACATGAATTTATATTTTTATTATTGTAAATCACATGACAGTACTAAAGTTTTCCACATTTATTTTTACAGGGTTGTGGGGGTTTTTTTGTTTTTGTTTTGGGGTTTTTTTGTACTGACAGTTGATTCTAGGAGCATTCAGCCACAGAGCCACATCTCTAACCCTTTTTAATTTTTTCTGTTTTTAGTTGTGGATGGATATAGTACCTTTATTTTATTTATTTATATATGGTGCTGAGGATTGAACCCAGTGCCACACACAGTGCTAGGCAAGCGTTGTACCACTGAGCTAAACCCCAGCCCACTTTCAAACTTTTAAGATACAGAGCTTTTGTGAAAATTGAATGAAGATCAGTATAGTTGGTAGGAGGGAAAAGGGAGATACTGGGAAATGATATCAGCCAAATTATACTATTACATTGTGTGCATTTATGAATATGTGACACTGTGCAGATGAAATGCACCAATTTAAAAAATGGGGAAAAAAACCCAACAGGGCTCAAAGTAAATGTTTACTACCAACCAGGCACAGTGCATGCCTGTAATCCCAGCAGCTTGGGAAGCTGAGACTGGAGAATCACAAGTTCAAAGCCAGCCTCAGGAATAGAGAGGTGCTAAGCAACTCAGTGAGACTCTATCTCTAAATAAAATACAAAATAGGGCTGTGGACATGGCTCAGTGGTTGAGTACCCCTGAGTTCAATCCCTGGTACCAAAAAAAGAGTTTATTTCCAAATACGTGCTATGTTCATGGTGCTGTATATTAGTGAGGCAAACTAAGCTCAGCCTTAGTATCTTGCCTAGCTTCTCACAGTGACAAGTAACAGTGTGTACCACACATATTAAAACTCAGACATATTTGCCTACAAAGCATGTGCTTGCTCTTCATATTACATCAAGATGTCTTTCCTGCCAGGCACGGTGGCTTATACCTGTAATCCCAGCACTTTGGGAGGCTGAAACAAGAGAATCACAAGTTCACAGCCAGCCTCAGCAACGACAAGGCGCTAAGCAACTCAGTGAGAGTTTCTAAATAAACACAAAATAGGGCTGGGAATGTGGCTCAGGCTCAGTGGTGGAGAACCCCTAAGTTCAATCCCTGGTATCAAAAAAAAAAAAGAAAAGAAAAAAGGGGCTGGGGCTGGAGCTCAGTGCTCATGTGAAGCATTGGGTTTGATCCTCAGCACCACATAAAAATAAATCAATAAAGATATGTCCATCTACAACTAAAAAAATAAAAGAAGATGTCTTCCTATGTCTGTTCAGGAAATTTGCAACATGGTACTATTTTAGAACATTTTTAGTTGGTTTGGAATTTTATGATTAAATATTCCCTTAAAATATGTCACTAACTTGGGTTTTGTTTTATTTTTGTCATGCTGGGGAACAAACCCAGGGCCTTGTGCTTGCTAGACAAGCCCTTACCATTTGAGCTACATCCCCAGCCCTGAGCCTGAGTTTCACATTTGAAGGTATAACAGTAGTTTATGAACATGTTTGTCTTGGGTCTTTGATGTGTAGTAAATTTTTTATCATCCTTATAGTGATATAATTTATGTATCATAAACTCATCCCTTTAAAGTGTGTCATGTAGTTCTCAGTATATTTACCATCATTGAACTAAGACTAGAAAATTTTCACTACCCAAAAAGAAATTCTGTATACATCAGCATTCACTCCCTGTTCTCTCCTCTAAAAACAGGCAATTTGGGGGGTGGAGGTGCTGGGGATTGAACTCAAGGGTACTCGACTACTGAACCCGTATCCCCAGCCCTATTTTGTGTTTTATTTAGATACAGGGTCTCACTGAGTTGTTTACTGCCTCAATTTTTGCCCAGTCTGGCTTTGAACTAGCAATCCTCCTGCCTTAGCCTCCCAAACTGCTGGAATTATAGGTGTACTCCACTGTGCCCAGTGAAACAGGCAATTTTTAATCTACTTTATTGTCTCCATCTGCACCTTTTGTGTACATGGAGTCACATAATATGTAGTCTTTTGTGACTGTCTTCTTCCTACTTAGCATATAATTTTTCAAGATTTAGATTTGTAACATGGATCTGTATTTCATTTCCTTTTATTGCTGAATAATATTCCATTGTGGATATCCTACATTTAATTTATTCATTTCTCAGTTAGACATTTGTATTGTTTCTACTTTTTGGCTTTTACAAATAATGTTGCTATGAATATTCATAAGGATTTTTTTCCCACCTTTTTAAAAAATTGGTGGTAAAGTACATAAGATGTACCATTTTTAAAAAATTTTTTAGATGTTGATGAAACATTTTATTCATTTATTTATATGTGGTGCTGAGAATCTAACCCAGTGCCTCACACATACTAGGCAAGTGCTCCACCACTGAGCCACAACCCCAGCCCCATAAGATGTACCATTTTAAACATTTTTAGGTTTACAGTTCAGTGGCATTAAGTGCATTCATATCGTGCATTTACTGCCATTCATCCATCTCTTGGACTTTCTCACCTTTCAAAACTGAGACTCTGTGCCCATTAAACAATTCTCCATTCTCCACTTCCTTTAGCTCCCAGCAACCACCATTCTACTTTCTATCTCTGAATTTGACTACTTTAGATATTTCATGTAAGTGAAATCATAGTTTTTGTCCTTTTGTGTAGAGCTTATTTTACTTAGTGTAACATCTTCAAGGTTTATCCACGCTAGAGCATGTTTCAAAATGACCTTTTAAGGCTAAATAATTTTCCATTTTGTGTGTCTGTGTATGTGGTTTATGCATTACATTTTGTTTATTCATTCACTGATGGACATTTCAGTTTTGTCTACCCTCTGGCTGTTGTAAATAATGCTCCAGTGAAAGTGTGAAGAGTATCTGAGTCTCTGCTTTCAATTGTTCAGGTAGTTTTAGCTCTTAAACTTAGGTCTTTACATTTTAGTTGATTTTTTTTTTTTTTTAAGATGTTGATGGAACTTTATTTTATTCATTTATTTATATGTGGTGCTGAGAATTGAACCCAGTGCCTCACACATGCTAGGCAAGTGCTCAACCACTGAGCCACAATTTCAACCCCTTTAGTTGATTTTTGTATAAAGTATAATGATGTTCAATTTTTTTCTTTTATACGTGGATATCCAGTTGTCCTAACACCAGGACTGTTCTTTCCCTATTGAATTGTTCTGGCACTCTTAATGGAACATCAACTAACCATAAATGTAACAGTCTATTTCAGTTATATTCCATGAATTGCTCTAAGACCAATACCATGATGTTTTGACTGCAGCATCTTAATTATAAGTTGTGAAATTGAGAAGCGTGACTCTTCCAATTTTGTTCTTTTTCTAGGTTGTTTTGGCTTATTCTGGGGCTTTAAAGTTTCCACATGATTTTTTTTTTTTTGTGCCAGGGATTGAACTCAGGGACACTCGGCCACTGAGCCACATCCCCAGCCCTGTTTGTATTTCATGTAGAGACAGGGTCTTACTGAGTTCCTTAGTGCCTCACTGTTCCTGAGGCGGGCTTTGAACTCATGATCCTCCTGTTTCAGCCTCCTGAGCCACTGGGATTATAGGCATTGGCCACTGCACCCAGCTCCATGTGAATTTCAGGATCAGCCTGTCAGTTTCTACAGAGAAGACAGCTGAGATCCTGGTAGCAATTGCATTGAAGTCATTGATGAATTTAAAGTGCATTGGGAGCGAGGCAGAGTGGCACATCCCTGTAATCCTAGCAGCATGGAAGGCTGAGGCAGGAGGATTGCGAGTTCAAAGCCAGCTTCAGCAAAAGCAAGGCACTAAGCAACTCACTAAGACCCTGTCTCTAAATAAAATACAAAATAGGGCTGGGGAATGTGGTTCAGTGGTCAAGTGCCCCTAAGTTCAATCCCTGGTACCCGCCAGCTGCCCCAAAAAACACATTGGTGTAGGGTGGGGTGGCTACTGGGAATTGAACCTGGAAGCACTCTACCACTGAGCTATATCCCCCAAGTACCCTCTACCTTTTTTATCTTGAGAAAGGATTTGCTAAATTGCTATGATTGGCCTCAAATCTGCAGTTCTGCCTCAGCCTCCTGAGTAGCTGGGATTACAGGCATGCACTACCCCAGCCAGACTGTTATTGACATTTTAACAACATTAAGTCCAATTTATAAATATGGAATAATATCTATTTTAGGCTGTCTTTAATTTCTGTCAATAGTACTTTTTAGTTTTCAGAGTATAAGTTTCTACTTCTGTTGAAATTTATTCCAGAGTAGTTTTTCTTCTTGATGCTATTGGAAATAAAATTTATTTTACTTTGGGTTGTTCACTGCAAGTACAGAGAAGTATAATTGATTGTTGGTTTTGTTGTTGTTTTTGTTTGGTGCTGGGGATTAAACTCAGGCGCATAACCATTGAGCCACATCCCCAGCCCATTTTATTTTATTTTATTTTATTTTTAATTTTTAAATTTTTTAAATTTATAATTTAGTTGTAGATGGACACAATACATTTATTTGGTTTATTTATTTTTATGTGGTGCTGAAGATCGAACCCAGTGCCTCACATGTGCTAGGCAAGCGCTCTACCACTGAGCCACAACTCCAGCCCTACAATTGATTTTTGATACTTTGTCTCTTGCATCCTTGCTGAACTCATTTATTCTGTTTTTAGTAAATTCCATAGAATTTCATATGTATCATGTATCTACAAAAATAATGATAGTGGAAAATTTTTCCTTTCCAGTATAGATACCTTTTTTCACCTAATTTCACTGGCTAGATCCTTCAGTATAATGGTAAATAGAAGTAATAAGAGTAGACATCTTTGTCAAGAGATCCTATTCCTGACCTTAAGGGCAAAGAAGTTAGCCTTTAGCCTTTAAACATGGTTTTAACTGTGGGTTTTTGTAGATGCTGTTTATCAGGTTGAAGAAAAATCCTTTATCAGGTTCAAGGCAGTGTGTTGTCTGTTTCTCATTGAGTTTCTGACATGTAAGGGTAAGGAGTTTTGTCAGATGATTTTCTTACATCTAAATTGTTGTCTGGTTCTTATTCTTTTTTTTTTTTTTTTTTTTTTTGGTATTGGAGATTGAACTCGGGCACTTGACCACTGAGCCACATCCCCAGCCCTATTTTGTGTTTTATGTAGAGACAAGGTCTCACTGAATTGCGTAGTGCCTCGCCATTACTAAGGCTGGCTTTGAACTTGTGATTCTCCTGTCTCAGCCTCCCAAAGTGCTTGGATTACAGATGGTTCTTATTAATATAGCGTATTGGTTTTCAGTTGTTACAGTAATTGAACTTCTGGAATAAATCTCACACCTTATTTTTTAAATATATTTTTAGTTGTTGATGGACCTTTATTCATTTATTTATACATGGTGCTGAGAATTGAACCCAGTGCCTCATACATTCTAGACAAGTGCTCTGCCACTGAGTCACAACCCCAGCCCCTCACATCTAGTTTTGTCTTGTATTGTTTTTATTGCAAATTGTTGCCAAATTGTTAAAACATTTTATTTTTCATTTCACAGGAGTCGTTTTAAATGCATTTAAAAAGCCAAAGAAGATAAGGCTTTCCATTCAGCCTATGGCATGTCTTTTTTGGTACTGGAGATTAAACCCAGGGACGCTTAACTGATGTACATCCCCAGGACTTCTTATTTTTCATTTTGAGACAAAGTCTCACTGAATTGCAGGGCTGGCCTCAAATTGATGCCTCCTTGCCTCATCTTCCCAAGTTGCTGAGAGTATAGGCGAAAGCAACTGTGGCATGTCTTTATGAATTGCTTAAGCTTACTATAACTCTCAGATGTTCTTTCAGAAGTTTAAACTCTTTGTTGACATAACCTGTCAGCTGATTTTCCTAGAAAGGGAATGTATGTGTAGTCACATACTAATGAATCTTTATATGATAACCTTGAACAGGCATGTTGAGGAGTTCAGCCCCAGAGCTGTCTACACCAGTGGCAAAGCATCCAGTGCTGCTGGCTTAACAGCAGCTGTTGTGAGAGATGAAGAATCTCATGAGTTTGTCATTGAGGCTGGAGCATTGATGCTGGCTGATAATGTAAGATTATTTTATACTCTTGGATATAAAGAAGTCAGAACACCTCCTTACCCTATCCATAAGGGCTTATAGTTTCTAGTAAAGAAGATATCCTGAAAAAAAGCATTTTTTAGTACATAGTTCAGTTTATTAATCTAGAATTAATTGGGATTATCTTCATTAATCAACACTCTCCTAGAATGTGATACCTATTCTGAACATGTGTGGGTGCTGTGAGATCTTTATGAGTACATCTATACACAGATGTATTGCATTTTATGTATATTTGACATCGATCAGTTAGATTTATGGACACACATAAATTGTAGTTATATAGGTTTATATTCATTATATTCTACCTTCATTTTTCACTTCCCCAGCTTAAAATCAGTGCTGAGAGGGCCTTAGGGTGTGTTAGTACCAAGGCTTACACAGTTTCAGTGTTGAGTAAAGTACTGTAAGTGTCTTGATATTTTTAGTTCTGTTCTTAGTTTTTTGGGTAGGTCAAGGGTTTGGTCCATCTAGCTCTGGGATCTGTCAAACTATTTTGTTAAAAGAGAATGCTTATTTACATTTTCTACTTGTTTGAGAGAATGGAAAAGTCTCTGGTAGCAAGTGTGAGCTGGCTATTTTATATCTGCAAAGCACATTCTTACGCTAGATCTGTTTGGTTATAGGGTGTGTGTTGTATTGATGAATTTGATAAGATGGATATGCGGGACCAAGTTGCTATTCATGAAGCTATGGAACAGCAAACCATATCCATCACTAAAGCAGGAGTGAAGGTATGTGTTTCCACTTCTGTTCCATTGCATCATTCCTTAACCTTGTAGATTAATGATAAAATTTAATAATTTAACATGTAATGCTCTTCATTAAAATGGAAAATAATGTCCTGAGAACTAGTAATCCAAACTATAGATGTTGTTTACAGTATTGTGTAAAAGTGTTGCTGTGACAGAAAGTAGAGGAAGTACTGGTAAAATTTTTTTAGTGTTTCACTTCAAAATTTTTATGAACAAAGCTTGTATATTTGATGAACCATGGTTTTAATTATAACAAAAATAACCATTAATTTCTAGCATTGCCAATAAGAAAAAGATAATTAGATTATTTAAATGAAAATAAGTACAATATTTAACCAATTTTAGAGAGAATCTGATAAACTTTTTAAATATTTTTTTAGTTGTAGATGAACACAATACCTTTATTTTTATGTGGTGCTGAGGATCGAACCCAGTGCCCCACACATGCGAGGCAAGTGCTCAACCGCTGAGCCACAACCCCAGCGCCAAATCTAATAAACTTTTTAAAAGCAACAGATTCAAGTAATTAAGAAAAACTTAGGGCTGGAGTTGTAGCTCAGTGGTAGAGCACTTGCCTGACACTTGTCAGGTACTAGGTTTGATCCTTGCATCACATAAAAACAAATGCATTGAATCGATACACAACTAAAAAATATTTTAAAAAGCAAAAGAAAAATTTAAATATTTTAAGTTATAAATTAAAAAAGAAGTTTTTCCACTGCAACTCCCCACACAATACTCAGGAATATATCAAGTGTGTCTCTTTCAGTAGTATTTTATTTTTTTTTTTATTTTTTTTTATTTTTTTTTGGTACCGGGGATTGAACTCACGGGCACTCGACCCCTGAGCCACATCCCCAGCCCTATTTTGTGTTTTATGTAGAGACAGGGTCTCGCTGAGTTGCTTAGTGCCTCGCCATTGCTGAGGCTGGCTTTGAACTCGCGATTCTCCTGTCTCAGCCTCCCTAAGGGCTGGGATTACAAGCGTGAGCCACCGCGCCCGGCTTCAGTAGTATTTTATACATAGTAAGCAAATACATGTAGTACTGTGCCTTGCACATTTAACTTCATAATTTTATTTTGACAGTATTTCCATACTTACACATAGTAGATCAACTTTGATTTTTTTATACTTTGGAATTCAGTTGTCTGTAGCACAGTTGATTCTTTAAACTCTAGTAGTGACATTTAGGTCATGTTCAGTCAATATTATAGTCATACAGGATGCCTGTTTGTTGCACTATATGTTAACAGACTTGCCTTTTTGATGATCTGATAAACAAATTTTTTGGCTTGCATTTAGTTAATTATGAGGGAGATTGGTTTTGTTATACGTTTGTTGGCTGGTTCAAGTTTCTTTATAAATCTCACAATTCTTTCTTTTGTGGTCAGGCTACTCTAAATGCCAGGACATCCATTTTGGCAGCTGCAAACCCAATCAGTGGACACTATGACAGGTCAAAATCATTGAAACAGAATATAAATTTGTCAGCTCCAATCATGTCCCGATTTGATCTCTTCTTTATCCTGGTGGATGAATGTAATGAGGTAACCATATGAAGCTCTTGCTCTTAGCTTCCATTTTTATTTCTAGTTTGAGTAATTGAGTGAGACAAAGCTGAAAGATAACTGCTCAACAGATACTGCATGTATGTGCATTGACCTTTCATTTCCCTCAGGGTGGCATGGGATTAGACAAAGGACTTAGTGATGATTGCCTGTGTTAAGGTGTATCAAGTTTTTTGGTTTGTTACTTCAAAATTTTCACAAGAAAAAAATATCACAGTTGACTCCCAATCCATACTAAGATTTTTATAAAAAATTTTTTGTAGGGCTGGGGATGTGGCTCAGTGGTCAAGTGCTCCTGAGTTCAATTCCCAGTATCCAAAAAAAAAAAATTTTTTTTTGTTTCAGCTGGGTGCAGTGGCACATGCCTATCTATAATCCTAGCAACTCAGGAGGCTGATGAGGTAGGATGTCAACTTTGAGGATAGTCTTGGCAATTTAGCAAGACCTTGTCTCAAAATACAAAACATAAAGGACTGGGGATGTAGTACCACTGGGTTCAGCCCCCTGTACAAAAAAAGATTTTTTTAAGTTGTTGCTTTGGTTTAGTTTTTCAGTCACTTTTAAAAAACTGGGATGCCAAAGAGATTTTCTTTTTCTAAATGCTGAAAAATTTGTCTTCCTATTTCTTCCCATCAAGTTGTTAAATGTATAATACTTGTTTTCATTCTGATTATGTGATAGTTTTAAGATTGAGTGAAATCTCCAGCACTCCCTCACAAAATTAAGTGAAAAATTCCAGAGTTATTTGTACTTAGACTTAAATATTTAATACTTCACAGCTAAGAAGTGCACAACTACAAAGTGACAATAAGTAGGAGTTAATATTAAGAGTTGTGCTTTTGATTGCTGAGCATGGAGGTCTTGTGTTTCATTAAGCACATTGTACAACTCTTGATTCCAGTGGAACTTCAGAAATTATCTTTAATAAAATTTCATTATGTAAGTGTATAAGAGGGCTTATTTTTATTTTTTTCTTCACAGATATATAGGCATATATAACCCTCAGATAATTGGGACTTGTCTGATTTTCATATATTTCTGTTTGTGAATTACTTATTAAATTTGTTTTGGGAGCAGAGGAGATCAAGTTATAAGCCTTTGAACATTTTAGAAATAATTTAAAGCTTATGGAGTTGTAAGAAATAGTTTCCTCAGAAATTTGTTACATAATACTTCAGTGGCATATTAAATTGTTATTAGCTCTAAGTTTCTTATTACCTAGTGTAGTCTGGAGTAGATATTACCGTGACTGACAAGTGATTTTCTTGTTTTGAATTAGGTTACAGATTATGCCATTGCCAGGCGTATAGTAGACTTGCATTCAAGAGTCGAGGAATCAATTGATCGTGTCTATTCCCTTGATGATATCAGGAGGTATCTTCTCTTTGCAAGACAGTTTAAACCCAAGGTAACCTGCCCTTCTATGCTGGGATAAGGCATAGAATGTATATTATTAAAGTGAGATGTAAGCAAGTGGGTTATATGGAAATTAACTGAATCTGTACGTGGGTTTTACATTTAAGTTTTAAAAGGGTTTTTTTAAACAGCATTTGTTTCTCTTTTTTTTTTGGTACTGGGGATTGAACTCAGGGGCACTCGATCACTGAGCCACATCCCCAGCCCTATTTTGTGTTTTATGTAGAGACAGGGTCTCATTGAGTTGCTTAGCGCCTTGCCGTTGCTGAGGCTGGCTTTGAACTCGGGATTCTCCTGTCTCAGCCTCCCTAAGTGCTGGGATTACAAGCGTGAGCCACTGCGCCTGGCTTGTTTCTTTTTTTAATTTTATTTTTAATTATCCAATGGAATCTATGTATATTGTTTAAGAAAGAATGAGTGTAAACAATATAATATAGGTCTGATAAAGTATAAAGTATTCAATATATAAAACTACTCAATATATAAAAATTATACAAATGACTATATAAAGAAATTAAAAACAGTATACAGAAGATGTAGGAATAAGATTAAAAACATGAAATAGAATTAATCACATTGGTTTTCTGTATTCAACAAAAGCATTTCCCAAATAAAATGGATGGTAAAATGGAAAAAAAATCAGAGATGGAAAAAAAGAATACAGAAATGGAAAGAATGAATACAATTAAACAAGTTTTTAAACATTGTTTTAAAATTAAGAAACTGACTTCATGTTTTATGTCTGATATGTTAAGTAATCAAAAGTCATCAATTTTATCCTTACGGTAACACAAATGTCTGAAAATCATACTACATTTCTTGGGCCCAACAATGTACTGCTAGAGCTGTCAACTGGTATATATAATCTTGAAGAATGACTGGAGACAGAATATGGGCTAATTTGAGACTAAGGAAACCTTGGGGTCCTGCAGACTTACGGAAACCCTTACAGTTCCACATTTTTCCTTCCAGATACTCCACCAGTTTCCCACTGAAAGACCTCATGTCTCTGATAGGATTAAGTTGTGAATTAAAAACAAAGTCAATTAAGGACAGAGTTTCAAAGAAAAATATTGGCAATGCTGCAGTCAGAGAAAGGAGCAAGGGTGCCAGTGGGGGTGGTACACGTTGATGAAACACTTGTGAAGATCGTATTCCTCAGACATAGACCCATTTAAAAACTGAATAAGATTAGAAAAAACTCCTTTGTTCCATATCTGACCTGCACAACAGCAAGGATCTGGTATAATAACAATCAATTA
Organism: Xerus rutilus; assembly: GCA_028644305.1. NCBI lineage: Eukaryota > Metazoa > Chordata > Mammalia > Rodentia > Sciuridae > Xerus > Xerus rutilus. The sequence continues at coordinate 75,728,909 of CM053402.1, read as the reverse complement.
CAGCTGAAAGAGTTGTAATACAAAAATTCTTTATCCTTGAAGTGGTATTTAAGAAAACTCAGTGAGATTAAAAAAAAAAGGATGAAAACTTAAAGCCTCTGGTACCTTTAGCTGCAAGCAAGCATTAAACACCAGACAAGTCCTCACCAGATAAAATAAATACTCCTATCAGTGGCCTATGTACCTCATTTTTTTTTATCATTCAATAAAACATGCCTGGTTTTCAGCAAAAAATTACAAGACAAGCCAGAAGACACACTAAATGTAGTCTGAAGATAAAAATCAGATTCAAATATATCATGCATGTTTGCATTGCCAAGTTAAAAAAAAACAATTATTATTAAATACTTTAATGGGAAAAAAAGCATGCAAAAGCTTATAAACTATGTTAGGGAAAATGGAAACTTTAAGAATCAAAACAAAATTCTAGAAATCAAACATGCTGAAATAGGAAGAATGACTTCTGATGCCATCAATTAAATTATGAGCAAGGAAAGAAACCATGATCTTGATGATAAGTTAATTAAAAATTTCCCAAACAAAAATACAAAGGAAATAAAAGCAACCCAAGAACTGTGGGACCATATCAAAGAATAAAGCACACATAATTAGAATACACAAAGAAGAAAGGTAAACTGCAGAAAAAATATTTGAAGTAAAATTATCTGAAAATTTTCCAAAAAATAAGATGAGATAAAAAGCACAGATTTGAGAGAATATCAAGTAGGATGACTACCAGATATAAATAGGTGAATACATACAGCAATACCTAGCCATCTCATATCCAGATTACAGAAAACTAAAAGAAAAAATTTTGGAAGAAGAGAAAAATAATTGCCTTACTTATACACAGCTATAGAGGAATAAGGATAAGAAATTCATTGTATAGCACAATAACCAATTTTTATGTTCAGCCAATGTTCCTAACAGTCCTTTTCTCCACTGTAGGCATAGCCCTGAGCCAACATCCATGTGAATTCCACAATTTGAGTTTTTTTTAATCCAATCTGCCAGTCTGTGTCAAGTTTAGGCCATTAACGTTCAGGGTTATTATTGAAATATGGTTTGTATTACTGTTCATTTTAGTTTATTTTTGTTTTTAACTTGACTTGGTTTCTCCTTTGATTAGCTTTTCCTTTAGTGTAGTTCCACCCTTTGCCGATTTTCATTTCCTCCTCATGTAATAATTTGCCAGGAACACTCTCTAGGACAGGCTTACTTTTTTTTTTTTTTTGGTACTGGGGATTGAACTCGGGGGTACTCAACCACTGAGCCACATCCCCTGCCCTATTTTATATTTTATTTAGAGACAGGGTCTCACTTGAGTTGCTTAGTGCCTCACTGTTGCTGAGGCTGGCTTTGAACTCGCGATTCTGTCTCAGCCTCCCAAAGTCCTGAGATTACAAGAGTGCACCACTGTGCCTGGCTTCTACCCTATAATCTTGTAGTGTCCCTGCAGGTTACCAATACCTTACCTCTGGTGTAACCAGGCCTGCAGGGACCTTGGGGATGGTCTTTCCAGTCCTAGCTGTTGTTTCTAGAAGGAAGTAGGCCTGGACAGCCGCCTGTTGGTTGATGGGGGTTGCAGTACAGTTGGTCTCCTTTGCACGTCAGGCCACGGTTGGTCTGCTCCACCTCTTCCGCACATTGGACCATGGTTGGTCTGTCCAGCATTTGTTTCTTAAGTAAGGGGATTATTTTTTAATCTGAATAGTTCTATAGACGCTAATAAAAAGATTCTTACCATAAAAGAGTTTTGGAAAACTGAATAAACTAGAACATCCTTTTATTTCAGCTATTATTACCAAGAATTTTTAAAACATTTGCCTAAATCATTAGTGTAGCCAATGCTCTTAAATCTTTTTCTTAAGAAAATACTGGATTCCTCTAGGCTATTATGATGAATATGAAATACTCATATTTCTTACTAAAACTACATTTCTTTAGTAGTTTGAAATGTAGAAAACTAGTTTCTTTAGTAAGAAATGTAGTTCATAGCCGGGCCCGGTGGCGCAAGCCTGTATTCCCAGCACTTAGGGAGGCTGAGACAGGAGAATCACGAGTTCAAAGCCAGCCTCAGCAACAGCAAGGCACTTAGCGACTTAGACCCTGTCTCTACATAAAACACAAAATAAGGCTGGGGATGTGGCTTAGTGGTCGAGTGCCCCTGAGTTCAATCCTGGTAACCAAAAAAAAAATTCATTGGATTGAATCTGTACTGGATCCAAGATCCTCTACTATGCATTTTAAAAAATTATTTATTTATTCTAATTAGGTATACATGACAACAGAATGCATTTTGAATCATTGTGCACAAATGAAGCACAACTTTTCGTTTCTCTGGTTGTACACAATGTAGAGTTGTACCATATGTGCAGCCATACATATACCTAGGGCAGTGGTGTCCATCTCATTCCACCATCTTTCCTGCCCTCGTCTTCTCCCCTTTGACCAATTAAAGTGCCTCCATTCTTCCCATACCTCGCCATATGCATTATTTTTAAAAATAAACCTTCACGGACTGGGGTTGTGGATCAGTAGTAGAGCACTTGCCTAGCATGTGTGAGGCACTGGGTTCGATTCTCAGCACTGCATATAAATAAATGAATAAAGGTCCATTGACAACTAAAAAAAATTAAAAAATAAAATAAACCTTCACAAATCAAAGAGATACAAACAGGAAAAGAATTCAATCTGTTTGCTAATGACATGATCCTATATCTAGAAGACTCACAAATTTCCCCCAGACTTACAGAGCTTATAAATGAGTCTAGCAAGGTAGCAGGATACTACAAGATAAAGACCCATAAATCATAGCTTTCTGGTATTCCCATTAGTGATTCAGCTGAGGAAGCAATCAGGAAAACCATCTCATTTGTAATAACCTCAAAACAAACAACAAAAAAACTTCGGAATTAATCTAAGGAGGTAAAAGAACTCTACAATAAAAATTGTAGAACACTGAAGAAAGAAATTGAAGAAGGCCTTAGAAGATGGAAAGACCTCCCCAGTTCTTGGATAGGTAGAATTAATATTGTCGAAAGAACCGTATAACCAAAAGCAATATGGGGATTTAATGCAGTCTCCACCCAAATACCAATGACATCCTTTATAGAATTTTTTTAAAAAACAATTATTAAATTCATTTAGAAGAATAAGAGACCTAGAATAGCCAGAGCAATACTGAGCAAGAAAAGTGATGGCAGGAGGCATCACATTCCTGATCTGAAATCATACTGCAGAGCTGTAGTAACAAAAGAGCATGGTGTTAGTATCAAAATAGACATGAAGATCAGTGGAAGAGAGTGGAAGACACAAAGACAGATCCACATACTTAGAGCCATCTAATACTTGACAAAGGTGCCAAAAATATATTTTGGAGAACAGACAGCCTTTTTAACAATGGTGCTTGGAAAACTGAATAGCTATATGTAGAAAAATGAAACTAGATCTCTCTCACCCTGCACAAAAGTCAAATTGAAATGGATCAAAGACAGGCTGGGATTGTAGCTCAGCGGTAGAGTGCTTGCCTCGCATGCGTGAGGCCCTGGGTTCGATCCTCAGCACCACGTACAGAGCAATAAAATAAAGACATGGTGTCCATCTACAAAAAAATTTTTAAAAAAAATGGATCAAAGACTTGAATTGGATCAGAAACCTTGCAACTATTAAAAGAAAACACAGGTCAACACTCCATCATATAGATGCTGGCACCAAATTTCTCAAGATTTCTGAAGTAAAGAAATAAACCAAGAATCAATAGGTAGGACACCCATCAAATTTAAAAGCTTCTGCACAGCAAGGGAAAATGTGAACAGAGAGCTCACAGAATGGGAGAAAATGCTGGCCAGCTGCTTCACTAATAGGGGATTAATATCCAGAATATATATAGAACTCAAAATATTTAACACACACACAAAAATAAACTAACCCAGTTAATAAATGGGAAAAATAATTAAAGAATCCCATCTGTAATCCTGTCAGCTTGGGAGGCTGAGGCAGGAGGCTCACAAGTTCAAAGCCAGCCTCAGCAGCTTAGTGAGGGACTTAGCAATTTTATAAGACCCTATCTCACAATAAAAAAGGGTTGGGAATGTGGCTCAGAGATTAAGCGCCCCTGGGTTCAAACCTCAGTACCAAAAGAAAAAAGAAGCAAATAGCCAACAAATATGTGAAAAAATGTCCAGCATCTCTAGCAATCAGAGAAATGCAAATCAAAATGACACTAAGATTTTATCTTATTCCACTCAGAATGGCAGTGGTCAAGAATACAAACAAATGCTGTTGAGTGGGGGAGTACACTTGTACATTTTTGGTGAGACAACAGACAAGTAAACCACTTTAGCAGTGTGGGAATTCCTCAAAAAACTAGAAACCACCATATGATTCAGCTATCCCAGTCTTTGGTGCTTTCCTAAAAGAACTAAAATCAGCATGCTATAGCAGCACAGCCACCTCAATGTTTATAGCAGCATAATTCCCAACAGCTAAATCATGGAATCAACCCAGGTGCCTGTCAGTTGACGAGCAGGGCTGGGAATGTGGCTCAGTAGTAGAGTGCTTGCATGGCGTGTATAGGGCCCTGGGTTTGATTCCTAGCATCATAAAATAATAATAAAAATTAAAATACATGAATGGGTTAAGAAATTGTGGTATATATTACATAGAATTTTTCTTTTGCGGGGGGGGGGGGGTGTATCAGGGATTGAACCCAAAGGGACCTAACTACAGAGCCACATCCACCAGCCATTGTTTATTTTTTATTTTAAGATAGGGTCTTGCTAAGTTGCTTATTAGGGCCTCACTACATTGCTGAGAATGGCTTTGAACTTGGAGTCCTCCTGCCTTAGCTTCCAAAGCCACTTGGATTATAGGTGTACACCTACACAATGAAATTTTACTCAGCCATTAAGAATGAAATTAGGACATTTTGCTGATGAATGGATGGAAATGGAGGATATCGTGCTAAGTGAAATAAGCCAGGCTGAGAAATCCAAAGGTCAAATGTTTTTTCATATGTGAAAGCTAGAGTAAAATGAAGGAAAGGAGGAACAAAGGATAACAAAACAAGAAGATATAGGGAAGGTAAGTAATGTAGGAGATTGAAGAGGCAGAATGGAGGTGGCTCTGTGGTTAAGCTCACTTGAGTTCAATCCCCAGTACCAAAAAAAATTTTTTTCAAACAAATACATAGATGAGCAAAAGGATGTCTAGCACCCTGCGTCTAATTGAAGAGAAAGTAGGCTCAAATCTCCATCATGTTGGATTAGGCCCCGAATTCCTTCACAAGACTCATAGCACAAGAAATAAAAGCAAGAATCAATAAATGGGATGGACTTAAACTAAAAAGCTTCTTCTCAGCAAAAGAAACTATCAATGAGGTGAACAGAGAGCTGACATTCTGGGAGCAAATTTTTTGCCACACACACAATCAGATAGAGCACTGATCTCCAGGATATATAAAGAGCTCAAAAAACTTAACACCAAAAAAACAAACAACCCAACCAATAAATGGGCTAAGGAACTGAACAGAAACCTCTCAGAAGAAGATATACAATCAGTAAATATATATATATGAAGAAATGTTCAACATTTCTAGCCATTAGAGAAATGCAAATCAAAACTATGCTCAGATTTCATCTCACACAAGTTAGAATGGCAGCTATCCAAAATACCAGCAACAATAAGTGCTGACGAGGATGCGGTGAAAAAGGTACACTCAAACATTGCTGGTGGGGCAACATTGCTGGTGGGACTGCAAATTGGTGCAACCAATCTGGAAAGCAGTTTGGAGATTTCTTAAAAAACTTGGAATGGAACCACCATTTGACCAAGCTATCCCACTCCTTGGCCTATACCCTAAAGATTTAAAAAAAGCACACTACAATAAAGCAGTCAAATCAATGTTTATAGCAGCACAATTCACAATTGCAAAACTGTGGAAGCAACCCAGATGTCCTTCAATAGATGAATGGATAAAGAAAGTGTAGTACATATACACAATGGAGTATTATTCAGCAATAAAAGAAAATAAAATTATGGCATTTGCAGGCAAATGGATGGAACTGGAGAACATTATGCTTAGTGAAGTAAGCCAATCCCAAAAAACCAAATGCCGAATGTTCTCTCTGATTAGTGGATGAGGATACACAAGGAGGGTGGGAATGGGGAACATAAGAGAAATGGAGGAACTCTGGATGCAGCAGGGGGGAGTTGGGGGGAGGAAAAGGGGAATGGGCATAGTAATGATGGTTGACTGAGATGGTCATCACTACCTTTGGTGCATGTATGAAGACACAAATGATGTGACTCTATCTGGTTTGCAACCAGAGAAATGGAAAAATTGAGCTCTGTATATGTACTATGACTTGAAACGCATTTAAATAAAATAACATAATTTTTTTAAAAAAAGGATGTCTAGCAGAGTAGAGAAAAGAGAAGATGGGAGGGAAAAGTAGAGGAGCATGTATGATTTCGTCAGGATAAGCCCAAGTACTATATATAACTATAAAGCTCTAATAAAAATAAAGCTTCACAATGTGCATCTCTTTTGTTATTGGCATTTTCCTATAGCAAACTATGAAAAGGAGAAATTTTGTTTTATTCTAGTTGAAGTTTTTACATTTATCTGACTTGACTTTAGAGAATTCTCCTTAGCTTTTTTTTTTTGGTACTGAGGATTGAACTCAGGGGCACTCGACCACTGAGCCACATCCTCAGCCCTATTTTGTGTTTTTATGTAGAGACAGAGTCTCACTGAGTTGCTTAGCGCCTCGCCCTTGCTGAGGCTGGCTTTGAACTCGCGATTCTCCTGTCTCAGCCTCCCTAAGTGCTGGGATTACAGGCTTGAGCCACCGCGCCCGGCTTCTCCTTAGCTATTTATTGTCCGTTACCTTCACTTGATTATTCTTGATTTTGGGGTTGGCTGTCTTCCAGAAGAAATTCAGTCATGTAAAATGAAGGGTTATAGCCACACGCAGTGGCGCATGCCTGTAATTCCAGCACTTGGGAGGCTGAGACCAGAGAGTCGCGAGTTCAAAGCCAGCCTCAGCAACAGTGAGGCGCTAAGCAACTCAGTGAAACCTTGTCTCTACATAAAACACAAAACAGAGCTGGGGATGTGACTCAGTGGTCAAGTACCCCTGAATTCAATCCTCAGTACAAAAAAACAAACAAAAACGAAGGGTTATGAGTGACTTGTGTGTGAAAAGCATATGTTCTCCATGACTGTCTTGGTCCCTGTGTGACCTTGGCACACTTCCTTAATATGCTGAATTCATTGCTCCAAAAAAATGATCTTTTGGTTGTAAAATTTACTGAAATAGCCAATACTTATTTATGTTGACTTATTTTTCCTCAAAAAGAGCATGAGTTAAATAATTGAGCCTCAAGATAATCTAAGCATTAATTTATTTAATGAGTGTTGACATCCAGAGTTGTAAAAGGTATTACATCTTATTCTATTGCTTCAGCTAATTAAATATCATTTAGAGGGGCTGAGGTTGTGGCTCAGTGGCAGAGTGCTTGCCTCGCACATGTGAGGCACTGGGTTCGATCCTCAGCACCACATAAAAATAAGTAAACAAAATAAAGACACTGTCCATGTATAACTAAAAAATATTTAAAAAAATAATAATAATAAATAAATATCATTTAGAAATGGTCATTTGCTTAAATACTAAGTCTGCTGTCTTCATGTTCTTACAATTAGTATATGGAATTCACAGGCCTCCTTGGTATTTCTAGTAATTCATTGTCAATGGCTTCAAATTTAATCCTCAGTTCCCCAAAATGTTTCTACCTAGAATGCGCTTAAATTTATGTTAATGCATCTCTCAACTAATAGAAATGTTTTTCTAACGTCATTGCTGTTTTGAAACAGATTTCCAAAGAGTCAGAGGACTTCATTGTGGAACAGTATAAACGTCTCCGCCAAAGAGATGGTTCTGGAGTAACCAAGTCTTCATGGAGGATTACAGTGCGACAGCTGGAGAGCATGATCCGTCTCTCTGAAGCTATGGCTCGGATGCACTGCTGTGATGAGGTATCAAAGTCACTTTAACGTGATGAAAATAGAAATCAATTTCTTGGCTTGTAGGCATGTTTTTATCTTTGGTATGGTTCATCCTAGGATTGTTTGCAGATTTATTATTATGTAACTGTTTCATTCTTACAGGATACTTGACCATGAGATTTTTTTCCCTTTAAGAAGGTTGCTGTCAAGCATTTATTAAGTTGAGTAGTTATATTAATATTAATGAGGTAATCATAAATAATAGAGAGCATATAGAGGTGAGTTACCATTTATTCAGGAAAAATGTATTTAGACTCTGCAGTGTGCAGGATTCTGGGCTGGGGAAATAGGTATGATAATGTAATCTCGGGCCTTGAAAGAGATTCTTCTTAGGTTTTTATAACATGGGGATTGTTTTGCTTAGTTAAAGTTTTTTTTTATTTTGGGGCTGCAAGTTGGACCCTGGGCTTCATGCATGCTAGCATGTACTTAACCACTAAGCTGCACGCACCCTCAGCCCCATGGTCTTTTAAATTGTTCTTTGATCCCTGGGTTCCTTGGGAGTGTGTTAAAGAGTGTTGAGGGGTAAAATAATTGCATAGTGGAAGAGTATTCAAGCTTCCCATCTCTGCTTCAGCTGAAGCAGCCTTTATATAATTTTTATATTAGGTTAGATGTAAGATTTCATTTATCAAAGGAGTTTGGATTTATTAAAAATACACATAAAATAGCGGGCTGGGGCTATAGCTCCATGGTAGAGTGGTTGCCTCTCATGCGTGAGGCACTGGGTTCAAGCCTCAGCACCATGTAAAAATAAACAAATAAAGATATTGTGTCCATCTACAACTAAGAAAATATTAAAAAGAAAACATATATATTGCATAGAGAAAAATGTACACCTTGGTGATTTTTTTTTTTCTTCTTTTTTTAACATAACATACATCCTTCTGACTGCTTGGCTCAAGATAAAAAACATTTCCATTCACAAATTCAAAGCCAGCCTCAACAACTTAGTGAGGCACTAAGCAACTTAGACCTTGTCTCAACAACAACAACAAAAACAAACAAAAAAATGCTGGGCCTGGGCACAGTGGTGCACACTTGTAATCCTAGCAGCTCTGGAGGCTGGCTGCGGCAGGAGGATCATGAGTTCAAAGCCAGCCTCAGCAATGGCAAGGTGCTAATAAGCTACTCACTGAGATCCTGACTCTAAATAAAATAAAAAATAGGGCTGGGGATGTGGCTTAGTGGTTGAACCTCGGTTTCAATCTCTAGTACCAAGAAAATAAAAAATTTCATGTTCCTAAAAGTTCTTTATGCTCCTTTTCAGTCTTAGTTTCCTCCCCACCAAAATAATCATTTTTACCTCATAAATTGGTTTTTCTCCTTTTTGTTTTCAGATTTTCTTAAGTTTGTTTTTTACTTTGTTTTGTTGGGGGTAGGCACTGAGGATTGAACCCAGGAACACTTCACCACTGAGCTATATCCTGGGTCCTTTTTGTTATTTTGATACAGTTGCTGAGAATTTTCCCTAAGTTGCCAAGGCTGGCCTCGGATGTGCAGTCCTCCTGCTATGGCCTCCCAGGTCACTTGGATTATAGATGTGTACCACCATGCTGAACTAAGTTTCCAGATTGTCTGATGCATTGTTTTACTATTGACAAAGTACTTTTACACTAACTTATTTAATAGTCTTTGAGTCACCAAAGGTTTAATGTATACCTTTGTGAAATAAAATATGAATTGAGAGCCCTGCCTTCCATTGCGGTTAATCTAGTGGGAGTAAGATATGCATTTAATTAAGCCTGTAAGGAATGAAAGAATATATATTTTTTGAGAGGAGAATATTGTGATAGAGCATCAAAAGCAAGAGTATAGAAATCAGAAATTGGTTATTTATTCCTCAAGAAGGGGAAGGTTTGTGGAGGTGCCAGTATTTAAACCTCATCCCCGAAGAGAGTAGAATTTCACTACATGAGAGGCCTTGGAAAAAGGACCTTCTAAGAGAAGGTGGAAAGTATAGTAAGAGCGTAGACTATCTGGAGGAGTAAAGTAGAATCCACAGAGAAAAACCAGTTCACAGTAAAGGAGAAGTCTAAAACCATGCTTGCTTCTACACTTTTTAAAAATTGTGATATTTCTTAAAATGAGTTCCATAAAATTGATGTGTGACCAGGCACAGTGTTGCATGCCTGTAATTCCAGAAAAAGGGCTGGAGATGTGATTCAGAGTGCCTCTGGTTTCAGTCCCGTGCCATACATAAACATACAGAAATACTGGTCTGTGTCTTAGGGCAATCTCTAATAGATTTTTGTTGTTGTTGTTGTTCTAGTTGTAGATGGACACAATATCTTTATTTTATTGAGTATCTTTGCTATATATTTAAGAGCTATTACTATCTCTTTATGTTCATATTCTTTGTCAATTTTTTAATTTTAGAAAGGTTTTCCTCTAAGATGGTTTCATCATTTGCAGTCAAATCATCTAAACATTAGTATTTTTTTATTCTGCTGTAAGATGTGAGATATGAATCACTTGAAACCCCAGCCCCTCACTTGATTCTTTTTTAAGCCATTTTTCCTTCTTATACCACCATTAGTTTATTTATTTTATTCTTTTCACATTGGTTTGGAATGCCTTTATTCTGTATTAATTCTTATGGTTGATAGGATCTCTTTCTAGACTTTATTTTGTTCTTCTGGACCTATCAGGTCCTGTTACATTGGTACCCTGATTTTTTAATCAGTGAGACTTTATATTTTAAATGTAGGACTACAGCCGGGCGCAGTGGTGCAAGCCTGTAATCCCAGGACTTAGGGAGGCTGAGACAGAATCATGAGTTCAAAGCCAGCCTCAGCAAGGGCAAGGCACTAAGCAACTCAGTGAGACCCTGTCTCTACATAAAACACAAAATAGGGCTGGGGATGTGGCTCGGTGGTCAAGTACCCCTGAGTTCAATCCCCAGTACCTAAAAATAAAATTAAATGTAGGGCTACAATACATTGTTTTCTTTTGACTGTTAGGAACTTGGAGATCAGCTTGCTTTTTTTTTTTTTTTTTTTTTTTTTTAATTTTTGAGTTGTAGATGGACACGATATCTTTATTTGTTTTTTTTATGTGGTGCTGAGGATCGAACCCAGTGCCTCACGCATGCTAGGCAAGTGCTCTACCACTGAGCTACAACCCAGCCCTTGCTTACTTATATTGGTATAACATTAAACATAATATATTAACTATGAAAATTCACATCTTTATGATGAATTTTCCTATTTAAGAATGTTATAGGCAGGCGAGGTGATGCATGTCTGTAATCCCAGCAGCTCTGGAGGATCGTGCATTGGAAGCCAGCCTCAGCAATGGCTAAGCTACTCAGTGAGACCCTGTCTCTGAATAAAATACAAAAATAGGGCTGGGGATGTGGCCTAGTGGCTGACTGCCGCTGAGTTCAACCCCTGGTACCAAGAAAAAAAAGGATAGACTAGAATGCGCTACTATAAAAATCTTAGCCACTTTAAAACAAATCTTTTTGATCATGCTGTGTGTCCATTCAGTCAGCAGGGGCCTCTTCTCTGTGTCACTTAGGTTCAGGGTAATGTAAAGACTCAATCTGAAACCAAGTATCCATGAAGGCAAAGACAAGGAACAGAACAGATAGCCACATACCCCCCTTGACCCTCAATCCAGAAATGACACTTCTGCTCACATTTCACTGGTCAGAGAGAAGTTAATGTGGCTATAACCTAAATTTAAGCAGGTAGAGAAGTGCCTTTCTTCCAGATCCCCAGAATCAGGGAGGCGGGAAATCATTGTTAATTCTGCTGCCTACCACAAGTATCAGGATATTTCCATTGGCCTTTTGTTTCCCTCAGTAGTGTTTAAATTTCTTTATATAATTTTTGCCTTTTTTAAAAAAATACTTTGTCACCTTTTTTCTTGGTACTAAAGGTAGAATCTTGGATTTCATTTTCTAAATGTCCGTTTTCATTGTTGTGTAATAGTCTATTGACAAATATACCACAACGTATTCACTCATTGTTCTGTTAATGAACATTTCAGTAGTTTGCAATTTTGGTTCTTATGGGACATACATGTGTATGTGTTCATGTTTTTGTGAGTACATACCTAGAATTGGAATTACTGGGTCTTAGGTATATATTTAGTAAAAACTGCCAGTTATATCAGTTTGTACATTTGCTCTGCATTTCTGCCAACGCTTAGTATTGTCAGTCATTTTAGCCATTCTGGTGAGGTTATAGTGCTATTTCATGGTGGGTGTGTGTGCACATACATGTGTGTTTTGTGTTTTTTGTTTTAATCTATTTGATATGTCAAGAAGATTGACTTAACTGAATTACTTCATCATTCTTGGTTTAGGTTCAACCTAAACACGTGAAGGAAGCTTTTCGCTTACTGAATAAATCAATCATTCGTGTAGAAACACCTGATGTCAATCTAGATCAAGAGGAAGAGACCCAGATGGAAGTAGATGAGGGTCCAGGTGGCATCAATGGTGAGATGTTTGTTCATGACTCTACCAGACTTAGGGGCCAAAATCTTTTTAGATGTCAGTAGGTACAAGTGTACTTGTTGATGGTTATGAAGTGTATTTAGTAAAAGAGAAAACATTGAATTGTTTTAACCATTTGAGTTAAAGTACAATTAAATAGTTGATACAAAATATATACATGCTTAGCACATGCCAGTAACCCAAGTATCTCAGGAGGCTAAGGCCAGGAGGATTGCAAAATTGATATCAGCCTTAGCAACTTAGGGAGACACTGTCTCAGAAAACCTGAGGATATAGCTCAGTGGTAGTTCAATTCCCAGTAATTCCCCCAAAAAGTGTAAGTGTGTGTATGTACACACACGCTTGAAAGAAATTCAGATGATGGCATTAGACTTAAATCCTTTGGCCTCCACCCTTATTTGTAGTATTGTTACTTTGCCCTTGAATTAAAAACATTTTTCAAGCATATTGTGACAGGTAACTTATAAGAAGAATTATGTACATGATACCGTAACTGGACTTTTTTTCTTTTCTTTTCTTTTTTAATACTGGGAATTGAACTCAGGGACACTCAACCACTGAGCCACATCTCCATCCCTATTTTGTATTTTACGTAGAGACGGTCTCACTGGGTTGCTCAGCGCCTCACTATTGCTGAGGCTGGCTTTGAACTCGCAATTCTCCTGTCTCTCCTGACTCAGCCTCTCTAAGTTCTGGGATTACAGGTGTGCGCCACCGCATCGGCATAAATGGACATTTATGTCATGAAATCTTTGTCTTCCATCCTTCATATTCTTTCATATCTTCACTAGTAAAGTTTATCAGTTTGCTTCTAATTGTGTTGTAAAATTATTATATGCTGCCAGGCATGGTGGTGCACACCTGTAATCCCAGCAGCTCAGGAGGCTGAAGCAGGAGGATCATGAGTTCAAAGCCAACCTCAGCAACCAGTGAGGCACTAAGCAACTCAGTGAGACCTTGTGTCTAAATAAAATACAAAATAGGGCTGGGGATATGGCTCAGAGGTCAAGTACCCCTGAGTTCAATTTCCTGGTACCCAAAAATATATATATATATTCTGTGCTATGTTTAACTGTGTACTTATTCTGAAATTAGTATTAAATATAAGCAGTACATTTATAAATACTTGATAAGGGAATGTTGAAGTCATAAGAACAAGATGCAGGTAGTTAATTTTTCATACAGGTCATGCTGACAGCCCTGCCCCTGTGAATGGAATCAATGGCTACAGTGAAGACATAAATCAAGACACCATTTCCAAGGCCTCCTTAAGGCTGGGCTTCTCTGAGTACTGCCGAATCTCCAACCTTATTGTGCTTCATCTGAGAAAGATGGAAGAAGGTGAGGCTATGCCTAATACTGTCCATGCTCACTTATAGAAGCTGTATTTGCATAAGCCACTTTGGATTGTTAAATATTGTCTTGTTCTGTCAAAAGAAATGATAAATCATTACATAGACTCACTCCCCCTCCACATACACACTTTCTGCATTTTATTTTACCACACACACACACTTTAGCAAAGTAAATTTGTGGAACATCAACATAACCTGCCAGCCTGAACATCTTCTCACAACTTTATTGTTAGAAGTTAATGGATCATTCTTACTTAATGTTCTTGGCCTATTTTAGTAATTTTGAAGTAGAATTTTTGGATCTGATAGCATACAAAGACACACTCAGGACTGAGGGTGTAGCTCAGTGGTAGAGCACTTATGTTTGCTTATTTTTTGTTTGTGGTGCTAGGGATCAAACCTTGACCCTCACACATGCTAAGCAAGCACTCTTCCACTGAGTTATATATACCTTCAAACCCACAAATATTTTAAAGGTGCAGAATTACTACTGTTGGGCTGGGGAATATAGCTCAGTGATAGGGCACTTGCACATGGCTCTGGTTCCATCTCCAGCACTACCCAAAAATTACTACTACTTACAATGACTATTTAAAACACGTGGACACCCACTGTATTTATATTTGATAGACAAGTTGAGCCCAAGGGAAAAAAGCCTTTGCAGACTAGAAAATGGAGTAATACTCTCCTTCCATCAGTCAAGTGTGTTCTTTGGACACGAGTGCACGTACTACTCTTCACTGCTTTACCATGCTATTCATAGTTATCACTCTGTTGTTAGCCACAAGAGAGAAGGAAAAATGACAAATTGGGGAGTAGAATTGAAATTTCTATTTGATAATTAAGCATTAGGTGGTTCTTACTTTAAAGTTCCAAGGATGATTCATTGCTAGCTCTCAGGCATACTTTGTCATCAGTTTTCAGTCAGTTATACAGGAAGAGAACACCAGAGCTTGTCTTACTTACTGAATATTTGAACTCTGCAGTTTCTGCCCTTACTTCCCTGGAAATTGTGGACCAGAGGAAGAAGAGAATACAACAAAGTGGTCACTACAACACACATCAGCTGTTTAATCCATCTCTCAGAAATTAAAAAATTGGGGAGCACACGTTTTGTTCTGTTGTGCCCTTTTTTGGGGGGGGGGGGTAATCGTTTTATTTTTTTTTCCTCAGGGCCTGGATACTTGAGCATGTGAGACAAGCACTTTGCCACTGAGTTACACCCCCAGACCCCATGTTCTTTTTTTTTAGTTGTAGATGGCCACAACATCTTTATTTTTATGTAGTGCTGAGGATTGAGCCCAGTGCCTCACACATGCGAGGCAAGCATTCTACCACTGAGCCACAATCCCAGGCCCCCCCCTATGTTCTTATATTCATGTTATACTTCATTATTCTCTTTCTCCCACATGTAACTAAGGTTTTTGTTTTTGTTTTGTTTTTTTTTTTTTTTGAAGTTGTAGATGGACATAATGCCTTATTCTGTTAGCTTATTTTTATGTGGTGCTGAGGATCGAACCCAGTGCCTCATGCATGCTAGGCAAACACTCTGCCACTGAGCTACAACCCCAGCCCTGTAACTAAGTTTTAAACATAGCAAACTATTGATGGAATAAAGACATGATTATCACCCAAACATTGCATTCAACAGGTGAATTTTACTTGGTTGTCTTTGTTTACCGAGTCAAGTAACTTCTTATTTCTCAGTCCCCAAGTAATTAGCTGTTTCCTAGCATAGGGAGTACAGCTTTAAACCATGGAAGTCACTAGCTCAAGAACTTTGGACAAAAACACTGAACTTTTAGTGCAGCTATAATAAATCTTTTCAAAGACATTATCAACTACTACTTGAAGAAAATTGTGTCTGCCTTAGACTCTGAAGAGGAACTAATAAATTAAAAATTTACATTTTTTTTGTGGTTTTTGTTTTTGGTAGTGCTTGGGGATTGAACCCAGGGCCTGATATGTGCTGAACCCAAGTGTGTTCTTAGTTTCAGTTCCCTAGAATGTTCCTAATTTGATTTTGTTTTACTTGAAACTGCTAGAACTAAAAAGCAGAGTTTTCTTTGATATTACCCTTTATATCTGTGGAGATTGTGTTATCTAGGTTCCAGCTTTTCTTGTAAGTTGACTTCTACCTTGAACTTTATAAAATAGCAATTAAGTTGGCATGGATAGGTCTTGATAGAATTAATTGGTAATTTTTTATTTTGAAGGACCACCCGTGAATTTTACTTCTTAGTTGACTGTGTTCCATAAAGTTCCCTTTTCCAAAGAAGTGTTAATTTAAGAAGTTTTGTTTGCTGTCACTTCGCTTTCCTAACTTATGCTTTCAGTTTCTCTTGGCAAACATTCTTACAAGTGATGAAGTATAACCTGAAGGAAAGACCTTCATACTTTGAAATCTTAATAGCTTTAGGAAACTTGTTTCTTATCTCTATTTTATTAGGTTTTTCTCCTTTTCTGGATAAAGTATACTTTAATACAAATAATATCTTAAGGTTATTTCCAGCTTAATGCTGGAACATTGCAAATCTAATTTCAGCAGATGCACTTTGTGACAGGTTGATGGTTATCTAATCTGTACATTATCTTGTGTATGCAAATCCCACAGATTGGCAATAGTTTACTAAATCCTTTTAAAATGTATTTTTTTGTTACAGAGGAGGATGAGTCAGCATTAAAGAGGAGCGAGCTTGTAAACTGGTACTTGAAGGAAATCGAATCAGAAATCGAATCTGAAGAGGAGCTTATAAATAAAAAGAGGATCATAGAGAAAGTCATTCATCGACTCACACACTATGTATGTACATAACGGCATTTGCTCTAGTCTTCAATGAGGGAGTTCATATCTCATATCTGTATAAGCTCATTAACAAAATGTATTTTTAATGTGTTTACCTTGAATCATTGGAGTACAGTCAGAATTATGAGTTAGGAAAAATTAACAAGTAAATGACTTATTTCCTTTGCTAAAACAAGCAGAATTTGGGTGACATCCAAATAGTGGCTTTGCTATCTTCTTTTTTTTTTCTTTTTTAAAATATTTTTTAGTTGTCAGTGGATCTTCTTTATTTTATTTATTTATATGTGATGCTTAAGACTGAACCCAGGGCCTCACACGTGCCAGGCAGGTGCTCTACCACTGAGCCACAACCCCAGCCCTGGCTTTAGTATCTTAACTGTTTGGGTGTTTTTAGTTTTTAACCTTTTATTTTCCGGCATTATCACCTGTTTTCAGTGTTTCATCTTATATCTTTAGTTCCCATCTTATCCAGTCCAATAATTATTTTTTTCTTCTTATTTTAGCTTTCTTCTCTCTTTGTCTTACTTGTTTGTCAAAACCTCAGCTTTAAATTTAATTTAATTTTTTTCTCTTTTGTACTTATGTCCAAGTTTCTTAAAGTATCTGGAGAAAGCATACAATTGTGTGCCCAGTTTTATTTAAACTTACGACCATAACCTCAAGTGGACAGTTCTTTTTTTGTTTTATCAACTTCACGGTAACTGTAAAGCACCATTATTTTCCTCCTCTTAACCAACTTTTACATTGCTTCTTTCGCCTTGAATCTCTGGTCATTCTCAGTACTCAGTCTGTCTGTAGCATTTGTTACAGTTGATTACTCCCTCTAGAAAACTTCCTTCCCATTCTGCTGGGTCTTCTGTGTCACTTAGTTTTTTTTCCCCTTTTCTCTGTTTACCCGTTTATTCAGTTGCTGTAGGCCAGATACCTTGGAATGATCCTTGATTCCTCTGTTGTTTCCCTTACCTTCTCCAGCCCACCCAAGTCACCAGGCCTGAACTCCTACTATCAACTTGTGTATTGGCGTCTACACCGCAGCCAGTCAGGTCTTTTTAGAACATAAGCTGTTTTTCTTCCCTACTTCCCAGTGCTTCATTCACATTTAGAATAAAATTCAGTCTCCTTGCCATGCCATGCAGAACCCGACACAATTTAGCCCCCCTCTCATTTGTTTCACAGCTCTCTTTTTGTCCTTGCCTCCCCAGTGACACTGGCCTTGTCACTGTTCCTTAGACACACCAAACATGAAGGGCTTTGTACTTGCCTTCGTCTGTTTTCCCAGGTTCTCTCCTCTTTTCTGGCGTCCCTTCAAATGTCACCTCCTCAGGGCTGGGAGTGTGGCTCAGTGGTAGAGTGCTTGCCCAGCATGTGTGAGGCACTGGGTTCAGTTCTCAGCACTGCATGTCAATAAATAAATAAAGGTCCATCAACAACTAATAAAAATAAAAAATAAACAAATGTTACCTCCTCAAAGAAGCCTTTTTTGTCCAACATGTCAAAATAGCAGCCTTCTTCTCTGTCATCCTGCTTTGTTGCTTCACAGTGCCTCTTATGGTCTGTTCTTAGTTGTTTAGTTTAGCACCTTCAGAATGTAAGCTCCATTCTGGGAGGCCAGGACTTTGTTTTGTTTACTGCTATATTTCCAGAATGTACAGTGGTGCCAAGAATATAGAGGAGTCAAATACTTGTTTAATGATAGGATTTTCCAGTCCACATGGCAGAGTCTCAACCACCACGCCCATTCACTAAGTGGTGCTCACTATGTAAATATTACACCTCACATGTTAGGGTTGTATCACCTGAAAACATTACCTGTGGGGTTAGATGGATATGTGATTATAGGTATGTGTAGAGGGGTGAGAACTACTACACAGGTCAGGATCTAGTAAATAATATGAAAATTAGGTTGAATTGAGGTAGTGTACACACAGAGTTGTCTTTCTAGTGGTGGGAAATGTCTTTGCATAGGCCAGCCCTTCCCTTCTTAGTGCCCTATGGGCTCAGTACAACGTAAAATATCCAGACAAGAAATTGTAGAACACATCATGGAGCCGACTGATCTAAATCAAGATTCTTTTTAGTTTTTTGTTTTTGTTTTTTATTTTTATTTTTTTAAGTTGTTAATGGACCTTTTTTTTTTTTTTATTTGTATGTGGTACTGAGAATCAAACCCAGTACCTCGCACATGCCAGGCAAGCAGTCTGCCGCTGAGCCACCCCCACCCCCAGCCCCTCTTTTTAGTTTTGCTTACCACTGAACTAACTTGCGACAGAAGACAAGAGAGCACTTAGGGAGGCTGAGACAGGAGAATCGCGAGTTCAAAGCCAACCTCAGCAATGGCGAGGCGCTAAGCAACTCGGTGAGACCCTGTCTCTACATAAAACTCAAAATAGGGCTGGGGGTGTGGCTCAGTGGTCAAGTACCCCTGAGTTCAATCCCCAGTACCAAAAAAAAAAAAAAGACAAGAGAGCTTGTACTGTGCTGATCAATGTGCTTGCTATGGAAGTGGGCTAGCACAGAGTGCTTCAAAGTGTCCAATCCCCCTTAGTGGCATCAGTGCTCTAACTATGGGGCTTTGCCAAACTTCTTAGGATCAAATTGTTATTGCCTAAGTTCTTTTCCATGGGGTTGGCTAGAAGCTCTTCTCATTTATGGATATTTTCAACTAATTAACAAGTATGCCATAGACTTGAATTTAAGGCTGAGCTCAGTGGCACATACCTATAATCCTAGTGACTCAGAAGCATAAGACATTCTGAAATATTAAGCATAAGCCATGTTCTATGTGCTGATGTGATAATAGGCTGAAATGTGAAAATATATGAAAGGTGAAATGGATCCATTGGGCCAATCTTGGAATAACAAAAAACAACTTTATTCTGATAAGATAAAGAAGACTAAAGGTCTCCATGATATTCTATGTCAGAGGTTCTCAAAGTTCCATTATGTTTATCAAAATAAGCATTGTGGTTATGATTGGCAGTGATTGTTAATGGCAATTTAATTGACTGAGGATCTTTCTCCTTAGAGAATCTTGATGGACAAGAAAAGGCAGTCATATAATCCTGTCATCCAAGTTATCATTCAGGTCTCAAACTCTGGTTTTATTCAGTTTTTGTTTCCACATCTCAGATCTGCATATTTTCTGTGCACCCATTCCTAAACTTTATACCTGGCAGGATTAAAGAAATGTTTAGCCAGGTGCAGTGGCACATGCCTGTAATCCTAGCAGTTCAAGAGAGATTTAGGGAGGAGGATCACAAACTTAAGGCCAGCCTCAGCAGCTTATTGAGACCTTGTCTTGAAATTTTAAACAGGGTGGGGATGTAGTTCAGTGGTAAGCTTCCCTGGGTTCAATCTATAGCACATACATAAATAAATAATAAAAGAGGCTGGGTATATGGGTCAGTGGTAAAGCACCCCTGGGTTCAGTCCCTAATACCAAAAAAAGGGGAGTTGTAGCTTACTGGTAGAGCACTTGTTAGCAACCCAGAGCACTGGGTGACTGGGTTCAATTCCCTACAATGCCAAAGAAAAAGAAAAAGGCATTTTCTACCTTGGCTTTTATTAGCTCGGAGCAAGGAACTTTTCAGATAAGTTTATCTTTAGATTCTGCTTCTAATCAAATTATGAGTGGGTGGTATATGGAAAAAGTCCAGTGGGTAGTAATAAAAAATAAACATTATTAAATAAAATTAAACAGATTTAAATATTAGAGAATTTTGCATGATTTTAAAATTCAAGCATTTTTTCCCCACATACTCAAGCATTACTTTTTTCAAAATTATATTTACAATCATTGGATGTAACATGCTAGGAAACATTAAAATCATACAACCTGTTGAGCTTACTTACGTTTCTTAATTTTTTAAAGGTTTTATGGTATGAAAAGGTCAGCAACCTAATGGAAAGGGTGTTTGGCAGAACACTGATAGTGATTTTAAGGAATGGTCCTTGTCCTGGAAGGTTTGGGTGGTGAAATCAAACAGATGTCAGTGATAAACCTTCAGAAGGATTAGTATATCTGGACTTTGTTGCCAGGCACAGTGGTGTACACTTGTAATCCCAGTGACTCTGTGGAAGCGAAGGTAGGAGGATTGCAAGTTTGAGGCCAGCGTCAGCAACTTGGGCCCTAAGCAACTTAGGCCCTGTATCAAAGAGCTGGGGATGTGGCTCAGTGGTAAGCGACCCCTGGGTTCAATCCCCAGTACTAAAAATAAAAAAGTGTGTCTGAACATTTTTATAATACTGCTGGAGACCTGAGGGAAAATGTTTGTTTTATAGGACCATGTTCTAATTGAGCTCACCCAAGCTGGATTGAAAGGCTCCACAGAAGGAAGTGAGAGCTATGAAGAAGACCCCTACTTGGTAGTTAACCCTAACTACTTGCTTGAAGATTGAGATGCTGAAAGTAACTGACAAGAGCTAAGTAACTGCCACACCACCTCCTGGCCTGGAGCCTGGAGCCTGGAGCCTGGATGGAGCTCTGCCAAAGTGAGAATTGTTTCCGGGAGTGATGCTTCAGGATTTGTTTTGAGGAACAGGAACTGAGTCGATGGTCCTGTGTGTCACATTTGTTGTGTACTTTTATATCAACATGGGCTTCAGCACATTTCTTGTCCTAATGAATTTGGACCCCAATAATGTGTGGTTTCTGGAACTAAGACCTGTGTTTTCATTTATAGGAAAAGACTTGTCACTTTCATGGTATATAGTACCCTATCAATCAAGGAAATAACTTTTCCAGTTGTCAACTACTGCTTTTATTCGTCAAAATAAAATAACTTGTTCTGAAGTTGTCTATTGGATTCATTTCTACTCTGCTTTGATTACTGTGTTTATATAGTTTCAAGTGTTAGTCCTTTTTTGCTTAATCTGAGGTTAAGGGGTGGAAGTTGTAGGTGGCATTATAGATTTGGAATTAGGTTCCTTAAAGAGAAGTCATTAGAAAGAATAAAAGCTAGAGGCCTTGGATATGACTTTCCAAGGGTAATTCCAGTGTCTTTTTTTTTTTTTTTTTTTTTAGGTAGTTTATAAAAATAGTTTTTCATGCCTTTTTTTCATTACTCTTTAATAATTTATTTTACTTCTGTGTCCTAAA
Source organism: Xerus rutilus (assembly GCA_028644305.1). Classification (NCBI taxonomy): domain Eukaryota; kingdom Metazoa; phylum Chordata; class Mammalia; order Rodentia; family Sciuridae; genus Xerus; species Xerus rutilus. The sequence goes on along the minus strand of CM053402.1, from coordinate 75,707,108 downwards.
AGTAATTTCTTGATTGTTTTTAAATTGCTCTTATAAGAGAAATAATGTCATTTTCTCTATTACAAGCTGTCTTCAAATCTTAGGACTTTTTCCAGGAAAAAATATTGCAATTCATGAGATTTAGCTATGACCAATATGATGTCTTTGTTTTGTTTTTGTTTTCTTTTAAATTTTTATCTATTTTTTAAAAACGTTTTTATAATACTAGAATTGAATCCAGAATCTTGTACATGCTAGGCAAGCACTGTTCAACACTGAGCCACCATGATGTCTTAACTTATTTTTTCATCTTTCCTTTTGGAAGTGCTAGGATAAAACCCAGAGCCTTATGCGGGCAAGGCAGATGCTCTTCCACTGAGCTACATCCTTAGCCCTTATTATTTTGAGTCTCACTAAGCTGCCTCAGGCTGGCCTGAAATTTGTGTTCCTCCTGCCTTCGGCCTCTCGAGTAGCATGATGCTGCTTTTAACAACAGATGGCCTTCTGAGGTTTGTGCAACCAGTGGGAATGTTTCTATGTAGTAAGTTCTCAATAATTTCAGTCAAGTACATAGGCACATGCCCATAGTCCCAGCTTCTCAGGAGGCCGAGGTAGGATTGCTTGAGCCCGGGAGTTTAAGAGCAACCTGTGCAATGTAATGACCCAGTTTCAGAAGAAAAGAAACCTGATTTGAGAATGATGGAGTGAGGGGATCTGAAAATGCATTCGAGAAATTACACAGTAAATGCAGTATATAAGTTCCTGTTGGGTATGTTCCTAATTAACAAGGGTGAAAGACCTTGACAATGAGAGGAGATTCAGAGTGAAAACTCAGGAGCAGCAAGAAAGCCCTCTCCCATTTCTATTAGGAAGTTTCTTTACTGACTTTATAAGGAAAATGGAGTAGGGAGGTCCTGAAAGGGAGCAACTTGACTGGAACTTGACCATTAATTTGACCAAATACATACTCAAAAGAAAACTTTAACCCAGGAAAAATGCCTGCCTTTTTGGTGGATTTATCTTCCCTCCAGTCCTGCCATTAGAGAGTAGGGAACTCCAAATCAAGAACATCACTACAAAAAATAAAGTCCATGTTCATAGCTGAATATGTGTGCTTACATTTGCACATACCCTCTTTCTTAATGCAGCACTTGGTAGGGAGCTAAAGTAGTTAATGGGTTATAAAGCATGTATAAGATCTTGATGAAAATTAGAAAAAATATTTAAGGTAAGTATGGTCAGTGTTCCAGAAGGAAGTTTTGAATTTTGTAATGTGTCAACTGATGTAGAAATTTGATGGATTTTCAACCAAATGCCAACAGATACTCATCAATAAGGAAATCATAAGTTGTGACATTGGGATATCCACAAAAGTGACATAGACCTAGATATTCTGAAATGGGAATATCTCTAGGACACATGCAAGAGGAAATAAACACTGCCAAGAAGATTCTGGGGAAAAGCATGATAGGAGAGGCCTTGTTCTGCCAGAAAGAAAAAATACTGCACAGGTATAGAAATTAAAATAATGCATTAGTGGTGTAGGAATAGGTAAATAAGTGGAAATCCAGAAACTTAAGCGCGTATACATTTTTCTGGTAAGGTAGCATTTCAAATAGTGCAAAGAGATGATTTGAGAGGCTAAGGCAGAGGATCACAAGTTCAAGGCCGATCTCTGCAATTTGTTCAGACTGTCTCAAAAACTAAACAGGACTGAATACAGTTTAGTAGTAGAGCACCCGTGAGTTCAATCTGTTGTACTAAGGGGAAAATGGGGAAGAATGGCCCATTCAATAGCATGTTGGAAACACCTACCATACAATATATGCAGTTAAAATTCAGGATGGGTTAAAGATCTGAAGATTTAAGAACAAGGATAATCAAATATTTAGATAGGTTTGACCTGAGATAATTTTTTAGAAACATACTAGTTAATTTATGTTGAAGACAGTAGGAACCAAATTAGAAGAAAAAATTTTCTATCCTGTTTTTGATGAGATATTTAAACTTAAAATTTTATATCAGTAAGAAAATGGAAGTATGTGAACATAAATCTCAGAAAAACAAGTGGACAGTTAACACATCTAAATCAGAAAAATGAGAAAGGAAGTATTTCATTCATCAAAGTGTCAAAGTGTGAAATTTTTACAACATATTAGCAAGGCAGAGATTTAGGAACACTACTATGTGTTCCTAAATTTGAAGATTTAAATTTGAAGAAACCTCATTTCAATCAACTTGGGTTTGCCTGATATAGAATCCATCTACAAAGATGGTCACAAATGGACAAGATGTATATAAGGATATTCATTTGCAGCATTGTTTGCAATACAGTAAAACTTAAGCTGGGTGTGGTGGGACATGCCTGTAACCTCAGACACTCAGATAAGGCAAGAGAATCACATGTTTGAGGCCAGCCTGGTCAATTTAGCAAGACTTCATCTCAAAAAATAAAAAGGATTGGGATGTAAAAGTAAAATGCTCCTGGGTTCAATTCCCAGTACTGGCAGGGAAATGGGAAAAATAACCTTAAAAGCAATGAAAGTGTTCAATACCCAAGAGGTTTAATTATACTCCATCCTTACTCCGGAATGCAGTGCATCTGTTAAAGTGATGGGTCTAGGGGTTGAGGTTGTGGCTCAGCCTAGCATGTGTGAAGCACTGGGTTCGATTCTCAGCACTGCATATAAATTAAGGTCCATTGACAACTATAAATAAATTTTAAAAAGATGAGTCTATGTTCTGAGATCACTCCTAGAGTTATTAAGTGCAAAAAAAGGGCTTAGTAACAATGCCTATGGCATGATTCCAAATGCATTTATGTCATATACTTTAAATGCTATGTGCATGTTGGCATTTTTACATAATTATCACCGAGTTTCATTGTTCCAAACATGTTACATGTATGTCCCATTACTCCCCACAACATATTATTCATAATCTGCATTCTATAGGCACAGAAAAGTTACTTTCATCTGCAATTTAAACTCCTGAATAACCATTTGGCTATGTGGCAAAAGAAAATGGGAAGAAATTATAATGGGCCAATTTTTTTTTTTTTTTTTGGTACTGGGGATTGAACTCAGGGGCACTCGACCACTGAGCCACATCCCCAGCCCTATTTTGTGTTTTATGTAGAGACAGGGTCTCACTGAGTTGCTTAGCGCCTCGCCATTGCTGAGGCTGGCTTTGAACTTGTGATTCTCCTGTCTCAGCCTCCCAAAGTGCTGGGATTACAAGCATGAGACATCACACCCGGCTATAATGGGCCAATTTTTAAAAAATATTTTTTAAAAAGCAAGCTAGAAGAATGCACTTTTTTTTTTTTTTTGGTACCAGGAATTGAACTCAGGGGCACTCGACCACTGAGCCACATCCCCAGCCCTATTTTGTGTTTTATGTAGAGACAGGGTCTCACTGAGTTGCTTAGTGCCTTGCCATTGCTGAGGCTGGCTTTGAACTCGCGATTCTCCTGTCTCAGCCTCCCTAAGTGCTGGGATTACAAGCGTGAGCCACCGCGCCCGGCTTAGAATGCACATTTTTGAAGGTGTTTATAGGAAGAGGAGGGAAGTGATAAAAGGAACTTGCAAGGTTTTCATAGATGTTTCTATATTTAAATATTTTACAAAATGTAGTCATTGTTCACTTTTTGTGCATATGAGTGTGTAGTTGTAGGGATTGAATGCAGAGATCTCTACTACTAGGCTAGTTCCCCAAACCTTTAACATTGTTAAACTTTTGAGACTGGGTCTCACTAAATTCAAGCCTAGCCTAGATCTTGTGATTCTCCTGCCTCAGTCTCCAGAGTTGCTCTTAGAATAACAAGTGTGTGCTACCATGTCCAGCTGTTCGCTTATTTTCAAAGTGGTGGGAGAGTTGGTGAGGGACTTATTTTTGTTCATAATATGTCAAGAAAAGAAATTTTAAAGTGCCAGTCACAGTGGTGCACGCCTGTAATCCCAGCACCTTGGGAGGCTGAGACAGGAGGATCCCAAGTTCAAAGACAGCCTCAGCAAAAAGTGAGGTGCTAAGCAACTTACAGAGACCCCTATCTCTAAATAAAATACAAAATAGGGCTGGGGATGTGACTCAGTGCTCCAGTGCCCCTGAGTTCAATTCTTGGTACCACCCACTCCCAATTTATTTTTGAGTAATAGACAAAAAGTGAAGAATTTTCCCAGATATTTTCTAGGTTCTTTTGCTTAAATTTAGTAGAAAGTTTGAGGGTTTCATGTTATTTCTTATGGTCTTTAAATTTTTAAATATGTTGGTGAACCATGTACTTCTTTCACTATCATAGATAACCAGGTTAAATATTGTTAATAATCACATACTATTTTACAACCTCAGCTGTTGTTATAAAGTCAGGATCCCTTCCACATACCTAACAGTTCCCTGAAAATGGAGCTGTCTCGGAATGTAGTCTTCATCGTTCTACTAAGTTTTTCATGCCAAGGATTAGTCTGGGAACCTGATAGAAATTTTATTTCAGTTGCTGGTCCTCTAACTAATGATTTGCTGCACAACCCAAGCTATCCACTGGGAAACCAGAGTGCTAATTTTGTAGCTGGGGACAAGGACGTTTATGTTTGTCACCAGCCACTGCCCTCTTTCCTGCCAGAATACTTCAGCAGTCTTCATACCAGTAAGATCACACACTATAAAGTATTTCTGTCATGGGCACAACTTCTCCCATCAGGAAGCTCCAAGAATCCAGATGAGAAAGCAGTGCAGTGCTACCGACAGCTCCTCGAGGCCCTCAAGACTGCGGAGCTCCAGCCTATGGTGGTCCTGCACCACCAGACCCTACCCACCAGCACTGTCCAGAAAAACCAAGGCTTTGTCGATCTCTTTGCTGACTATGCCACATTTGCCTTCCACTCCTTTGGGGACCTAGTTGGGATCTGGTTCACCTTTAGTGACTTGGAGGAAGTAATAATGGATCTTCCCCACCAAGAATCAAGAGCTTCACGTCTCCAGACTGTCATTGATGCCCACAAAAAGGCCTATGAGATTTATCATGCTAAACATGCTGCTCAGGGTAAGTACACATTGACCGTGAAGCTAATCCACTGGGAAGCTTCTCACCCACCTTCTCCTTCCAGCTCCTTCTTAGAGCTGGACTTGGTATTTCTTCTGCTTACTTTCAGTAGATTCCTCATATCTATATATTAGTGAGAGATCAATATTGTATTGATTTCCCAATGGAGATAGGAAGGAGTAGTTGATATTGCATAATGACTGATACTTCCTTTGAAAAATGTATTTTAAATTTCTTGCCCAGTCTTGAAACTGTGCAGCCACTGATTGTCTCTTTGTCCCCCTTCTTTTCCCAAGGAGACCTGCCTACCTAACTATCTAAGGCTTCAAGATTGCCTGTGCAGCTGGGCACGGTGGCGCACACCCGTAGTCCCAGCACTTTGGGAGGCTGAGACAGG
>CM053402.1:75621777-75701591 GCA_028644305.1 Xerus rutilus | reverse complement strand
TTGGTACTGGGGATTGAACTCAGGGGTACTTGACCACTGAGCCACATCCCCAGCCCTATTTTGTGTTTTATGTAGAGACAGGGTCTCACTGAGTTGCTTAGCGCCTCGCCCTTGCTGAGGCTGGCTTTGAACTCGCGATTCTCCTGTCTCAGCCTCCCAAAGTGCTGGGATTACAAGCGTGAGCCACCACGCCCGGCTCCACCCCTTTTCTTATGAAGACCACTGAGACCACTATATCGATTCTAGCTAGAGCTTACATTCCATCAGGGGAGACAGACAAACACAAGATAAAATGATGATATATTGACAGGGAATGAAAAACCATAGCTGTTTTTTGTTTTGCTTTGTTGGTGTGTGTGGTGCTAGGATTTGAAACCGGGGCTTTACTTATGCTAAACAAGTGCTCTACCATTGAACTATACCTCCAGCCCTGAGAATACTGTAAGTTTAACTGTTCATATTCCTGTTTTAAAGATAATGGCAGAACAGGACATTTGTGTTTTTAGTAAATTCCCAAAGTGGGCCGGGATTGTAGCTCAGTGGTAGAGCACTTGCCTCGCATGCATGGGGCACTGAGTTTGATCCTCAGCACCACATAAACATAAATAAATAAAGATATTGTGTCCATCTACAACTAAAAAAATATTTAAAAGTAAGCAAATAAATAAATAAATAAATTCCCCAAGTGAATGATAGATACACCAGTTTTGGACTATATATGCTTTCTCCTTTTTATTATATACTATATGTATGTGTGTATACTATATAATATATATGCATAAACTTTTTTGTGGTGGTGGCAGTACTGGGGGTTAAACCTGGGATGTTTTGCCCCTGAGCCAATCCCAGCCTTTTTTATTTTTTATTTTGAAACAGTCTCCCTAAATTGCTGAAGCTGGCCTCGGCCTCTTGCATCCTAGCCTTACAGGCATGTGCCACCATGCCCAGCAAAGATTTGCATTCTTCAAGGCTTTAAAGCATGGTATTAAGTTATATCAACAGTTATAAAATTGCTCTTTTGATCTCATTCTCCCAGTTTCAAGTGATGTAATTATTTTTTATCATTACTAATTTGACAGCTGAAAATTTGTCTCTTGTGTGTTGACCCACAGATATTTGATTATAGAGTGTTTAACATTTTTTTTCTGTGTTCACTTAAAAAGCACAGTATCATAGCAACATTATTCACAATATGATACCATCATTTTTAAAAAGGAACTCAGTAGCAAAAAAATATAGGTCTAAACAGATATTTTTTTTTCCAAAAATGATGTAATACAGCAAGTATATGAAAAAACTTCCTAATATCACTCATTACCAGAGAAGTACAAATTAAAAACACAATTGCCAGGCTCAGTGACACATACCTATAATCCCCACAGTTTGGTAGGCTGAGGCAGGAAGATCACAGGTTCAAAGCCAGCCTCATCAACTTGGAAAGGTGCTAAGCAATTTGGTAAGACCCTGGGGCTAGGGTTGTGGCTCAGTGGTACAGCGCTTGCCTAGCACATGTGAGACATAGGGTTTAATCCTCAGCACCACATAAAAATAAATGAATAAAATAAAAGTATTGTGTCTGTCTATATATTTATTTATAAAACAGGGCTAGGGATATGGCTCAGTGGTTAAGTGGCCCTGTGTTCATTCCCTAATACAAAAAAATAAAAATAAAAACACAATGAGCTATCACCTCGCTCCTTTATATTTTATCATCAAAAATATAAAATATAACAAGGGCTGGTGAGAAAGTGAAGAAAAGAGAAAGCTTGCACACTTTGTGGAAATGTAAATTAGTACAGAAATTGTGGAAAACAGTATGAAGTTTCCTCAAAAAATTAAAATCCATCTGGGCATGGTGGCATACACCTGTAATCCCAGGGGCTTAGAAGGCTGAGGCAGGAGGATTGTAAGTTCAAGGACAGCCTCAGCAACTTAGTGAGACTCTGTCTCAAAATAAAAAATAAAAAGGGCTGGAGAGCCAGTTGCGGTGGTGCACATCTGTATTTCCAGCAGTTTGGGAGGCTGAGGCAGGAGGGTAGTGAGTTCAAAGCCAGCCTCAGCAAAAGCGATATGCTAAGCAACTCAGTGAGACCCTATCTCTAAATAAAATACAAAATAGGGCTGGGGATGTGGCTCAGTGGTTGAGTACCCCTGAGTTCAATCCCCGCTCCCCACCCAAAAGGGCTGGAGATACAGCTCAGTGGTAAAGCACTCCCGGGTTCAAACCCCAGGACCAAAAAAATTTAAAAATTTAAAAATTAAATCCAGCAATCCTGGGCTGGGAATGTGGCTTTGTGGTAGAATGTTTGCCTGAAGGCCTGGGTTCAAACCCAAGCACTGGAGAAAAAAAAAATTTTTTTTTTCAATCTTACTATTTGGTATACATCTAAAACAATCTGTCAAAGAGACATCTGCACACCCATGTTTATTGCACACTATGATAAGAGCCAGCAAAGAGATTAGCTGAGAGTAGGAACACACGCCTATAAGCTAGTCTGAAGGCCGAGTCGGAAGGATTGGAAGTTTGAGGTCAGCCTGGGAAACTTAGGGAGACCCTATCTCAAAAAATTAAAAGGGCTGGTTGGTGATAGTGATAGTGTGCCCCCAGGTTCTATCCTCAGCACCACAAAAAAGAAAAGGAATAACCTAAGTGTCCATCAACTGATGAATGAACAAAGAAAACATGGTATGTATGCATACACACACACACACACACACACACACACACACACACACACCCCGTATATTATATAATATACATAGAGAATGTAAATAAACACTACTCAGCCAGTTAAAAGGGTGAATTCCTTTAATCTATAATGAACTGGAGGTCATTATGTTAAATAAAATAAGCCATGCACAGAAAGATAATACTGCATGATCTCACTCACGTAGAATCTAAAAAAAGAAAAAAAGATTTCTAAGAAATTGAGTATAGAGACAGGAGAATCGCGAGTTCAAAGCCAGCCTCAGCAATGGCGAGGTGCTAAGCAACTCAGTGAGACCCTGTCTCTACATAAAACACAAAATAGGGCTGGGGATGTGGCTCAGTGGTCAAGTGCCCCTGGGTTCAATCCCCAGTACCAAAAAAAAAAAAAGAAATTGAGTATAGAATGGTGATTACCAGAGGCTGAGGAGGGGAAGAGAAGGAGGGATAAAGAAAGGTTAATTACTGGGTATAAGGTATAACTGGTTAAGAAAAAGAAATTCTGCTGTTCTGTTGCATAGTAGGGTGACTATAAATAATGACAATGTTCTGTTTACCTTAAAATTTAAGAAGCTAGAAAATGTTTTAAATATTTTCTTTTTTTATTTTAGTTTTTTGGTACCAGAGGTTGAACCCAGGGGCCCTTATCCACTGAGCCACATCTCCAGCCCTTTTTAAAATTTTATTTAGAGACAGGGTCTCACTGAGTTGTTTAGTGCCTTGCTTCTGCCGAGGCTGGCTTTGAACTGGTGATCCTCCTGTCTCAGCCACCCGAGCTGCTAGGATTATAGGCGTGCACCACCACGCCTGGCTCTCCAGCCCTTTTTAATATTTTATTTAGAGACAAGTTCTTGCTAAGTTGCTTAGGGCCTCGCTAAATTGCTGAAGCTGGCTTTGAACTTGCCTCAGTCTCCCAAGCTGCTGAGATTACAGGCATGTGCAACCATGCCTGACTAGATTTTAAATATTTTCATCATAAAGAAATTATTACTCTGATTTGAACATTATACAGTATATACATGTATCAAAACTTCACAAGGTACCTATAAATATGTACATACAATTTTTATCATTTTTTTTAAAAAAGGTTAGGCAAGGGAAGAAAGTGTGAAAATGTATGAGGGCAGGTGGAGATTTTTTTTATTTTTTTATTTATTTACTTTTTACATGGCACTAGGGATTGAACCCAGGGCCTAGTACATGTTAGGCAGGTGCTCTGCCACTGAACTATACTCTCAGCCTCTAAAACATTTTTAAAATTATTTTATAAACTTAATAAGGAAAAAAGACTGCTGAAAATTATAGAGCATTGCTGAAAGAAATCAAAGAAGACATAAACAAATGGAAAAAACATCCTGTTTGTGAACTGAAAGACTTAACACTGAGTGATACTCAAAGCAACATACAGATTCAATGAAATCCCTATCCAAATCCCAATGACATTTTTTCCCAAATTATAAAAATCCATCTTTTTAAAATTCATATGGAATCTTAAGAGATTCTGAATAGCCAAGGAATTTTTTTTTTTTTGGTACTGAGGATTGAACCCCATGTGCCTCTAACATGCTAGACATGCTCTATCGCTCAACTGCAACCCTAGTCCTACTATTTTTGTTTCATTTTCTTTTGTTTTATTTTATTTTGATAGACAACAACAAAAAACAATCCCATGAAAAACAGGCAAAGGATTTTTTTTTTTTTTTTTTTTTGGTACTGGGGACTGAACTCAGGGGTACTTGACCACTGAGCCACATCACCAGCCCTATTTTGTGTTTTATGTAGAGACAGGGTCTCACTGAGTTGCTTAGTGCCTCGCCGTTGCTGAGGCTGGCTTTGAACTCACGATTCTCCTGTCTCAGCCTCCCTAAGTACTGGGATTACAGGCTTGAGCTACCGCGCCCGGCTCAGGCAAAGGATTTGAACTGGCATTTCTCCAAAGAAGATAATGCAAATGTCAATAAGCACATGAAACATCACCAATCGTTATGGAAATACAAATTCAAACCATAATTAGTTACCACTTTATCCTCATTAGGATGGCTATTATAAACAGAGAGTGAGAAAAAAAAATAAAAGAATAGCAGGTGTTAGTGTGAACATGGAGAAATTGCAATCTTTTTATTTATTTATTTATTTTTGGTACTGGGGATTGATCTCAGGGGCACTCAACCACTGAGCCACATCCTCAGCCCCATTTTTTTGTGTTTTATGTAGAGACAGAGTCTCAATGAGTTGCTTAGCGCCTCGCCATTGCTGAGGCTGGCTTTGAACTCGCGATTCTCTTGTCTCAGCCTCCCTAAGTGCTGGGATTATAGGCTTGAGCCACTGCGCCCGGCTGAGAAATTGCAATCTTTATGCATTGGGGTGAGCAATGTAAAATGGCACAGCTACTGTGGAAAACAGAATGGTGGTTCCTTTAAAAATTTTAACTTAACTGGATATGATGCCTCATGCCTGTAATCCTAGCAACTGGGGAGGCTAAGGCAGGAGGATCACAAGTTTAAGGCCAGTCTGGGCAACTTAGCAAGACTCTGTAACAAAATAAAAAATAAAAGGGCCTGAAGGGGTAGCTCAGTTGTAGAGTACCCTGGGTTCAATTCCCAGTACTGCAAAAATAAATAAATAAATAAATAATTTAGGGGCCAGGGATATAGATCAGTGGTAGAGTACTTACCTAACATGTGCAAGGCCCTGGGTTCAGTCTCTAGTACATAAAATAAATATTTAACTTAGAATTACCATATGATCCAAAGTCCACTCCTGGGTATATATCTGTAAAAATTAAAAACAGGCTGTTGAACAAGTATTTGTGGACCAATATTCAAATTAGCATTATTCATAATATCCCAAGGTGGAAACAAACCAAATCTCCATCTGTAGATGGATAAATACAATGTAGAATGTACCCACAACAAAACATTATTCAGCCTTATGAAGGAAGGAAATTCTAATACATACAACAATATACATGAGCTGTGAAGATGACATACTAAGTGAAATAAATCAGACACCCCCCAAAAAGACAAATACTATATGATTCTACTTATATGCAGTAACTCAAATAGTAATTAAGAGACAAAGTGGAATAGAGGTTACCAGGGGCTGGAGGAGAGAACTGGGGGATTACTGCTTAGTGGATACAGACTTTCAGTTTAGGAAGATGAAGAAGTTCTGGAGATAGATGCTGGTGATGCTTGCACAATAATGTGAATATCTGTAATGTTACTGAATTGTACAATTAAAAGTGTTTAAAATGGTAGATTTTGTGGTATTTTACCACAATTTGTGTGTGTGTGTTGGTGCTAAAGATTGAACCCAGGGCCTTGTTCATGCGAGGCCAGCACTCTACCAACTGAGTTATTTCCCTAGCCCTATTTTACCACAATTTTTGCAAATAAAAAAATTATATTTTGTATGTGTTATAAACTTTCTACTGATTTGTTAGATGTGCTGCCAATTGGGAGGAAAAGGAAGATATGATTCTTGGCAGAGTTGGAGGGATGAGAGGAGAGTGAACAGCTCTCTAATGGGAAGAATAGAATCACACAAGGCACCTCCATTTGCCCAACACTCCAAGGCAACATCTAGTAACCCTTGCCACACCCCTGGCAATAGCATCTTTTTTTTTTTTGGTACTGGAGATTGAACTCAGCAGCACTGAACCACTGAGCCACATCCCCAGTCCTGTTTTGTGTTTTATGAAGAGACAGGGTCTCACTGAGTTGCTTAGCGCCTCGCTGTTGCTGAGGCTGGCTTTGAACTCGTGATTCTCCTGTCTCAGCCTCCCTAAGTGCTGGGATTACAGGCTTGCGTTACCGCGCCCGGCTTGGAAATAGCATCTTGAATATTGGCCAGATTACTTAGATTAAAGCATTCGGGGAGCCAGATATGGTGGTGTACACCTGTAATCCCATCAGCTTGGGAGGCTGAGGCGAGAGCATTGCAAGTTCAAAGCCAGCCTCAGCAATTAAGCAAGGTCCAAGCAACTTAGTGAGACCCTGTCTCAAAAAATTAAAAAAGGGCTGGGTGCGGTGGCGCACGCCTGTAACCCCAGCACTTTGGGAGGCTGAGACAGAAGAATCACGAGTTCAAAGCCAGCCTCAGCAATGGCGAGGCACTAAGCAACTCAGTGAGACCGTCTCTACATAAAACACAAAAATAGGGCTGGGGATGCGCCTCAGTGGTCAAAAAAGAAGTAGTTTTCTCCTTGCCACTTTTTATCTTGCTGGTGGTAGGGCAGGGTTATTATTCATACAAAACAGTCTCTAAGGGACTTTTTTTTTCTCTCACTACCTTGTTTTCTGAAATCTTTCAGATAAATTCATGTGAACTATTCTTCAGAAATCCTTTTTAAAGTTAGCAAACCTCTCATAGAAAGGTGGATAGAAAATGAATGCCTCAGTGGCTTCCCTGGTCAGAGCCTGCTGCTCTTGATCACCGGCTGTTCTTCTGGTTGTTTCAGGCGGAAGGCTTTCTGTGGTCCTAAGAGTGGAAGAGATCTCGGAGTTCCTGCTAGAACCATCCACATCTGCACTTGGCAAGGTGACAGCAGTCTAGAGATACAGCCTCTGTAGCACCTGGGAAAAGTTGTTTTTTTTGGGGGTGGGGGTGGGACAGAGTTTGGTATTAGGGGTTGAACCCAGAGTGCTTTACCTTTGAGCTACATCCTCAGTCCTTTTTTTAAATATCTTTATTTTTTTTTATTATTATTTTTTTATGTGGTGCTGAGGATCAAACCTGGTGACTCACACATGCAAGACAAGCGCTCTACCACTGAGCTACAATCCCAGCCCCCCAGTCCTTTTTTAAATTTTTTATTTCTATTCATTAATCTATTTATTTATTTTAGAATTTAACCGTTATTTTACTTGTTTTTATGTGGTACTGAGGATCCAACCCAGGGTCTTACCCATGCTAGGTAAGCACTCTACCACTGAGCTACAACCCCAGTCCCTACATTTTTTATTTTAATGTAGGATCTTGCTAAGTTGCTGAGGTTGGTCTTGATCTTTCAATCCTCCTGCTTCAGCCTCCCAAATTGCCTGGTATTATAGGAGTGTGCCACCACACCCAGCAAAAGTGATTTTTCAGGGGATACCAAGGATTGAACTCAGGGTCACTCAACCCCTGAGCAACATCCTCAGCCCTATTTTGTATTTTATTTAGAGACAGGGTCTAATTGAGTTGCTTAGTGCCTCACTTTTGCGGAGGCTGGCTTTAAATGCACTACCCTCCTGCCTCAGCCTCCCAAACTGCTGGGATTATAGGTGTGCACCACTGCGCCCAGCAAAAGTTATGATTTTTTTTTTAAATATATTTTTTAGTTGTAGATGGACACAATGTCTTTATTTTATTGCTTTGTACATGGTGCTGAGGATCGAACCCAGGGCCTCACGCATGCAAGGCAAGCGCTCTACCGCTGAGCTACAATCCCAGCCCCATGATTTTTGATTGTTAAAAACAAGCCAAGTTTTTGTCTCCTGGTTTAACATTTTTTTAAATGCCATTTCTTTTCTTTTTTTTTTTTTTAGTTGATGGATCTTTATTTTATTTATTTATTATTTGTATGTGGTGCTGAGGATCAAACCCAGGGCCTCACGCATGCTAGGCAAGCAGCCCCAGCCCAATATAAATGCCATTTCTGAGTGGCATACATTCCCTCGATTCATAATTGCTTTAAAAACAAAATCTCATTTGTGGTAGCCCCAGCTCTTGCTTTGTCAAGTGTCAGCTTTCCTATACAAGGGAGCTAAATGTGTCTGCTTGCCCTGATTCTTTATTAAAAGAATTCAAGAGTCAGGCACAGTGGTACACATCTGCAATCCCAGCAACTCAGGAGGCTGAGGCAGGAGAATTGCAAATTCAAGGTCAGCCTGGGTAACTTAGTGAAACTCTTATCTCAAAATAGGAAGAGCTGGGTGTGTCGCTCAGTGGTAGAGTGCTTGCCTAGCATGTTCAATCCTAGTACTGAAAGAAAAGGGAAAAAAGAGTCCAAAGTAGCTTACTAAAGATCAATTTATAGCAAAACAGATGTTAAGGTAGAGGGGTTTTTAAAATGTGCTCCCTAGAGTATCCATCCTGGTTTCTACATCCTCTATAACTTTCTAACTATGTTCTAAAAAGAAAATTAAAACATCTGAGCAGTAAGCAGCTTTGCCTCCTTTTGACTGCCGGGCAGTGTGGAAAGCCATCAGGAGAAGCAGCTGATCTCTAGTTCTGTGGCGTTGCCACAGTGCTGTCAACACACCAAACTGCTCACTGGGGTTGTATGTGTCAGGGTTCAGTTTTCAGATTTACAAGTGCAGGAATTCAAACCCCAGATGTGATAAGATTCTGGATAAACAACCCTCGGGCTGATTGCACAACCATTTACTGTCTAAGTTGATTTATAAAGGGTAATAACTGCTATCAGTTATAAACTCAGGAGATTAAAGTGCTGATCAGAAAAATGCATGTCTGGCAGTAGCCTTTGAACTGGTCTTTCTACCGAGATCCATCCTGTGTCATGCTTCAGGGTAACCTTCCAAAAGCATAGTTTTTATTTATTTATTTATTTAGGTACTGGGGATTGAACTCAGGGGTACTCAACCACTGAGCCACATCTCCAGCCCTATTTTGTGTTTTTTTTTAAATATTTTTTTTTTTTAGTTGTAGGTAAACAGAATATCTTTATTTTATTTTTTATGTGGTGCTGAGGATCAAACCCAGTGCCTCACGCGTGCTAGGTGAACACGCTACCACTGCGCCACAACCCTAGCCCCTATTTTGTGTTTTATGTAGAGACAGGGTCTCACTGAGTTGCTTAGCGCCTCGCCATTGCTGAGGCTGGCTTTGAACTCGCGATTCTCTTGTCTCAGCCTCCCTAAGTGCTGGGATTACAGGCTTGTGCCACCGCGCCCGGCTCCAAAAGCACAGTTTTGATGGATCCCATCAGGAAGCCACACTCCCCTGAATCAACAAATCCCTCAGGGCTTTCCACTGTATATGTATGTCTGTCTATCATCCTCAATTCCTGTTATACACAGTGTACACCCTATGCTAGCTAACTGCTCTCTACATGATGTGTGACATCTGCTTCTTGTCTTACCTTCCTCAAATCTTTTTCCATCAAAATCCTACCTATTGTTAATGTCCATGTGAATGTGCTCCATTAGGAGGCCTCATTTAATAACACTCCCAATACTTTCTCACCTAACCTGCTGAACCCTTTCCGCTCTTAGACCCTTTAGCCATTCGTTTAGACCAATTCCCAAGCTTTGTTGCATAACAGAATTACCTAGAGAGCTAGAATACAGAGACCAAGGCTTAGTGTGGTGGGACAGACCTGGGCCCTTGGAAGGCATCCACGTTCCCGGGTGAGCGTAATCCCCACCAATGTTTGAGCATCATTGGTTTGGGCTTTTCTTATAGCATGTCTTATTTTCTGCCTTTTCTTTGTATAAGTGGTGCACGTATTAACTTTGCTTATTAACTTGTAAGCTCCTGTGAATCTTATTCATCTTTCAATGTGAATCACCACTCATGTTTCCAACACAACAACTTTCAGGAGCAGGGACTCAATTGCTATGTGTTGTATGGAATTGACAAGCAGAAGCAAGAACTGAGAGGATGGGTAAGGGAAATTTTGAGTGAGCATAGAGCAAGTGTGAGGAGTCTAGTTGACACTGATAACCGGATTGGGAAAGCACTGGGAAGCCAGTGGTAAATCAGTTATCAAAGTCTATGACACACTTGGTCCTCACCAGATGTCCTAAGGAAAAAGATGATCTAAGCCGGGCTTGGTGGCACACACCTGTAATCCCAGCAATTTGTGAGGCCAAGACAGGAGGTTTGCGAGTTCAAAGCCAGCCTTAGCAACGGCGAGGCGCTAAGCAACTCAGTGAGACCCTGTCTCTACATAAAACACAAAATAGGGCTGGGGATGTGGCTCAGTGATCAAGTGCCCCTGAGTTCAATCTCCAGTACCCAAAAAACAAAAACAAAAACAAAAAAAAACCCAGAAGGGTCCACAGAGCTCATGAGGGCCCCAAGGAATATGCTGCTGGGGACAGCTCTGACCTCCAATGCCTCCCTCAGTGCTCGTCTACACTGGTGGAACCCACCATCTATGGATACTCCTTGGCTCTTTCATTTAACCGTGCACACTTATTTTATTTTTTTATATATTTTTTTTAGTTGTAGATGGACACAATGTCTTTATTTTATTGCTTTGTATGTGGTGCTGAGGATCGAACCCAGGGCCTCACGCATGCGAGGCAAGCGCTCTACCGCTGAGCTACAATCCCAGCCCCCGGTGCACACTTATTGAGCACTTCCTGTGTGCCAGGCTTTTGGCAGAGCACACAGATGAGGCATTCCCCACAACACACACGGGAAAACCTCACATGGTGGTATTCAGTTTAGAAATAAGGGGAGAAATAACAAATATTCCTAAGCAGCAGTTTGTCTTGAAATTGCTTATTCTCTAATTACACTATTTTTTTTTGTTTCTAGGACTCAGTTGATTTTCTATCTCTTGATTTGTCCTATGAATGCCAAAGTGAGGCAAGTCTACCACAGAAGTTGAATTTATTGCAGGTAATTTGATCCCTTTTCCATATCAATGAATATTGAAAGTTCCTAAGAGCATATTAGACATTTAATGTGTTAATTAATGTGTGAACTGAACTTCTACACAGTCAAAAGATCTGCCACGTTGCATCTGGGGAGATTTTCATTAAAAACATCCCTAGAGAACACTAGGTGTTAAGCAGTCTGTCCTAGGAAAGGTAACAAGGGTTAACTTGTTAGAGTGCATACTCACATGGACCTTCTGCTGTCTCGTTGGAATCTCCTGAGAATTGAAATTCCAGTGTTCTTTCTGAGGTTTTTTTTGTTTTGTTTTGTTTTGTTTTTTGTGCCAGGGATTGAACTCAGGGGTATTCAACCACTGAAACACATCCCCAGCCCTATTTTGTGTTTTATGTGGAGACAGGGTCTCACTGAGTTGCTTAGTGCCTCGCCATTGCTGAGGCTGGCTTTGAACTCACGATTCTCCTGCTGGGATTACAAGCATGAGCCACCGCACTCAGTTTCTTTCTGAGTTTTAAAAAGACAGTTCACTGATGGTTGCTGTGAGTTCATTTTGTATACAACAACAAAATACCTGAGGCAAGCTAACTTTATTTTAAAAAGAGGTTTATTTAGCTCAGAGTTTTGTAGCTTCAAGGATGTAGTTGGCATCAGTTCAGCTCAGCTCTAATTAGGCCCCTCTTGGCTGCATCACATCATGATGGGACCAGGTGTGTGATGAAAAACAACAGAGAAACAGGAAGCTGGAGACAGACTAGGGTCCCACAGTCAAGGGGACACCACAATTGACCTAACACCCTCCCACTAGGCCCCACCTCTTAAAGGTCCCACCACCTCCCAATACCATCACCTAGGGAACCAAGCCCATAACCCATGGACCTTTGAGAAGACACACTTAAGCCATATCTAAACCATGGCATTTGCACAACAGTGTAAATCTATTTAATGAGCTTAGTTAGCTAAGGTCAGATGCTTTTTAGTAAGTGCTGGAGGTAGGATTCGAACCAGGGCTTTCTCATTCTAAGACACTACACTACCTCTCCAAAACAAAAGTAAATTCAAAATGTTGGGAACTTTATAATGAAGGTTGAATTTTTTTTGAAAATTGCATACTATTTTAGCTGTTTTTGTAAGCATCTTCTCATCTGAACCTAAACTTGCTTGAGACCCACTGTTTGCACTTCTGGGCTTTCTAGATGAGATTTCTGGTCTTATACAGAATTGTGGTGTCTTTGAGGTCCTCTTATGCCTAACAACAAAATTTGCCTTTCTCTTCCTGGAGGGATTAAACCAGAGCTTGTGGCCAAGCTAAAGGCTTCAGACACCACTAACATTAAAAAAAAAAAATATGCTCCAGTCAACAGGAGCGTCAGCAGGATTTGTATTAGAGGATGTGGTTTAGAGTGCTTCCCTTTCAAAAAGCTCTATACCTACTGGTGTGTGGATATGCTGTGAAACCTCTGTTCATAGCTGGCCAGCCAAATAGTAAAACTCTCTGCAGACAAACTTAAGAGCCATTTATTAAGCCCTGCAACAATTCTTTTTTCCTTTTGTTTCCTCATGTAGGAATTCAATTCCAGATGTTGCACTTCACAACACAGATGCAGCTTCAAAGACTTAGAATGGGGCTGGGGCTATAGCTCAGTGTAGAACATGCCCTATACATGCATGAGGCCCTGAATTTGATCCCCAGCATGCAAAAAAGAACAGCTGAGTTCTCCATGAGGGAGGGGCTGAGTAGCATCCACCGGAGCCTATAGCATGCTGCCTATAGCTTCTCTCTCAACATAACCTCCTTTCTCACCCCAGATGCCCCCACCGTCCACTTGAAGGGGCCTCTCTCATGGGCTGCAAGGGGCTGCAAGGGGAGAGGGGAGAGGTGTTGTCAAGATCAATACACACTTGCTTCTATCCCTCCTATCTGTACCCCCTTGCTGAGCCTCGAGGGCCCTCAGCTATCTTAGGGCCTGAGAATATCCTCAGCACCTCGGTAGAGAGGCACAGCACAGCCCGACTTCTGAGTTCTGCAGGAGGCAAACACTGAGTCCCATATCAAGTTATCAGAAAAAGGCTCTGTTCACTCAGGGAACCCTTCATTCTGCAGAAGGCAGGACAGGGGCCCCGAAAACTCCTCTAGTTCATTACTATCTGCCCCCACCAGTATTATGGATCCTTCAGGAAGGGAAAAAACCCTCAGTTTTGTAAGTATGCTGCCCTCAGTTGTTTGGATCTCCTGCATTGACCCATCCCTGGGAAATGACCGAAACTGTGTGGAGTTGCAGCTCCACTAACCATGTGCTCATGGGCAGCTCACTTGGCTCCTCCGAGCTTTGGACGCCTCATCTGTCAAGAAGGGACATTATCCAAGGAAGCTATGAGAAAATAAAGAACATGCCTGGCTCCTTTGAAGTAGTTGTTATTATTATCTCTTGGTAGCCTTTAAGGGCTCAGAGGAGGAAAAATTAGTGTGGAGAAAATGACCAGACCCCAGCCTCCCAAGGAAGGGTGAAGTCTAAGCATGTCAGCTTAGAGATGCTTCTCTTGATACTTCAGCTTTTCACCTCTGTGACCAAAAGACCTGACAAGAACAATGTAGAGGAGAAAAAGTGTATTTGGCACTTACGGTTTCAGAGGTCTTAGTCCATTGACCACCAACTCCATAGTTCTGGTCCCACGATGAGGCAAAACATTGTGGTGGAAGGGTGTGGAAGAGGAGAGCAGCTCAGGACATGGGAACAAGGGAGCAAAGAATGAACTCCGCTCACCCAGGACAAAATATAAGCCCTGAAGGCACGCCCCCAGTGACTACCTCCTCACCCAGGACAAAATATAAACCCTGGAGTCACGCCCCCAAGTGACTACCTCCTCCTGCCACACCTTACCTGCCTAGGTTACCACCCAGTTGATCCAAATCGGTGATTAGGTTACAACATATCACTGGTTAGGTTACAACTCTCATCATCTTATTGTTCCATCTCTGAACGTTTTTTGCATTGTCTCACATGAACTTTTTGGGGACACCTCATATCTAAACCGTAACAATTAATGACAGCTCTTGTAACTTTTTTTTGTTTTTGTTTTTGTTTTTGTTTTGGGGTACTGGGGATTGAAGGAGACAGCCTTATTCTTGGCTCTAAGAGGTTCCTGTCTACCCAATATGAAGGAAGGGTGCAGGTGGGAGTGAGGAGTGTGGCCTATGTACTGAGCAGTGTACGACTTTCTCTTTCAGCATCAGCTACTCTGCCATGGCTAGAAGTCATTTCCAAAGCTGGAGTGTTTGTGACTTCTCATCTTGAAACTCTGTCCTTATTATCAAAAGATACTTCCTAAGGGAGCTTCATTCACTTGCTGGCCTCTATCTTTTTCAGACCATTGAACCAAAAGTGAAAGTTTTTATCTTCACCCTGAAACTTCAGGACTGTCCCTCCACCAGGAAGAGCCCTGCCAGTCTGCTTTTTAGCTTTCTGGAAGGTGAGTGGGTCCACATGAGAGAGATTTCGAGGGACATTTGGTTCACTGGCCTGGTGACTAACAGTCTTGAAAGCTGGGGTTTGAATAGGAGGAGGGACACAGGAGGAGGACTGGTCTGAGAAACCTGTGCACGTGGGTCTGGGGGTCCTCTGCCTTTCCTGGCAAACAGCTCCCATTGCCCCAAGAAAGAGGTGAGGCTCAAAGACCACTGGGCCTCAGATGTGAATTGTAAGCTTGAAAGCTGATCTTTGTTTTTTTTTCTCCTTCCATCGCCTCTTCCTCCAGCATCTTTCATCTCTGCCCCATTCTGCAGGACTGCTTCATACCAGTCTCCAATCAGTACCTTCTGTTTCCACCCTTGATAACCTCTCAGTTTGATTGTGGCCCTGGTAGGCACCTAAGCTGCTAAAAACTTTCAGGTGCAGGACCTGAAGCTCAAGGACCATCTTCTCAGTGTTTTAATGCAAATTCGTCACTGGAACTGATTGATTGACCATGGATCGGGAAGCTGCTCCTGGTCCAATTGACCCAGGGGAAGGCTGGGGTCCATTAAGTCTGTGGCTGCTGGAGACTCTGAAGGAAGGGGCAGAGAGACATATGCTGGAGTGCCCTGATACGCAGTCCCATCACTATCTGGGAAGTTAGTGGTGCCCTTTCTATAACCTGTAACCCCTCCCCTCACTGATTCCACGGGCCTCTGCAGCTGATGTGCATACTGCACCTAATACCCTCACCCTAACTCAGCTTTGATAGCACAATGAGTACTATTCTTAAATGCCATACCTTTATAAATGGTTAAAATGGTAACTTTAATGTTGATGTATATACAAACCACAATTTTAAAATTCCACTGCTTTCTGATATCTAAACCAACAGTTCTCAAAATTGCAGTTTCTAGGCCAGCAGCACCAGGATCAGCATCACCTGGGAACTTAGAAATGCATCTTCTGAGCCCCACCCAGGAGGTGGGGTGAAGTTGGCAATCTCTTAAATCTTCAGGTGATTCTGATTATACCCTTAAGTGTATAAGGAGATCAGAAGTGTCTGCTCTCAACCTTTTAGCCCATAGCATTTTCAGAGGGACTTGGAACTGCTGCTTGGAGTTTGGGTATGTTTTATGAGTGAGAAAAACTGATTTCTGATGCACATGTTCTTTTTTTTTTTTTTTTTTTTTTTGGTACTGGAGATTGAACTCAGGGGCACTCGGCCACTGAGCCATATCCCCAGCCCTATTTTGTGTTTTATGTAGACACAGGGTCTGACTGAGTTGCTTAGTGCCTCCTGTTGCTGAGGCTGGCTTTGACACATGTTCTTGGTTGAGTTTCATACAGAGTTTGATTTCTTCTCTTGCAGCCATAAATGAAGACCAAGTGCTCACCATTGGGTTTGATGTTAATGAGTTTCTGAGCTGTTCATCAAGTTTCAAGAAAAGGTGATGTTGGATTGCCTATTGAGTCACTGATATTTTTAGACTACTCTGCTGTTCTTTCACATGGGATCTCTTGTTGTGATTGCTGGCATTGCTTATTGGACCAGCAGGTTTATTACGGTCATTCAAAAGACAAGGATGAAGGCTCAGAGGGGAAGCTGGAGAAGTTAGCCCTCCCTAGGTCTTGGTTAGGCCCTACGGTCTGGCTTCCTCTGTTGCCCAGCGATATACAATTAGCAGAGCTGAGATTTGAATCCCTGCTTCTAGTTTAAGATCTTGGAAGCAGTGTATGTGGAAAAGATGCCAGGTTAAACATAGATCCAGCCATAGCACTAGTTTCATGAAATGAGTTCTTGCCCCCATGTCCTTAATGTGAAATGTCTTCCCTACTGGAGACAGTGTAGACAGGAGGGTCAGTTTTTACAGAAGCTTACCTTAAGAGTTCTCAGGACAGAGTTTTTAATCAATGATGAGACTGCAAATAATTTATCAATGACTAAAGTACCAAGATTTATAAATGATATACTTTAAAAGAAATTGGAAAGCTGGGCGCAGTGGTGCACACCTGTAATCCCAGCACTTAGGGAAGCTAAGACAGGAGAATCGCGAGTTCAAAGCCAGCCTCAGCAATGGCAAGCACTAAGCAACTCAGTGAGACCTGTCTCTACATACAACACAAAATAGGGGGCTGGGATTGTAGCTCAGTGGTAGAGCGCTTGCCTCGCATGCGTGAGGCCCTGGGTTCGATCCTCAGCACCACATACAAACCAACAAAATAAAGACATTGTGTCCATCTACAACTAAAAAATAAATAAATTAATTAAAAAACCTGTCTTTAAAAAAAAAACAAAACACAAAATAGGGCTGGGGATGATGGCTCAGTGGCTGAGTGCCCCTGAGTTCAGTCTCCAGTACTAAAAAAAAAAAAAAATTGAAGCAGATTTAAAGTTAGCCCTGTAATTATATCATATCCCACATCAAATAAGCCCGAAAAGGATGGTGTGGAGGGTGGCACTGGGGATTCCCCACAACCTCAGCACTCCCTCAGGGTGTGTCACAGGCGGACTTTACACACCACGCTGTAAGGTAGGACAGACTGGAGACAGTCATTTGGCTCCCAGACCCTCCACTGGAGCTGTCCTTGTCATTCACCTCTGACATTTCAGGAAGTGTTGCCACCACCTCTCTGTATCTTTCCTCTTCCAACACTTGGCTGTCCTGAGCCATAACCACTTATCATTCCATCTTTTCAACTCACTTCAAATCAGCACTTGAGTTTAACAGATCTTGAGTAGCTGCCATACATCAGTCTGTATGTGCAAGACAGTGCAATGAGCAGACAGATCACACCTTCTCCCTGACCACACAGTCCATCAAGGAATGCTGGGCTATGTCTTCTGGCAGAAAAAAAAAAAAAAAAGCAAAAAACAGACCAAAATAAAATGGGTTCCCTGAGAGGTGAATAAGTACAAAACACAAGTGACACCAGCTCTAAGGTTCTCTCCAACACCCTGACCTCATGGCATTTCTCCTGAAGGGAAGATCCAACATTGGTTTACAGCAGGGACCCTGACTCAGTTGGATGTGGACGGAGACCTGCTGGTGGAGAAGCAGGGGAGGAGTCAGGGCTACCAGTTTTCTCTCTTGAGAATTTTAGACTTCACAGGTGAGGCAGAGAGGTCCCCAAAAGACTTACACCAGAGCATGGCAGGGGAGACAGCCCTGCATCCCAAAGGGACAGAAGAGCATTGTTTGGGAATCTTTGAGGCAGGTAGGCTGAAGAGGGGCACTTGGAATCTCTGGGTACAGAGTACTTCTTAGTGCCCTGAATTTTTCCCCAAGTTAGGCAAACCCTAGTCTCCCTGTTCCAAGGCCTGTTTCATCCAGGGCAGTTTATTTCTTCAGACCTCCTTTCCTCTGTGTCAGGAGTTCAGAGTCAGGGTCAGAGGCTGAGTGAGCTTATGATCAGCTGAGGCTGAGCACCGAGCAGCTCCCACGCCCCTGGCTGTGCTCCACACTCATGTGTTTTGGATAATCCACAACCATAAATGGTAGTTTCCCCCTCTCCACTGCTCCAGCAAACGTGGGGAAATTGATGCTAAGTAAAGCAGAGGGGCTTGGTCTGGAAGGCCCCTAGTTGGGGGCTGACTCGCCCTGGTGTCTTCTTTTGGGAAACCCCTCTGCAGTGTCCCTGTCTCTTCTGCCAGTTCCATGCTCTGGGCCATCCTGGCATAAGTGTCATCTCTTCCACATGGTAGCCCTCAGAGGGGAGATGCTCTTGCCCTCCACCTCCTTTCCCCATGTGCCTTCCCTTTTGTGGACAGGCACATGCACTTCTGCCAACCTTTCCTCAAGGTTGCCCTCTGCTGGGCACAGTTTGCAGTGCGCTGTGGTGAGATGCTCTCCAGCCTGCCTGGCCTACCTCACTGAAGGTAAAATCAATTTAGAGGATGACAACCAAAAACTTTTTAAAAAAATATCTTTATTTCATTTTATTTATTTTTATGTGGTGCTGAGGATCGAACCCAGTGCCTCACACATGCAAGGCAAGCGCTCTACCACTGAGCCACAACCCCAGCCCCCCAAAAACTTTTTTAAAAGAAAGAAAAGGAATGGGAGATAGACTAGAATAAAATAGAAAATAAACTACATTGCATGTAAGGATAGCACTTTGTGTTTGTGTGTGTGTTGTTTGTTTATATTTTGGTACTGAGGATTGAACTCCAGGGTGCTCTACCACTGAGCCACATCCACAGCTCTTTTTTAATTTTTTGATACAGAGTCTTGCTAAGTTGCTTAGCACCTCACTAAGTTGCCGAGGCTTGCTTTGAATTTGCCATCCTCCTGCCTCGACCTCCCAAGTGTCTGGGATTACAGGCATGTGCCACTGTGCTTAGTTTATGTGATGTTTTATTTAAAATATATAACACATGCACATAGGCATAAACATTTACACACATACATAATGGTACATGGTTAAAAACAGAGACTTTACTACCACTTGAAAACCTTGGGGTCAAGGAGAAGTAATGCTCCCCAGGAGTCCAGGCCTCTATCTTGTTACTTTTTCATCCTTAAGTCTGGTTGATTGGTCTCAGATGGATGCTCTAGCTCCTGGCATCATGTCCACAATCCAGACAGCAAGAGGAAGAAAAAAGGTTATAGAGAAGACTGATGTTTAGTTGGTACATGTGTAGTTTTTGTTTTCATTATATTGGTTATGGAACCCAGGACTTAGCATATGTTAAGCAATCGCTCTACCACTGAGCTGTATCCCCAGACTCCTTTTTTCCATATTTTTTATTGATGCATTGTAGTTGTATGTAATGGTGGATTTCATTGTTACGTATTTGTATGTGCACACACTCTGACAATATAACTTGGCCAATATCATTCCCCAGTATGTCCCCTTTCCCAGCCATTTTTTTTATTTTGATACAGGGTCTCATTAAGTTACCTAGGTTGGCCTCAAACTTGCAATCCTCCTGTCTCAGCCTCCTAAGTTGCTAGGATTGCAGGCATGTGCCACCATGCCCAGCTAGTTTGTACTTAGCAGGAGAGCTGTACCCGCAATTTCATTATTGAAATACTTTTGTATTAGCTGGTAAATAGCTGCTGGCCCCTGAGGCCCAGAAGTTATGCATTTCTTCTTTAAGTCTGTTTCTCCCTCTGCAGGATGAAGGTTAATTGTAGTACCAAGCTAATCAATTAATTATAAAAATTAATTGAGATAATATACATATATTCTTATCACTGTGAGTAGCACAGAATCTAGGCTCAAGAAATTTAAATCCTCATTATTAGTTGTTTTACACAATAAATTATAAGAAGAATAAAGTTTGGTATCTGAACTGAGGACAGCATTCAGGGTAGACAAACATGGGGAATGGTAGCATTGTTACTGTTCTCAAGTAAGAACAATAATTATTCACGTAGGAAGGGGTCATAATAACAATTTCCCCAACTAACAGTCACTTCTTGCCCATGACTTTGTGAACTTGGCATTTGACTCAGTGTTTCTGAAATCTGCACAGATTCAATACATTCACCCCATTCATGAGTATGGGGTATTTGTAGCTCCGAGTCATTAATCATTCTTCTGTGTCACTTCAATCTCACAGCATGTCTTGCTCTCTGATGGAAAGCCTGGCCCTTCAGACTGACCGGCAGCAGGACCAGGAGATGGCAGTTGGGTCCTTGTACTCAGGCTCAGCCTACCAGAGAGTCTGGGAAAGCTTTGCTAACCAGTCCAGGGCAGAAAGGGATGCCTTCCTGCAGGATGTTTTTCCAGAAGGCTTCCTCTGGGGCGTCTCCACGGGAGCCTTTAATGTGGAAGGAGGCTGGGCTGAAGGTGGGAGAGGGGCAAGCATTTGGGATCAGTACGGGTACCTGAATGCCAGCAAGGGCCAAGCAACACCAAAGGTGGCCAGTGATAGTTACCACAAGCCAGTCTCTGATGTTGCCCTGCTCCATGGCCTCCGGGCTCAAGTATACAAGTTCTCCATTTCCTGGTCCCGGATCTTCCCTGCTGGGCACAGAAGCAGCCCCAACCTCCGAGGTGTTGCCTACTACAACAAGCTCATTGACAGCCTGCTGGACTTGGGAATCCAGCCCATGGTGACACTGTTCCACTGGGACCTGCCTCAGGCCCTGCAGGACCACGGAGGATGGCAGAATGAGAACGTGGTAGATGCCTTCCTGGATTATGCAGCCTTCTGCTTCTCCACTTTTGGGGATCGTGTGAAATTGTGGGTGACCTTCCACGAGCCGTGGGTGATAAGCTATGCAGGCTATGGCACTGGCCAGCATGCACCAGGCATTTCTGACCCAGGAGTGGCCTCTTTTAAGGTACTGCCCATTCTCACTACAGCTCCTAATTGGGCTGGAAGACAGGAATTTTATCTCTTTTGCATCAGCAAGTCTTTACTTTTTGCTCTTTAAAGGAGATCAGAGGGAGGGAAAGGAAACCATAAATGAATTACCTTATTTTGTCCAGACACTGTACTAGCCCTTTAAAAATAATTATTACATCCTTAGACTTGCCCTGATGGATGAGAAAATTGGGGCTCAGAGAGGATAAACAATATGTTCATAATGACATCACTGTTGGGTTGCAAGTTGGAAGCCAGGTTCTGAGACTCCCTTCTTTTTTTTTTTTTTGGTACTGGAGATTGAATTCAGGAGCACTCGACCACTGAGCCACATCTCCAGCCCTATTTTGTTTTATTTAGAGACAGGGTCTCACTGAGTTGCTAAGTGCCTCACCATTGCTGAGGCTGGCTTTGAACTCATGATTCTCCTGTCTCAGCCTCCCTAAGTGCTGAGATTACAGGCGTGAGCCACCGGCACCCCTGGCTCTGAGACTCCCTTCCTGACCCCAAAAGCAAGTCCCCAGGCTGGAGGCATAGCTTGGGTAGAGTGCTTGTCTAGCCCTAGGTTCCATCCCCAGCACTTACTTAAAAAAAGAGTCAAGTTTCTCATGTCACCTAGTGCTCATTGTGTTAAGCAAGGAGGGCATTTGTGAATTCAGGAGACTGAAAAATCTTGGTTTTAGCTTAGTCAAGATGGAACTTGATCAGAGCACAAATGATTGTTCCAGACCCAGTAGTTCTCTCTCGTTTCCCTTGTTGGCTTTGTCACTGGAATCCCTGGGCAGCCGCTCTACTTTTGTCTCCTATCTCCTGGTCTCTGGGTGACTACTGGGTGACTACTGGGTGACTACTGGTGACTCCTGAATCTATATCTGGATCTCAGCTAGGGGACTAGTGACTAACTGATTTGGGTCAAGGTCCTAGTATCTACCCACTGACTGGAGAGATGGGGAGGTGGGGCATGGAGGTGGCTTTTTACTGGGCAATCAGGATATCATTTCAACAAGATGGGGATAGACACGATAGGACCAATTTTTAATATTTTTTTCTTGAGACAGGCTCTCAGGTTTGCCCAGGCTGGTCTTAAACTCCTGGCTGGGCTCAAGCAATCTGTCTGCAATCTGTACTTCAGGCATGCACCACAATGCCTGGCTTTGGGCACCACATTTCAAATGGGTTACTATGGGTTCTTTCCATCATTTCCCTTTTTCTTTCAGAATCTCCCAGAAAATCCAGCTTTCCCTGGCAAGGTTCTTCAGGATAGACTTGTTAGTCTGGCTTTCCTTGTCATACTTTGGGTTCTGTTGGAGGCGTTAAGGAGAGAGATTCAGCCATGTCCTCAACATGCTATAACCTCCTGGGAGAGATGTTAGTGGCACACATAATAAAATTAGGACAATTTGAAATGTTCACAATCAGAGTGAACTGGAACATCATGAGTAAGAGACTTGATGAAATGCCAGAGCACCTCTGTCAAAGCTCCTGTTCTGCTCTTGTTCCACAAGTGACTGAGTGCATGGAAAGGAGCCCCTCTGAAAACAAAAGATGTGACATTTTCTCAGTGTCTCCCTGTTGTAAAACTCATCCAAACCTTTTCTTCTTAGGTTTTTCGTATGACTGAGACTTTCTTAGGCTTTACTATGACTCCCAAGATATTTTTAGAGACTTTGAGAAAATTTCCTTCAATTTTCTTCTCAAATTCTATGCATTAGGCAAGCACTCTATTACTGAGCCACATCCCCAGCTCCTTCAACTGTTGATTGTTATTTATTAATTAACATGTTATAATACTATTGTCTTGTTTAGGCTGCTGCAACAAGATACCATAGACTGGTGGCTTAAACAATAGATATTTTTTCTTCATAGTACTGGAGGCTAGGAAGTTCAAGATCAAGGTACCAATGAGGTCAAGCTCTGGTGAGGGCTCTCTTCCGGGTCTGCAGACAGCCCTCTTGCTATGTTCACACGTGGTGGGGAGAGCAATAGCACACCCTGATGGCTTTTCCTGTGAGGACACTAATCTCACCAAGAGGGCCCCACTTTGGTGACCTTCTATAAACCTAATCATCTCCTCGAGGCTGCTTCTCCAAATAGCATTGCCTTGGGGTGTAGGGTTTCAACACACAGATTTTAGGGTGACACAAGTCGGTCCATAACCACTATTAAGGATGAATGTCTCATTACTAGTATTTCTTTCCAGTCTTGGCTTTTTGCGTATAGGCCTTGGTTTAGTGCTCATTGCTCAGTTGACGTCATGTTATTAGCACTTTGCACGTTGTATCACAGTCACAATGACTGTTTCTAATGGTTGTCTAACAGCCCACTGAGCACTCTGCCAGCACAGACTAGTTAAGAAGGGGCACATGGACTAGTTAAGCAGGGGCCCATTCCTGCATTTTGGAAGGGAGGAGTTTGCCAGTGGTGTTTAGGATTCAATTAAGGACTAACATTCAGGACATAAGAAAAGCCAGGAATGTCGCTTCCCAGGCCACATTTTTTTTTTTTTTTTAATATTTTTTAGTTGTCGATGGACCTTTATTTATTTATATGTGGTGCTGAGAATCGAACCCAGTGCTTCACACATGCTAGGCAAGTGCTCCACCTCTGAGCCACAACCCCAGCCCCCGCAGGCCACATTTTGATATGAAATTCTTCAAAAATGTCAACCTTTTCGAATGGTAAAAAGGAAAAAGTTAAGATTTAGCAACTTCCTTTCAGCACTCCAAGTTTTTGCTTGGTGCTTTACATATGCTAATCTCACTTAATCCTCCTGCATAATTATATAGTTGGTGCTTATAGAAAAGCTTTAATTGAGGGAGCAGATGGTCCAAGTTACAGAGCAAGTGATCGACAGAGTCATGATATGAATGTAAGCTTGTTATACTCCCTGCCACTCCATTTTTGCCGCTATTTCCCCTGCTCCACCAGGGAAAGCTGATAACTTTTGTAAGATGATGAGCTAAGTCTATGAAGAGACTCTGGGGGCTGGGGATGCAGCTCAGTGGTAGGTCACTGGCCTAGCACGCCACAAAGCCCTGTTCCATTCCCTCGCACTGTGTGGGGGTAGTTTCTGGTTGTGGTTTTTCTTTATAGATTTAAGAATACAGAACAAGTAGGCTAGAAAAAGTGTTCTTCTCCCTTGTGCATTAATTAAAATAATATGCCTTTACCCTGGACTAATGGTTCGATGATCACTTATTGAGTACGGAGGCTATTGCATTGTGGGTGACAAACGGGCCTGGAGTCAGACTGCCTGGGGTTTATATTCTCAAGTTACTCCTGACTGTAACCTTAGAGGGTTATTACACCTACATGGATCTTTTTTTCCTCATATGTAAAGTGGTAATTCCTGTCCTTGCCACATGGGTTTGTTGAAAGGATTACATGACAGGATTTATTGAGCAGTGGGTACTCAACACGTTGTTATGTTCAGGTGGTTGTTGATGCTGCTGCTGTTGATTTGTTGATGTTGAGTTGTTAACGTGTTGCCTCCTTGGTATTCACACTGGTGTTGATATTGTTGACAATGATGTTACTTTCCTCACCGTACTGGGAATTAAACCCAGGAGAGTTTTACCACGGAGCTACATCCATAGGCCTTTGTTACTTTTAATTTTATTTTATGACAGTCTTCACTAAGTTGCTGAGGCTGTTTTTTGGTTTTTTTTGGTACTGGGGATTGAACTCAGGGGTACTCGACCAATGAGCCACATCCCCAGCCCTATTTTGTGTTTTATGAGAGACAGAGTTTCACTGAGTTACTTAGTGCCTTGCTGTTGCTGAGGCTGGCTTTGAACTCACGATTCTCCTGTCTCAGCCTCCCTAAGTGCTGGGATAACAGGCGTGAGCCACCGCGCCCAGCGCTGAGGCTTCTTTTGAACTTTGGATCCTCCTGCCTCAGCCTCTGAGTCACTGGGATTACAGGGCTGAGCCCCCACACCTGTTGATGTCATTAGCATCAGCCTTGTTGACTTTTTGATGTTACTATTGACAAGCTGACATTATTGACATTGGTATTAATGTTGAATTGTTGATGACTTGTTGAAATTACTGTTGATGTCATGTTGACAGTGCTGTCTTCACTGACTCGATATTGACTTTGGTGTTAACTTATCGATGTTATTGTTGACTTGTTTGTGGCTTGGTGGTGGTGGTGTTGACATTGTTGTTGGTATTAAGCACTGTATTTCCTTCTTTCTTCCTCACAAGGTGGCTCACTCCATCCTCAAGGCTCATGCCAGAACCTGGCACCACTATGACAGTTACCATCGCCCTCAGCAACAGGGGCGTGTGGGCATTGTGCTGAACTCACACTGGGCAGAACCCCTGTCTCCAGAGAGACCTGAGGACCTGAGAGCCTCTGAGCACTTCTTGCAGTTCATGCTAGGCTGGTTTGCACACCCCATCTTTGTGGATGGAGACTACCCTGCCACTCTGAGGGCTCAGATTCAACTGATAAACAAACAGTGTCCCCATCCTATGGCCCAGCTCCCTGAGTTCACTGAGGCAGAGAAGCAGCTCCTAAAAGGCTCTGCTGACTTTCTGGGCCTGTCACATTACACCTCCCGCCTCATCAGCAAGGCCCAACAAGCTACCTGCATCCCCAGCTATGACAATATCGGAGGTTTCTCACAACATGTGGATCCTGCATGGCCCCAAACTTCGTCCTCTTGGATTCGCATAGTGCCCTGGGGTATAAGGAGGCTGTTGCGGTTTGTGTCCCTGGAATACACAAGAGGAAAAGTTCCAATCTACTTGGCTGGGAATGGCATGCCCATAGGGGAGAGTGAAGATCTCTTTGATGATTCTTTGAGAGTGGACTACTTCAACCAGTATATCAACGAGGTGCTCAAGGGTAAGAACAGTGGATATGCTGGTGATTGGAAATAGGAGGTATTTTTCCTCCAAGTCCTCAGAGTTCTGTTTAATGAGACAAAGATGGTCTTCCAGGAAAATAAAGCCAAAAAAGCAGTATTGATATCAATAGTGGGGAAGTCCTCACAACATCTTTCTAACTCTATTTCCCTAAAGGCTTATATCTTTATTCCTGTGTTCTTGTTCCTAGAATACCACCCTTCTACATTATGCCCACCTGAGTCTTAGCAACCATCAATTCTTATCTCGTTGTTGTAACTGAATATTGAACTCAGGGGCACTTAACCACTGAGCTGTACTTTCAGCTCTTTTTATTTTGAGACAGGATCTTGCTCATTTGCTGAGGCTGGCCTTAAACTTGCAATCCTCCTGCCTCAGCCTCCTGAGTAGCTGGGATTCCAGGTGCATGCCAGCAAATCTTACCTTTTTTGGGAGGGGGTACCAAGGATTGAATTCAGGGGTACTCGACCACTGAGCCACATCCCCAGCCCTATTTTGTATTTTATTATTATTATTATTATTATTATTATTATTATTTTTGGTACCAGGGATTGAATTCAGAAGTCCTCAACCACTGAGCCACATCTCCAGCCCTATTTTTTTTGTGTGTTTTATGTAGAGACAGGGTCTCGCTGAGTTGCTTAGCGCCTGGCCTTTGCTGAGGCTGGCTTTGAACTGGCGATTCTCCTGTCTCAGTCTCCCAAAGTGCTGGGATTACAAGCGTGAGCCACCACGCTCGGCTGCTATTTTGTATTTTATTTAGAGACAGGGTCTCACAGAGTTGCTAAGTGCCTTGCCGTTGCTGAGGCTGGCTTTGAACTCGTGATCCTCCTGCATCACCCTCCCAGGCTGCTGGGATTACAGTCATATGCCACCATGCCTGGCAAATCTTACCATTTTTAATGCATTTAATAAAAATATATTGAGGGCTGGGGTTGTGGCTCAGTGGTACAGCACTCATCTAGCATGCATGAGACATGCGTTCAATCCTCAGCACCACATAAAAATAAAGATATTGGGGCTGGGGCTGGGGCTCAGTGGTAGAACGCTTGCCTCACATGCGTGAGGCACTGGGTTCGATCCTCAGCACCACATACAAACCAGTAGAATAAAGACATTGTGTCCATCTATTTAAAAAAAAAAAAAAAAAAAAAAAAAATACTGAGGGGCTGGAGTTGTAGCTCAGTGGTAGAGCACTTGCCTAGCATGTGTAAGACACTAGGTTTGCTCCTTAGCACCACGTAAAAATAAATAAATAAAGGTATTGTGTCCATCTACAACTAAATTTTTTTTTTTTAAATATTGAGTGCCTATTACATGCCAGGTGTTGTGCAAGACCGTAGGGTACAATACCGGACAACATTCTCCTTTCTATAGGGGATTCACAGTCTACCAAGGGACACAGGCAAAGAATTGAGTTACAGGACGACAGGTCATTCATGGTATGAGGACGCTTAGGATGGGAAGCCAGCCTATTAAATCCTCCCTCATTGCTCCAGCCACACTGATAGCCATCTCCCTTAACTGGCTATACAATCTATATTCCACATGATTTAGTTGATCCATATCTAGTTTCATTCTTACCTAACACATGATTTCATATGTCTTTTTATTCCAAATGAAAAAGAATGACAAATAGGTTTCAGCTCCTAAGTCAGTCATGATCATTGGCAGTGGCTAGCTGTCTGACTACAGTGCTGTGTTGGCTAGGTTTAAAGACTTGGTCTGAATTCAGAGAGAAAGTTGATTAGTGACACTTGCCTGTCTGGGGCACGGCAGTAAGGAATGGAGATACCTTAGGAGGTTAGGCACCCCTCTGTACTTCACTTGTATACATCTCAGTGTTGGTTACAATTCTGTTTTTCTTTTTAAATAATCTTGGAATTCCTTTGAGACATAATCTCAAGGATCCTTGAAATAGCCTTATACAGTAAAGACAGCTAATACTATCCTCACAGGACAATTGCAAAAACCTATGCTTTGAGAGATTGACACAGCTAAATAGACAGTGATTGGAATAAGAAGCCTTATTTCTCGCTCAGTTCTTCCCTCTGCCCACTAAGCTATAATGATTTTATTCATCTTGTGTCCCCAGAGCCTAGCATGGACCTTGAACAAAGTACGTGCTTATTAACTTACTTATTGAATGAACTATGTTACCTACCCCTTATACAATCAAATTGTTGAGAAGTTGTATAGCTTGATAAAAACAGGCCTAATTCTTCGCTGGCTCCAAGCAGGAGCGCTCTACATCCCGTATCTTTTTACTTTGACTTTGGTTCTTAGTTGACTTACTAGATCATCTGGCAAATTGGAGGTGAGTTAGGTAGGGGTATTAGTTTCCTGGAGCTGCTGTAACAAATTACCACAGACTTGGTGGCTTAAAATAATAGAAATTTATTATCTCACAGGTCTAGAAGCTACAAGTCTAAAATTGAGGTATTGATAGGGCTGTTTTCCCTCCCAAATATGTAAGGGAGAATCCTTCCTTGCTCTTTGCAGATTCTGGTGGCTCCAGGTGTTCTTTGTCTTGTGGCTGCATTAGTCCAGTCCCTGCCTCCATCTTCACATGACCGTCTCCTGTTGTCACGCTTATTGTCAGAGTTGGGGTTTACCTAGTTAACCCAGAATGACCTCTTCTTCAGACTGTCAATTGCCTGGGGTTAGGACTTAGACATATCTTTTGGCAGGCCACCGTTCAACCTACTATACCAGGGAGTAAGTTTTTAACATGGAATGTGTCATCATTTTATGCCAATATTACTAAATGTAAATAGGGAAGAACAAAAACAGTTTAAAAATTTAAGTGATTTATGAATACTATATCAAACCAAGCCATCCTGATATTAGCAGGTGGAGCTATTCATTTTAAGACAGGAATTCTCCTTTGGGTTGAGATTTGCGGCCATGAAGGTGGCCTGAAGTTCTGAAGATGTCTTATAGATTTTCCTTGTGCTCATTCTAAAGAGGAAAAAGAATTAAATGCAAGGGGTAAACAAAGTCATCCCCAAAACTTTCAAGTCAGAAGAAAAAAATTTTAAAGCAGCACTAGTAACAGTTTACTTATATTTTTTCAATAATGGTTATTTTATTTAAAAATAACCCTAATTTTTGTTTCCTTCACAGCCATCAAGGAGGATGGAGTGGATGTCCGCTCTTACATTGCTCGTTCCTTCATTGATGGTTTTGAAGGCTCCTCTGGTTACAGCCAGAGATTCGGGCTGTACCATGTCAATTTCAATGACAGCAGCAAATCAAGGACTCCCAGGAAGTCAGCCTACTTTTTCACCAGCATCATTGAAAAGAATGGTTTCCTTGCCCCAGTAGTAAGAAGACTGCCATCACCTAAAACAGCAGACTTCCCCTCTAGGACCAAAGCTTTCACTTTTCCATCTGAGGTGCCCTCCAAGGCTAAAGTAGTTTGGGAAAAGTTCTCCAACCAACCTAAGTTTGAAAGAGACTTGTTCTATCATGGAACCTTCCGGGATGACTTTCTGTGGGGTGTGTCCACTTCTGCCTATCAAATTGAAGGAGGTTGGGATGCTGATGGCAAAGGCCCCAGCATTTGGGATAACTTTACTCATACACCAGGGAGCAACGTGAAAGACAATGCCACTGGAGACGTAGCCTGTGACAGTTACAACCAGCTGGATGCGGATCTGAATATGCTTCGAACTTTGAAGGTGAAGGCCTATCGCTTCTCCATCTCCTGGTCTCGGGTTTTCCCAAATGGGAGAATTGACTCTGTCAACAATCATGGTGTCAGTTATTACAACAGGCTGATCGATGGTTTGGTGGCAAGCAACATCTCTCCCATGGTAACGCTGTTTCACTGGGACCTGCCCCAGGCCCTCCAGGATATGGGAGGCTGGGAGAATCCTTCCCTGATTGAGTTGTTTGACAGCTATGCAGACTTCTGTTTCCAGACCTTTGGTGACAGAGTCAAGTTCTGGATGACCTTTAATGAGCCCACATACCAGGCATGGTTGGGTTATGGCTCAGGGGTATTTCCCCCAAATGTGCAGGACCCAGGCTGGGCACCGTACAGGATCGGCCATGCAATCATCAAAGCGCACGCCAGAGTCTATCACACTTATGATGAGAAATACCGGCAGAAGCAGAAGGGGGTCATCTCACTGAGCCTTAGTACACACTGGGCAGAACCCAAGTCACTGGGGATCCCAAGAGACGTAGAAGCAGCTGACCGAATGCTACAGTTCTCTCTGGGCTGGTTTGCCCACCCCATTTTTAGGAACGGAGACTATCCCGATGCCATGAAGTGGAAAGTGGGGAACAGGAGTGAACTACAGCACCTGGCCAACTCCCGCCTGCCCAGCTTCACCGAGGAAGAGAAGGCATACATCAGGGGTACAGCCGATGTCTTCTGCCTCAACACCTACTCGTCCAAAATCGTGCAGCACAAAACATCCACGCTAAACCCACCCTCCTACCAGGATGACCAGGAGATGACTGAGGAGGAGGACCCTTCATGGACTGCCACCGCAGGGAACCCAGCCGTGCCCTGGGGTATGCGGAGACTGCTGAATTGGATCAAGGAAGAATACGGTGACATCCCCATTTACATCACAGAAAATGGGGTGGGGCTAACAAGTCCAGCAGTGGAAGACACCGATAGGATATTTTACCACAAAACCTATATCAATGAAGCTTTGAAAGGTATGTGAGGGTTCAGTTCATCTTATAAAATCTGTACATCATGTGCCTGAAATGGTTTGGCAGTGTGCTTTCAAAGTCTCACTTTTCTGCTCTAACTCCGTAATTCCTTACCTGTTTGGGAGTTATATATCCATTGACAAGCTGGGTGAAGGAGGTAGGCATGATCCTTTGCCCAGGGAAAATGTACAAATGTATATACACATAATCCTCCAAAATAATATTTTCATGGGTCCATTTATTCGTTATTGAGCAATTACTATGCTGATAAGTTCTATTTTAGGTGCTGGGGATGAAGCAAGGAATAAAATAAATTTCTGCCCTCATGGAGCTTCTATTTTCATGGGTTCCATGTACCTCATAACAACAACAACAACAAAAACTTCTCTTTAAATGCAAACACCTACGCTTAACTTCTAAAGTGCACTGAGGCCGTGAATTCAGGCCATATCTCTTTACCTTAACAAAAGAATTTGATTTTGCAAAGATCAGTCATTAATACTGTAGGCTCATCAGAGATGGCAAAAAGTAAGATCCACAAGGTGTTTGGCTCTTAGGGCTTATGTTACTTTGTGTACAAGTTGATAGTTTAGGGTCATTGCCTTGAGGTGAGGAACCAGCACTTGGCTGGGTTTCTTGGAGATCCTGCCTCCTGATGTAAAGCTCTTCTCTGCTCTCTTTGGGATGTTCCCAGCCTACAAGCTGGATGGTGTAGATCTTCGAGGGTATTCCGCCTGGTCTCTGATGGACAACTTTGAGTGGCTGTCTGGCTACACAGTTAAGTTTGGACTATACCATGTTGACTTCAATAATGTGAACAGGCCTCGCACGGCAAGAGCCTCGGCCAAGTACTACACAGAGGTCATTACCAACAATGGCATGCCACTTCCCAAGGAGGATGAATTCCTGTCTGGACAGTTTCCAGAGGGCTTCATCTGGAGTACATCATCTGCTGCGTATCAGGTGGGGAGCTCAGGGCCCATCAACACCATGAACCACATCCCCAAATCTCTGCCCCTGCCAGAGAATGTGCTGGGGGCAGGGCCTGGAGGAAGTCTTCTTTACTTCCACAAATTTGGTCAGATCAGCATGGTTAGGTGGGCTGTACTGAGATGGGTGTCCATAGAGCCAGGAGCAGGTACAGCCTTGACACCGACACAGGTAAAGACATGTAGGTATGCAGAGTCTCTGCTGAATGCCTCTCTTCCTTACCTGGTCCTTCCAAGCAGGCAGGTCACCCAGTTTGGTTCTAAATTCGTGCTTGGGCTTTATCTGATGATCTAACATAAACTGTTACCTTATTCATGCCACACAGGGACTCACTAATATTGGGGTTCCCCCAGCCAAGTAGCAATCTCCCCCTCGACCAGCGAGTAGGAGGACCTTCCCAGGAGCCTCAATGAGGTCGGACTCAGAAAGGCAAAGCCGCCCGGCACAAAACCACCATGCACCAGGGGGTCTCGTCTAAGCAAGTACCGATTTATTGAGGGGGTTCACAGGCTTATATAGGAAGGAGGGTCTAGTGGTGTCTGGTTTCTAAGCTAAGAATGCGGAAGGGGCTGTCCACCTGAAACAGTATAGGGTCACTTGGCTAAAGCAGTACGGGGGCAGAGGTCAGCCAATAAGAGTGCGGGGAGGTGGCTTCTCAAGGCAGCCTGGTCAGCACTGAGCTGACTGCTCAGCGACATCTTGTGGCACGCCCCCACAACTAATACCAAAGATATGATGGTTTTATTATTTTTTGAAATAGTGAAAGATAAAAAGCAGTGAATGCCTTGCTGGGCAGTTAGTGGTGGGTCCCTACTTCTATTTATCTTCTCTAATACAGGAATGGGTATGTGCTGAGGCTGTGGGGCTTTTCTTTTCTTTTTTCCTTTTCTACAACCCTAACCCTTTTTTAAAAAATATATATTTTATTTTATTAATTAATTTTACAATAGAATTTTTTTTTTCTTTTGGTTCAGAGGATTGAACTCAGGGGCACTTGACCACTGAGCCACATCCCCAGCCCTATTTTGTATTTTATTTAGAGAGGGTCTCACTGAGTTGCTAAGCGCCTTGCGGTTGCTGAGGCTGGCTTTGAACTCACCATCCTCCTGTCTCAGTCTCCTGAGCCGCTGGGATTATAGGCGTGCGCCACCACACCTGGCAATAGAAGAATGCATTTTGACACATAGTACACAAATGGAGTACAACTTCTCATTCCCCTTGCTATAAGTGGTTCAGTTACTCCAACGGTGTAATCATATATGTATACAGGGTAATAATGTCTGTCTCTTTCTACCATCCTTCCCATTCCCATAGCCCCAACCCTCGCCTTGATCCCCTCTACACAAACCAAAGTTCCTTCATCCTTCCCTATCCCCTGTGGGGGTTTTCTACATGACCATCACTGCTGAAAATGTTTCAGGAAGGTAAGGGTTAGCTACTCCCAGATGACTGTTATCAAGTGATAAGGAAAATCTCAGGCCAAATTCTGCCAGACATTTATTAACTAAAAGATAATTTAGTGCAAAAACACAAAAACTGTTCATGTGTACTGTTTAGAGGATCAAGGAAACTCCAGATCTCAGTCCTCTTAGGCACTCTGGCCAACACCATTATACAAAATATTCACTTGAGGGAATGCCAAGAGGCTGGATCCTGCTAATTTCAGGCAAACAGAATCCTCTGTCACAGAGGATTGACAGGGACTGACTGATGTTTTGTACGGATGATTCCTTGTCATGGGTCCTGTCATGTACTATAGGATGTTTAGCAGCATCTGTGGCTTCCACACACTAGATGACAGTAGATTCTCCACAGCTCCCAACCCCGCCTGGCCCCAATGCTCATTGTAATAACTGAAGCTGTCTAGATACTTTTGTACAGACATTTCTAACTGTCCTCTTGAGGGCAAAACGACCCAGGAAGGACTAGAGATTTCTCCAAGGCTGTAGGCTACAGGCCTTGCTGAATTCTTAGACCCTGTCTTGCAAGAGTAAGGAGTGTCTTGAGAATATTTTAGCTACCTCGCATCTTGAATTTTTTAATTGTCGTTGAGTATCCACTCCCATTCATCATGGCAAAGATGCACAGTTCTCACCATTTGTGACACTGAATATTCCTTTTTTTTTTTTTTTGGTACTGGGGATTGAACTCAGGGGCACTCGACCACAGAGCCACATCCCCAGCCCTATTTTGTGTTTTTATGTAGAGACAGGGTCTCACTGAGTTGCTTAGCGCCTCGCCGTTGCTGAGGCTGGCTTTGAACTCGCGATTCTCCTGTCTCAGCCTCCCTAAGTGCTGGGATTACAAGCGTGAGCCACCGCGCCCGGCTGACACTGAATATTCTGATGAGCAAAGTGTGGGGTATGAATCAGAAACAGATGAGAAGTGCTTATAGTATGGGCTTCTGCCTAGAGCACCAGCTGTCCCCCTCAGGACTATGTACTCTTTAAAAAAATCTTTTTTAAAAAAACCCTTTTAGGGGCTGGGATTGTGGCTCAGTGGTAGAGCGCTTGCCTCGCATGCGTGAGGCACTGAGTTCGATCCTCAGCACCACATCACATAAAATAAAGATATTGTGTCCATCTACAACTAAAAAAAAAAAAAAAATTAGCCGGGCGCGGTGTATGTACACATGTATATGAGTGCATGTATATCTTTACATATATGTACATGTGTATACATATGCACATACATTATTGAAACTATTTTATTACTTGAATAGAAATAGTCATCTACCAGGATTCTCCACCATAAAATCAATTAATAAGTATTTTATGCTTAGAAGAATTTTGTGGGGAGCCATGTGGAGGTTGTAAATATGTCCCTCATCCAAATTTTACCCACTAGTTTTAGGAACTACTAATACTTTTTTAAAAATATTTTTTTAGTTGTAGATGGATGTAATATCTTTATTTTTTTTTAATGTGGTGCTGAGGATCAAACTCAGTGACTCACACATGCAAGGCAAGCGCTCTACCACTGAGCTACAGCCCCAGCCCAGGAATTGCTAATACTTTTTTCCTGAATCAACTATTACCATAATGATTAACAAATAGTGATTTTTTTCAAATTCTATCATTCCTTTTATATTTATTAGGTGACAATCTCCTTTATTTATTTGCAGTTCATGTATATGTCAATATATATCAATATTGATGATGTATATGTAAATACACATTGATACATATTTACATTTATGTCATTGTTATGACCTTGTGGAATCCTATTTTATCCAACCTTTTACTTACGTACTTAAATTTTGGACTGGAGATTGGACCCCTGGGTGCCTTACCACTGAGTTATATCCACAGCTCTGGTTTTTTTTTTTCCATGTTTAGTTTGAGACAGGGTCTTGCTAAGTTGCTGAGGCTGATCTTAAACCTGTTTTCCAGGGGGAGTGGCTTTTAACTGGATCCTATACAATTTTTGTTTTGCTTTTGTTTTTGGCCATGTTAGAAATTAAACCCAGGGCCTTGGACATGCAAGTGCTTTACCGGCTCTGGATCCTACGACCTTTTGACATGGCCCATTATTCTTCAATCACTTCTCTAATGCTTTATGGCACAATGAGATGGTCCAGGCTCATCTTGTACTTTTTCTGCTCCAGCCTTTTCTACAAGTCCTGGCTCCTTTAAGTGGAGCATGGTATCTAGAAACCATGATCTAGACACTGAGTTTGCTTACTATTCTGGGGTGTCATTACTTCTAGGCCTTTTCAAGGAACAGAGCTAGGAAATATATGTACATGTACACACATAGACTTATGTATATTTCTGCATCCCCTATATATACTTAAAAAAGTATGTGTTCACATCATTATCAGTCCAACTCCATAGGGTTAATGCTAGCCTTTTCATTTTTTTTTTCTTTTTTCTTTTTAGTTGTAGATGGACACAATACCTTTGTTTTATTTATTTAGTGCTGAGGATTGAACCCAGTGCTCCACACATGCTAGGCAAGTGCTCTACCATTGAGCTACAACCCCAGCCTGCCTTTTTGTTTTCTATATTTGTATTTCTGCTTTCTGATGATGAGAAATCTTTTAGTATATTTAATATAGTCTTATTTGTTCATCTCCCTGTATTACCTAATCTTTCCCCCATACCACAAGGGGATACAGATAGCTTACATGGTGGGTGCTCCTGCTGGTGCCAGACCTCACCACTCTTATAGCCAATCCTGGATGGGCATTCAGTGTGATGGTGCCACATTTGTACAGAAAGCTGTGGGAGTTCAGAAACCGGAGGGGTGGTGAAAAAAGGCTCCCAGAGGAGGTGATGCTGAGAAACATCCTGACTTGGGACTCACCTACTGACAGGAATTTGCAAATGCTTGACTGAATGACTTAACTAGACTATATCTTGTCATCTCAAGATCGAAGGTGCATGGAGAGCAGATGGCAAAGGACTTAATATTTGGGACACGTTTTCTCACACACCACTGAAGATTGAGAATGATGACAATGGGGATGTGGCCTGTGACAGTTATCACAAGATTGCCGAGGATGTGGTTGCCCTGCAGAATCTGGGTGTATCCCACTATCGTTTTTCTATATCCTGGACTCGCATCCTCCCGGATGGAACCACCAAATACATCAATGAAGCAGGCCTCAACTACTACGTGCGGCTCATCGATGCACTGCTGGCCGCCAACATCAAGCCCCAGGTGAGAGTGGGCCCTAGCCAGGCCCTGGAAAGGCCCACATAGGGGAGTTGACAGGGCTTGAGGAATAGTTGTAGTGTAAACAAAATGCTGTTTTCAGATTTAAATTTTTTTTTTTTTGGTACTGGGGATTGAACTCAGGGGTACTCGACCACTGAGCCACATCCCCAGCCCTATTTTGTGTTTTACGTAGAGACAGGGTCTCACTGAGTTGCTTAGCACCTCGCCATTGCTGAGGCTGGCTTTGAACTCGTGATTCTCCTGTGTCAGCCTCCCAAAGTGCTGGGATTACAGGCTTGAGCCACCGCGCCTGGTTAGATTTAATTTTTGAATGGTTCAAAAATTCACATGGTGTTGAATTAAAGCATAGTTTTCTTTCCAACTTTGACCCCCGTTCTCAGGTTTAGCCACAATTTTATGCAGGCACATCTCATGTCAGTGACTTTCCATGGACAGTATAATTGATGGAACTGTCAATATGGCTTTCTCACAGGTGACCCTGTACCACTGGGACCTGCCTCAGGCGCTTCAGGATGTTGGAGGCTGGGAGAATGAGACCATTGTGCAGCGGTTTAAAGAGTACGCAGATGTGCTTTTCCAGAGACTGGGAGACAAGGTGAAATTTTGGATCACGCTGAATGAGCCCTATGTCATTGCTTACCAAGGCTATGGCAATGGGAAAGGAGCACCAGGTAAAAGTCCTAGGCCTGACTTCTCAGCTTTTTGGAACATGGGCTTCTTTGCACCTTGAAGACATGAAATCCATGTGACATGGGAGGAAGTGATCATAAAAGCCCCATGGCAGTGTCTCAGAAACCCTGCCTCCTGCTCAATGATGTAGAGGTTTCCCTTCTTTTTTTGGTGGGGAGAGGGGTGCGGGGGTACTAGGGATTGAACTCAGGGGCACTTGATCACTGAGCCTCATCTCTAGCCCTATTTTGTATTTTGTTTAGAACAAGGGTCTCACTGAATTGCTTAGTGCCCCGTTAAATTTCTGAGGCTGGCTTTGAACTTGTGATCCTCTTGCCTCTGCCTTCCGAGCTGCTGGGATTATAGGAGTGTGCCATGGTGACCAGCCTATAGAGGTTTTCCGTCTGATGTCACATTTGCTAAACACAAATATCACATCTTAGTACCTCAAGATGATGTTATTTCTTTACTCGGTGACTCTGACCTGCCTCAGAGGGAAGCTCTTTAAAATTGGGGATGTGGGCAGATTGTAGGGAAGGGCAATTCCTCAGGCTGCACAGGTGCATGGTCTATTGTTCATAATCCCCAAATCCTGAAGATTCTAATTATTGATTTTGGCTGATTTGAGCTAATTTAATCTTAGTGAAACCTCACTTGAGCCCACATGAGGCTGCTGTGGTCTGATCTCACAGTGAGAGCATTCCTAAGTTCGGTGGAGTTATCCCTGTGCTTGATTATGGACAGCTGTCCTGGGCTCTGCTAGGGTGGTGCATGATAAACTTGGTTTGCATATACAAACATCATATACAATGTTTCTAAAATTTAAAAAAAATTCAATTCCAAAACATATCAGACCATGAGAGCTTTGAACAAGAGATTGTGGATCTGTTTTTGCCCCTTAAAAAACATCCGACTTAGCCGGGCGCGGTGGCTCAAGCCTGTAATCCCAGCACTTAAGGAGGCTGAGACAGGAGAATCGCGAGTTCAAAGCCAGCCTCAGCAATGGCGAGGTGCTAAGCAACTCAGTGAGACCCTGTCTCTACATAAAACACAAAAATAGGGCTGGGGATGTGGCTCAGGGGTCGAGTGCCCCTGAGTTCAATCCCTGGTACCAAAAAAAAAAAAAAAAAAAAAAATCCGACTTAAGCTGGGCGCAGTGGCGAAAGCCTGTAATCTCAGCACTTATTGAGGCTGAGATAGGAGAATCGCGAGTTCAAAGCCAGCCTCAGGAACAGTGAGGCACTAAGCAACTCAGTGAGACCCTGTCTCTACATAAAACACAAAGTAGGTCTGGGGATGTGGCCCAGTGGTTGAGTGCCCCTGAGTTCAATCTCCAGTACCAAAACCAAAAAAAACAAAAAACAAAAAACAACTTAGCCGTCGTGGTGGCGCATGCCTGTAATCCCAGCACTTTC
This sequence comes from Xerus rutilus, assembly GCA_028644305.1. Classification (NCBI taxonomy): domain Eukaryota; kingdom Metazoa; phylum Chordata; class Mammalia; order Rodentia; family Sciuridae; genus Xerus; species Xerus rutilus. The sequence continues at coordinate 75,663,236 of CM053402.1, read as the reverse complement.
GGAGGCTGAGACAGGAGAATAGCAAGTTCAAAGCCAGCCTCAGCAATGACGAGGTGCTAAGCAACTCAGTGAGACCCTGTCTCTACATAAAACACAAAATAGGGCTGGGGATGTGGCTCGGTGGTTGAGTAACCCTGAGTTCAATCCCTAGTACCAAAAAAAAAAAAACCTAAAAAACAAAACAAAAAAATATCCAACTTCCCTTTCCTTGGATTCTAAGCTATAAGAGTAAAATTGTGTTCATCTATGTGAGTCCTCAGAATCACGTGTAAAAGCTGGAAGAGGCCACGGGGAGATGTGCTTCAAATCATCAGTGGATGCGTCTCCCACTGGGCCTTGGCTGGCACTTTAGTTTGGGCAGCATTTCCCATAGCATTTGCTTTCACACAGTCTTCCCATAAGCTGCTTGTATTTGCTATGTTCTCCAATCTGGGTCCCCCAAAAGCTCTGGCACATAACTCCTAAGGCACACACCGTTGCGTGTATTCTGCTTGAGACGTATAAGCCATTATACGTCAGAAGCCAGCACTGATCAAGTGCCTTCCCTTTGCCAGACACACTGGGTGCTTCACATACACTGTTGACTTTCCTTGTCACCAGCACTCTCTGATGCCCATTTTAGTGACAAAGAAACTAAGTCTGAATTACTCACTCAAAGTGACATAGCCATCTAGTAAGAGGTAGAACCAGGATTTGAATTTGTCTTGCTAATGCCAAATCTTTCTCCTCAACACAGAGGGGACTTTTGTATGTAGGGAGTAACACTCTTGGCCTTGCTCATTCTGTTGACATATGTTTGTGTTTCCAGGAATCTCCTCTGATACTGCTCCCTACATTGCCGGCCACAACCTACTAAAGTCTCATGCTGAGGTCTGGCATCTGTACAACGATGTGTACCGTGCCCAGCAAGGTGGCATTATTTCCATCACCATCAGCAGTGACTGGGCTGAGCCCAGGGACCCCTCCAACCAGGACGATGTGGAGGCAGCCAGGAGACATGTGGAGGTCTGGTTTCCTTCTGGACAGGGTTCACTCTTATCTGTTTTCCCCTCCTATAGTGGACTAACGGAAACAGAATCACACTGAGAATCAAAAATTTAGAATCTAGGCTCAGTTTTGCTATTACCTGATTTTGTGAACTTGGGGAAACCATCTAACTTTTTACACCTTAGTTTTTTTAACCTGTCAACTAGAGATGCCCTATCTTTTTTAAAAAAAAATACTTATTTTTTAGTTGTAGGTGGACAGAATATCTTTATTTTATTTTTATGTGGTGCTGAGGATCGAACCCAGTGCCTCATGCATGCTAGGCAAGCACGCTACCACTGTACCATAACCCCAGCCCACCCTACCTATCTTGTAGGTTTGCTGTGATAAAAGTGGTAAGGGATTGGGTTTTCTTCTTTTTGTGGTACTGGAGATTCAATTCAGGGGTACGCGACCACTGAGCCACATGCCTAGCCCTATTTTTTTTGGTACTGTGGATTGAACTCAGGGGCACTTGACCACTGAGCCACATCCCCAGCCCTATTTTGTGTGTGTGTGTGTTTTTTTTTTTTAATACTTTTTGATTGTAGATGGACACAATATTTTATTTATTTTTATGTGGTGCTAAGGATTGAACCCAGTGCCTCATGCATGCAAGGCAAGAACTCTACCACTGAGCCACATCCCCATCCCTATTTTGTGTTTTATGTAGAGACAGGGTCTCACTGAGTTGCTTAGCGCCTCACTGTTGCTGAGGCTGGCTTTGAACTCGCAATTCGCCTGTCTCAGCCTCCCAAAGTGCTGGGATTATAGGCGTGCACCACTGTGCCTGGCTTCTAGCATTATGTATTTAGGTGCCATGTATCCTCCTAATAAGAATGGCCTAGGGGCTGAGGTTGTAGCCCAGTGGTAGAGCACTTGCCTTGCATATGTGTGGCATTGAGTTCGATCCTCAGCACCACATAAAAAAACAAATAAATAAATAAAGGTTAAATTCTTTAAAAAGAAAGAAAGAAAAGAATAGCCTAAACTTTATTTTTAAAAAAAATAGCATTTTTGGGGGATATAGTTCAGTGGTAGAGTATATGCTTAGCCTGCATGAGACTCTTAAGTTTGATCCCCAGTGCACATGTGCACATACACAGAGGTTGAATAGATCCCCACTTCAGAGCTTTTTTTTGGAGGGGAGGGTACTTTTTGGGAGGTGTTGAACCTAGGGGTGCTTAACCATTGAGCACGTCCCTGGCCCTTTTTATTTTGAAACAAGGCCTTGCTAAATTGCTGAGGCTGGCCTCAAACTTGCAATCCTCCTGCTTCAACCTCCACAGTTGCTGAAATTACAGGCATGTGTCATTGCACCCAGCCCCACTTTAGGGCTTTGAACCTGAAGTCTGTAAAGCAACTTGGGCAGCTAGGAAAGAACTGCAACTCAGCCCTCCCCAGAAACTTCTGGTTGATCTTTGATAAGGATCAAGTTATTAGTTCAACCGATGTGCAGTAAGAGAATAAGTGGCCTAGGGGCTTTGAGTGTCTCCTTCCTCTGCTACCCAACCTTTCTAAAGGCGGCCAGGAAGCACTTATGGAGAACCAAAGCCAGTAGTCAGTTTTTCCTCTCACTATAATTTCTGAGGACATGACCCTGCCCTAAGGACCATGCCGCAGCTATACAAACAGATGCAGGTGGAGAGACCTGCACGTGTTTACTCAAAACAAGCAGATACTAGGGAGAGCAGAGCACCAGGTCAAGGAAAATGGGAGGTTTTGTGGGTAATGAATTCTGAGAAGGGACACGGCTGTCTCTCGGTGACACCTACAATGCTAAAGCTGGCTGTTCTCCACCCCCAACAGTTTATGGGAGGCTGGTTTGCACATCCTATTTTCAAGAACGGAGATTACCATGAGGTGATGAAGACACGAATCCGTGACAGGAGCTTGGCGGCAGGACTCACCAAGTCTCGGTAAGGTCTTGCGCCCACAGTGGTGAGCGCATGAGTGCTTGGGCCAGAGAGGCATGTCTAAGTTAACTTATCTCTGAATTTCTTTGCTTGCTGGGAAGATTACATGTGATTGCATATGTAAAGCTTGTACTTGACAATTACTATACTATTATTGTTATTTCTTAGGAACAGTCAGAGATTGTCCCAAGAGCATCCATCTCTTAGCAATCCTACCAAGTCACTCCAAAGACAAACTGTCCAGCTTATCCTTTTTTTTGGGGGGGTGGGTACTAGGGATGGAACTCAGGGGTACTCGACCACTGAGCCACATCCCCAGCCCTATTTTGTGTCTTATGTAGAGACAAGGTGTCACTGAGTTGCTTAGCACCTTGCCATTGCTGAGGCTGGCTTTGAACTTGTGATTCTCCTATCTCAGCCTCCCAAAGTGTTGGGATTACAGGCGTGCGCCACTGAGCCTGGCTCAGCTTATCCTATTTTATTTCATCATCACCTTTTGAGTCAATGTGGATAGCAATGGGTAACCACCCATTTTGTGCATTTTGTCATTTGGTCAGCTGGGGGGTGATTGTTTGAATCAAAGTATTGCCACTTCCTGTCAAGGAGGTAATAGCAATAGCAGGAACTGTTATCATTTATTGATCTTCCACTGGTGCTTTTGTTCCTAATTTTTTTTTTTAAATATATTTTTTTTATTTGTTGATGGATGTTTATTTTATTCATTTGTTATTTATGTGTGGTGCTGAGGATTGAACCCAGTGCCTCACGCATGCTAGGCAAGCGCTCTACCACTGAGCTACAGCCCCAGCCCTTTGTTCCTAATTTAAAGATGAGTAAACTGAGACACAAAGATTAGGGCAAGTTCACCCACCTATTAAAGTGACCCAACTGGAATTCAAAGCCAGGCTGCCTGCCTCCCAGACCCATACTGTAGGTTTAAGAATCATCCAGCTAGTATTACAGGTGTGGTGTGATGGTCACTGGCCTTATGGGAATATACACACTTTATGAAAGCTCACAAGGGAGGGTGGAGAAAGGAATTCAGCAGGAATGAGTTCACATACAGCCTTTAAGTCTTTCCCCTGAACTCCACTCACCATAAAGCCCAGCTGTAAACGATTAGAAAATCCAGTTCTCACTGTATAACACACTCCTGGCTTGTTTAGGGCAAGTCCTGCTGAGCAGGTTGTGCCTAAAGGTCTGATATGTCAACTCTGGTTTCCAATAAGCAAGTGAGCACTCTGGCCCATTCATACAACTTTGGTGAGCTGCTACAATGTGTCCAGGTAAGAGTCAGTAGGGCCAACTAAGGATAAGAGTCCAAGTCTGGCTCCTCTAGTTGCTGACAGACCAACTGGAAGAGTATTCCATGGAATTCTTTTTTTTTTTTTTTAATAATTTTTTTAGATGTTGATGGACCTTTATTTCATTCATTTATTTATATGTGGTGCTGAGAATTGAACCCAGTGCCCCACACATGCTAGGCAAGCGCTCTACCACTGAGCCAAAACCCCAGCCCCTGTTCCATGGAATTCTATTCTCCAATTTCTTTAGTACAAAGAACACTCAGGTGAGATCAGGGTGAGCTGGATAGACCTAGGAGATTTCATAGATAAGGCAGAACATTAGTCAACAATGACTAGAATTTAGTTGAGCAGAGGTCCTTCCACTCAAGAAGTGGAGGGTATGAGTACAAGCCCAGAAGTAAGAATGAAGTGTGCGTAGCTAGAAGTGAGGAGACTGAATTGTAGCAGTGAAGAAACTGGGACCACGTGTTGGGGGGCATGGGAGCCAGGCACAGGGCCTTGACACCACAGGCCCTGAGGAGTGAGGATACGAGGACGCTGGGCTTTAGTTTTTACCCAGCATTTCAGAAGCTCTAGAGAAGAAAGGTTTTGATCTCCTAGGCTAATGACAGCAGAAAGGTCAAGAAGGTGGCACTGAGGTCTAAGCAGGGTACACCTAACCAGAGCACCCTGTCAGCACAGGGTCTCCCTGTCAGCCTGTGTGCACACTCAGGATGTGGCTCAAAGGCACTTGTAGACACGGCACACAAGTGTGTGGTAGTCGAGTTTTATAGAAAAGTCTCCTCATTCAGAAAACATGGAAAAAGCCCAGGTACATGTTAAGTCCAAACATCAATTACTCAATTTGTAAAAATATTCCTTTATGAATTAAGGATAGCCTTTAGAGAAAAGACGCAAGCCTGAACAAACCAACAACAAAAACAGATGAACTTAAAAAGGGCAGAATAAGGAAATACAAATTATAAGAGAGAACTTTATGAACATAAGCAGTCTTGAGGTATGTACACCTCAGATATGCTTCTGATTTTGAAGTTTATCATAGATGGTAGATATCAGAATTTGCATGTTAATGTTGGAAGAAAATATACTGTGTGGCCCTACAGTGGGAGCTTATAAAAGGGCAATGTAAGCTTTCACTCTGCCAACCTTCAGTGCCACATGGCAGGGAGGTTGTGGGTGGGAGGATCCTCAGGTGCTTGGGGCCACCTCTCCCAGTCAACTGCCTCTAGCCATGGCCAAGTGCCTGGAATCCAGAGTGACTCTCCCATAACATAAGGAGGTTTCCATAAGGGATGATTCTTCCTGAAAGTTCCTCACTCTTAATGTCTCATTCCACCTACCCAGGCTCCCAGAGTTTACAGAAAGCGAGAAGAGGAGGATCAATGGCACCTATGACTTTTTTGGGTTCAATCACTATACCACCGTCCTGGCCTATAACCTTGAGTATCCTCCTACCATCTCTTCCTTTGAAGCAGACAGGTAAGTTAGCCAACAGGTGCCTTTGGAAAGGCAGAAAGTTATATGCAGGGAGCATCTACACCTTTTTCTTCACATTACTTATATGGGAGTACACAACATATTATAACTATTACAATAAGCAGGACTAGTTTATACATTATTTTGTTCCTTTTTAACAAGAATCTTTCCAAATTAGTATTACTTAACCTGTCCAAGTTTTTTGTTCAATGGCCCACATAAAGTTCAGCTGAGTAACTCAGGTACTGATAAAACTAAACTTTTCCCAAAAGACTTAAAAACAGCATACTACAGTGCTGCAGCCACTTCAATGTTTATAGCAACTCAATTCACAATAGCTAAACTGTGGAACCAACCTAGATGCACTTCGATAGATGACTGGATAAAGAAACTGTGGTATATATACACAATGGAATATTACTCAGCAATAAGAGAGAATAAAATTATGGTATTTGCAGGTAAATGGATGGAGTTGGAGAATATCATGCTAAGTGAAGTAAGCCAATCTCAGAAAACCAAATGCCGAATGTACTCATTGATAAGTGGATGCTGATCCATAATGTGGGGAAGGACATGGGAACAATGGTGGATCTCTGTTCACAGGGGTATAAGCGGGGGGAGGGGGCATGGGGACAGCAAGGGTGATGGAATATGATGGTCATAATAACCCTAACTTTAGGGTTATCCTCTATCTATGTACAATGAATCAATTTACACTGTTAACATGTAAGCCTAAAAAAAAAAAAGAAAAACTAAACTTTTTTTCCCCCCTGAAGGATTTGTGTATAAGTATTTAGATGGTTGGGACATGTTATCCTCTATCTATGTACAATGAATCAATTTACACTGTTAACATGTAAGCCTAAAAAAAAAAAAAGAAAAAAAGAAAAACTAAACTTTTTTTCCCCCCTGAAGGATTTGTGTATAAGTATTTAGATGGTTGGTCTAGAGATGTCCCAATGTGGTGTCCTCCCCTGGCAGGCACTCCTTTGGCTTAAGCAGTTCCCTCCCCTTGTTCGTCACTGGAGAGATGTCTGAGTTTTGGATACCTGAAGCAGGTCCCAGCCTGTCTGTCCGTTACCACACAAATGAGGACTCCCAGTATGGGTGCCTGTGGCACTGACTAGACAAAAGTTACTCAGGGAAGCCTGTTCCCTGAAGACAGAAGATAGGCAGAGCCATTCCTATCAGTATGAGGTGACATTTGTGAGGAGGGAGCCCATGGAGGGTTAAGTTGCATGGGTAGGACCACTCCTCTGCACAGGTAGAAAGAACGTAAGTGGCATGTCAATATTACATCAATATTGAGTGGGCAACTAGAATGAGAGATTTTTTTTTTTAGTTGTAGATGGGCACAATACTTTTATATTTATTTGTGTGGTGCTGAGGATCGAACCCAGTGCCTCACATATGTGAGGTGAACACTCTACCACTGAGCCCCAGCCCTAGCCCAAATGAGATATTTTGAGGTGATTGATGCTTCTGGGTTTAGTATAATCCTTAAGTCTAGAAAAACCTAAGGCTTTTCCTCCCATAAATCCTGCTTTGTGTAAAGGACCTCTTAGGATTCACAAAACAAAACCCAACCTTTAGTTTTTGAATTCATAGGGGAATTGCCATAATTGCTGATCCCACTTGGCCAGAATCTGGCTCCTCCTGGCTGAAGATGACACCTTTTGGCTTTAGAAGGATCCTTAACTGGTTGAAGGAGGAGTACAACAATCCTCCAATTTATGTAACAGAGAATGGAGTGTCCCAGAGGGGAGAGACAGACCTCAATGACACTACAAGGATCTACTACCTCCGCAGTTATATCAACGAGGCCCTTAAAGGTAAGACAGACCTACAACTTCCTCCATGTGCATATTTCATGTTGGAGACATGGCCAGTATCTGTAGGGACAGGCCAGTGTGATATCCTGGAGTCAAAGTAAAGACAAAGATAAGGCTCCTTGCTCCTATTGGGGCTGTACTTTTGTTTTTTGTTTTTTTTTTCCTCCTCTTTCCCAGCTCTACATTCAACAAGAAAACCCATATGCTCAACATTGGCTAGACCTAAATTCCCGGCCTGAGTCATCTGTTCTCCTTGATCCTATGCTGGATAGTTCTGAACATGACATCCCCAAGGCAGGGCCAAGAGAAGTAGGCTGGGTTGTTGCATATAGAGTAGTTCCTCAAGTAGAGTTGTTCCTCGAGCAAAACAACTTAGGATGGGACTGACAGGGGGCAGAAAACAATTCTAAGTGCCGGGCGCAGTGGCGCACGCCTGTAATCCCAGCACTTTGAGAGGCTGAGACCGGAGAATTATGAGTTCAAAGCCAGCCTCAGCAATGGAAAGGCACCAAGCAACTCAGTGAGACCCTGTCTAAATAAAACACAAAAATAGGGCTGAGGATTTGGTCAGTGGTTGAGTACCCGAGTTCAATCCCCGGCACACACACACACACACAAGATTCTAAATGAGCCATGCTAGCCAAGAAGATGGTCAGGAAATCTTTTCCTTCTAAGAGCTATTGGTTTCCTGTAGGGAGGACCACTGACATTCTAATACCCTTACCCACACCAGTCTCCTGTGAACAAAGAGGGGCAACAGATGGCTCAGTGGGGTTAGCTCAGTCTACCCATGTGCCCAACTCCCACTTAGGGCTGAGTCTTTCTAGAAAGGTGATGGTGGCACTGTAGCTTCACCACAGAGGATTTGTTAACAATCACGCAAAGTTAAGGGGCAGCTCTTTTCTCACTTCACTCTCCAAGTTGGGACATCAGGAGGTCTGGAAGAGAGGTATCTAATACAAGGAAAGCTCATGCCTGGGCCTCTGTTTGGATAGCCGTGCAGGATAAGGTGGACCTTCGAGGATACACGGTATGGAGTTTGTTGGACAACTTCGAGTGGGCCACGGGTTATGCAGAGAGGTTTGGTGTGCATTTTGTGGACTACACTGACCCTTCTCGGCCAAGGATCCCCAAAGCATCAGCCAGCTTCTATGCCTCTCTAGTCCGATGCAATGGCTTCCCTGACCCTGCGGCAGGACCCCACCCTTGTCTCCACCAGCCAGAAGGTGAGAGGTGGCTCTGGAGGGATGAAGGGTGAGCCTCCTTCAGTGTTTTCATCTTGAGTATTGCTTTCCTTCTCTGCCTCTCCATCTTCACTTAATCAACCAAGATTCATTTTGAATGCTCCAGACATCCTTGGAATGAATGAAACAAAGGGCACAGAGGTCTAGTGTTACACCCAGCAACTGGAGACCTAATGTAGGAACAAGCAAGTCTAGATTCTTCTTCCAACCCTACCTATAACATGCTGTGCCACCTCAAACAAAAACATTAAACCAATGCTTTAGGCAGTCACAAGGATCAAATAAGAAAGCACACTGCAGGGGCCCATTGTTTGTTGATTGTCTTAAGTAGTATAAAAAAGTACTATGCAAATGTACCACACAATGCAATTTATTTATTTATTTATTTATTTTAAATTTTTTTTTTTTTAGTTGTAGATGGACACAATGTCTTTATTTTTTTATTGCTTTGTATGTGGTGCTGAGGATCAAACCCAGGGCCTCACGCATGCGAGGCAAGCGCTCTACCGCTGAGCTACAATCCCAGCCCCACACAACGCAATTTAGATTACACCCTAAAATACAAAAACTACTAGCCAGGAGCTGTAGCACAAGCTTATAATCCCAGCGGCTGGGGAGGCTGAAGCAGGAGGATCACAAGTTCAAGCACAGCCTCAGCTGTATCAAAAAGGGCTAGGGATGTGGCTCAGTGGTAAACTGCTCCTGGGTAAACTCCCCAGTAACCTCCCAAAATTTAGAAGTCCTTAATACACTGCAAAGGGGGATGGGCATCTTCACTGCAGCAGCATGCCCACCTTGGCTGTGCAGATTTGGGGTATCAAGTAGCCTCTGGACTGCAAGGATTCAGCTGGGGCCTTTCTAGAGCCCCAGAGACTTGATAACTATGTAAGCACTGGATCACATACTGCCCTCTGTTGTCCTCTCCTAGATGTTGGGCCCACCATCAGCCCAGTGAGAGAGGAGGTCCAGTTCCTGGGGCTGACACTCGGCACGACGGAGGCACAGACAGCTTTGTATGTGCTCTTTTCTCTTATGCTTCTTGGAGTCTGTGGCTTGGCATTCCTGTCATACAAATATTGCAAGCGCTCCAAGCAAGGAAAAACACAAACAACCCAACAGGAATTGAGTAAAGTCTCTTCATTCTGACAAATCGCCTCTCTCACTCTGCAAAGCAGACCTACTTTCTTGATATGTCTTTGCCGGCATCAACCTCCACAAGGTCTTGTATTCTGCCCATCCTGGATTTCTGCCTTCTGCACTGTCAGAGATGACCTCAACCTTATTGCATTTTGAGTTCCTGATTAAAATGGAATTACCTGCATCTTGCCAGTCTTGGAAGTGCATTTGAATGTTAGAGTAGCCCACAGGTGGTTCCTGTGGAAAAGTGCAGACATTGGTCTGCTGTATGCTTGAGTTTTTGAAGATGGAATCACAAGAACCATAAAAATCCTTTTTAGAAGAAATCAACTCCACTGCGTAGAAGGACTATGACATCATCTCCTGTCCTCTCCAAGTTCTCTGAGCCTTATAATTTTTCTCAGAAAATAAAAACTATACAATGCATTATGTTCTATTTCCTATGGCTGCTTCACCTAGAAAAAGGTTCAACAGAAGGTATAAAGTCTCAAGTCATTTAGCATCCTACTAACTTGCCCAAACCAGACCCAGGTTGTCTGCTTAAATTATACTCCCCCTACTAACACCTTTTAGGTCATCCTGGCTGCCCCAACTATCACATGACTTCTAAGGGCCCCGAACTAAGGTTTCAAGGTCCAGGTGATCTGACCTGAGCGCAGACTGTTTCCTTTCTTCTCCACTCTGTGATAGTTCTGAACTGCCTTGACTATCCCACATTTCTTGTCTGCAAATGCTATTCCTTCTGTCTAGGATCCTCATCTTTTTCTGAAAACACCCTCAAGTCAAAAACAGCTCAACTAATGAGCTTCCTCCTCTGGATGGCTTCTCAATTCCCCAGGCAGATCCTCCTTCCTCTAATTTACTTGTGATGTCCCCCATTATGGTTGGACCACATTACACTAGAATTGCATATTTCTCTGCCAACAGACATGGTCAATGAAAAAACATCCAGAGCAGTGGTGGGAGCAGAGAAAGATATGGTCTTTATCAATCTCCTTGTCTTCTAAGAGACAATCACGGTGTGAAACACTTATAAAAAAAGGAGAGGGGTGCTGCAGCTCAATGGTTGAGTGCTTGCCTAACCCCAGCACCATTAGAAAAAAAATTTTTTTGATTGGTTTTAAGAGTAACATGCCTGAGGGCTGGGGTTGTAGCTGTAGTGTTTGACTGGCACATGTGAAGGACTGGGTTCAATCCTCAGCACCACATAAAAATAAACAAAGGTATGTGTCCATCTACAACAACAAAGTGACATAACTGAAATTTTATTTTCACACCTCACCTGAATTATGTCTGTGGAAAATTCCTACCAAAATGTTCCACTGTCATGAGTCCCAACCAACCAAATTGTATGAGTCAGGTGTATATTTTGTCAGATGTAGTAGTTCTAAAACTGATACTAAAGATGTTTCTTAGGCAGAAACATTCAGTATTGTAAGCTGTCAATTTTATCTAAATTATCTGACAATTCAACATGACATTTTTAGGGGAGGGATACCAACAACAACAAAAAAGCTTCATAAACTTTTAAGAGCCAGGATACAGAATGAAAAAGACTATTGTAACATAAAGCCAATTATTAAGATAGTTTGGTAGCAGAGAGCAAATAGAAAAGATTACTGGTAGAAAACCTAGACATAGCTCCAACTATATGTGGGAATAGAGTACGAGATGAAGGTTGTATCCCAGTTGGGGAGAGGGTGTTAGATGAGTACTTAACTGGTGGTGGGTCAACAGGTTAGCTTTTTAGGCTGTTAGCCATGGGTCTGGAAGGGAACTGGACCCCTTACTTGGATATCAGATTTAAATATAAAAACAACAACAAAACCCAGAATACTAGGACACAAAAAATTAACTTTTCAAGTGGGAAAGGTATTTATGAGCAAGACTCAAATACCATAAACACTAACAAATTTGACCATATCAATACTGTGGTAGACTACCATCCACGTACTCATTCAAAGATAAAATATTTACAGTATATGCTAGAAAAGGTCAAATTTTCTTAATGGACATGGAACTTTTATAAATCAATAAGAAAACTATGAAAACAAAATTTGCAAAGAACTCCAACTTAAGTTAAAATGACCAATAACATTTAAAGATGTTCAATCTTGAGAATAAACACAATGCATATAAAATGCACACAATTTTTCATCTACCATGTTGACAAAAAAGAAACAGTGTAACAGTGTTGGCAAGGGTGTGGGGAAACAACATTCTCATACACTGTTGGTGAGGGGTAGAATTCATACAGCCCATTAAGGAGCCAATCTGGCATCTTTCTTAATACAAACCACAAACACCCTTTAACTTATTAGCAAATTATATAAAACATTCTACAGGTATATTTTCACAATAAGAATATACCACCCCCTCAAGATGTTTATTATAGCAATGTTTATAATAGAAAAACAGAAACAACACACTTGTAACAGCCACTAAATGCCATCAGAGCATAGATAATGTCAGGGTACTTACATCAAGTAGAATGCTATTGCAGCCATTGGTAAGAATGAGGTAGCTATGTGTTGACAGGAAAAGATCTTGAAGACTATAAGTAAAAAAGCAAGATGCAGGGTAGTATATATAATATGATCCCATTTATTTAAAAATAAAGATTACATATTTGCTCATATATGCATAAAAATTTTCTGAAAATTATGTAAGAAACTGTTAATAGAGGTTACCTCTTGGGAACAGCAGTATTTGGGGTGAGATGCCAGAGAAGAAACTTCATTTCATAGCCTTATACTTATTGGATACTTTTACCATGTGTACTTTTTTTTTTTTTTTTTGGTACCAGGGATTGAACTCAAGGGTACTCAACCACTGAGCCACATTCCCAGCTCTATTTTGTGTTTTATGTAGAGACGGGGTCTCACTGAGTTGCTTAGTGCCTTGCCATTGCTGAGGCTGGCTTTGAACTCACGATTCTCCTGTCTCAGCCTCCCAAAGTGCTGGGATTACAGGCATACGCCACCATGCCCGGCTCCATGTCTACTTTTTTAAAAGATAAAATTGAGGAGGGATTCTCCTACTCAAAGATTATGAAGCATTCTTTTATGTAATTTCTCTAAGACTTATATTTTTTCTTCAAGACAAAATGACTTAAGGTATTCAATGTTTTTGCAAATATATCTCTAATAGTTATTAGTAGGATCACACCAATTTTGCCAGGTTTTTAAAAATATCACCTATTGCTGCATTTTTAAAGATGACAAAACTTTAAATGGGATGCCTGCTAGAGATTTTCAAACTCACTTTTTAAATTATGGAAATAATATTGCAGAAGGCTAGGAAAACATAAGGGAAATAATCATTGCAGAAGACTAGGAAAACATAAGGGTACAAAAGGAAAAACTAGAATCACATATAACCATTCTTACCATTATTAATGTTATACTGTGTTTTCTTCTTTCTTTACATATATATTAATACATAGTTCTATCTATATATAAAAATTATTTTACAAAGCTGAGATCATATTGTACCTACAGCTCTGTATCCTGCTTCTTTTCCCTCAACACATAACAAATGTTCAATAAACAAAGTGAATTACTGAATTAGTAGTGTACCATTTCTCATCAAAAATTACTTCTACAGAAAGCATTTAGATGGTTTCCAATTTTTAAGTAAAATACACAATGAGTCTGTTTCTGTGTGAACAAGGTATACATTTATGAGCATTCTTTTAAAAAAAAAATCACTAGATCAGAGTATGAAATGGTTAGTTTCTGATGTTTTTCAGAAGATTATATCGGTTTCCACTCCTACCAACAGCGTAGCCTACCTCACTATTTCCTTGCCAACACTATTACCATTTTAAAATATCGCTGTCATTTCATAGGTGAAAACAATTTGCTGAGAAAATTCCTTCCTCCTCATTACAAAATAAAGTCAAAGTCTTCCTACACATTCACTCAAAGGGCAATACCTTTCAAATCTAAAAACACAGCAACTATCATGCTTACTCCCCTTTTCAAACATCATTAGTTAAGTGGTCTCCAGTACCAAAGATACATAGAAAAAGCAGCATGTAAGTCAGATTAAGAAATAACCAAATGAGTAAAAGTACATCTTTATTCTATACTTCCTGTCCCACACCACAGGTACTTAAAGTCCTAAAGGTCTGATTATTGAATACAAAACTTCAATATAAAGGTGAAAGAAAAAAAACTAAGTTGTAGACTAGCAGTTCTCAACTGTTTTACATCAGAAGCAAAACACATGAGAAGACTGACCATAAAGTAATGGAAGCAAAATGATGCCTCACTGAACTAGGAGAGACAACATAGCATCAATGTGCATCAGAAAATTTCTTCCTTTGCTATTTAAGCTAAGGTAGATATTTATTTTACTGAAATAGCTTCTGGGAATTGGCGATGGAGAGGGCACAGATGGGAGAAATGTGATTTCAACAGAACCCTGTACAACAAAAAAATGCTTAAAGCAAAATAAGATCATTCTGATTTTTGGAAAAGATCTTTTATTCAGTGCTTATGTAAGATTAAAAACTAAGATTTAGCTTGCAGCTGATGAGCAAAAAGAGAAGTTAAACCTAAGTTATCATCTGATTGGCTAGTTAAAATGCTCTAAGAGTCAAATTACTCAGTGACAAACCAGCTACTTTGTGTGGGCTTAAGTGCCTTGGAGGAAACAGTATTCTAAACAAAATGTGCCATCTGAGAGCACATGGTTAAAGGCTTCATGAAACAATGAGGAAGAAGCTGATGGAGGGAGGCTATAGCAGACCTTTGGATTCTTTTAGGCTTCCTGTGGCTGGTTACCATATGCAAGGACCTAGCAGGCTGTTACTTTATATCTTAACTTTTCTGGGTTAAACAACTTTCATCTGCACCCTCTCATCAGGAATAAAGACATAGTTATAGATCAGCTGGAAAACATAAAAAAGCAGACCAACTTCTCCAGTAGAATTTTAGTTGAATTAAATCATAAGAGAAACAATGATTATTGTACATATTGTACTTGTTGCACTACATCTGCTGAGTAGAATTTCCATTCCAAGTGTTGTTTTCATCTTCACCATCATCTTGAGTCCTCAATCTATATATCTTCCCCTCCTTTTTGAAGTCTTCCCCTCGTTTTTCCAGCACTCTTTTTCTGACTGGTTCCCTGATATACAAAAGAGGAAGAGGGTGAGACCCTGTCTCTACATAAAACACAAAATTGGGCTGGGGATGTGACTCAGTGGTTGAGTACCCCTGAGTTCAATCCTCAGTACCAAAAAATAAAAATAAAATAAAATAAAAAGAGGAAGAGGGAACAAAACACCAGTAATACAAAACTGTTTCTTTCAAACTTCCATTAGTTCAGGCAATTACATTTTACTTGTAACTCCAAGGTAAAGAAAGTCCATGAGAAATAGTTATATTACCAAAGCAGAACTAGATTTTATTCTTTGGTGGTTTAACTATATCAGTTCTCTAAGCAAACCAGCAAAATCATATTTTTTTGTTTCTGAATGTTTGATGACTAAGCCTTAGAAAAGTGTGTTCAATTACTAACTAATCTTTCCTTTTTTATTTATGCAAGCTGACATACCTATTAATATGTAACTTACACAGTATCCTAGAAGCTTTCCAAACCTCTAGTCATAGCCTAAATGACAGAAATGGTCAATTAGTAATTTTTAATCCTTTCAAACTCTTTAAAAATGACTCAAAACTAAGAATGAACAGGACTTTGTCATCTGAAAACAGGAAAGAAACAGGGATGAAATTTAAGCTAGAAAAATTTATCACAAGCTGGGCGTGGTGGCGCACGCCTGTAACCCCAGAACTTTGGGAGGCTGAGACAGGACAATCACGAGTTCAAAGCCAGCCTCAGCAATGGCGAGGCGCTAAGCAACTCAGTGAGACCCTGTCTCTAAAATAAAAACACAAAATAGGGTTGGGGATACGGCTCAGTGATCGAGTACCCCTGAGTTCAATCCCTGATACAAAAAAAAAAAAAAAAAATAACAGAATGGGGAAAAAAAAGGAAAAATAGTGGAGAACAAAACTTCATTCATCCTATCCTTTGTTTCAACCCAAGGCATTTTTCCTTTATTTGAAAAAAGTTTTAAAAACCCACACAGCAAGCTATCCTATATAAACAGTACTGATTATAGGATTTAGTGCTTCCACCCACTTCTCTGTAAGAGTTCTAAAACTCAGTACTAAAAAGATCTAGTTTGAATGCTTTTTTAAGACTAAACAGAATTTTCCCATGACCTCAACTTGAGTAATGTACTACACAGATGTAATTGTTCTTGTTGCCTATTACTCAAAAATAAGATAAGGCTAAATCAGTATTATAAATCATCATCTACAACAGAATCAATGGAACACAAATCTAGGGATCTCCACACTGACAGCAAACGGGCAAGGATTCTCAATACTTATCACACAGGACTGATAAAATACTTGTTATAATGTTTATTAAAGGCCCAGAGTGTTCAATAGAGTAAGTACATAATAAATTGTGCTACTATTCAATTATCAGAAAAGAGTATAATCTTACCTTCTAAGTAAAATACTTCCTATTAGTCTGTTTCAATCTAACCATCCAACATCTAACCATCAGAAAGATAAGCTAAAATTGTCAGTGTTATCTGTATTACCATTCAAACCTTTGTTATCTGAAGTAAAAGTATGCCCTCTTAAGGCTGTAGTAAAATAATGCTCTGATGGAGGCACCATTTCAAGGGAATACCTAGTTTTATCAATTAGGTCCATCTTCAAATGACCCAGACAAGACTATCAGCAAATAAATCAAAGAAACATCTGGGTTAAAATTATCTAAGCACAGTGACTCCTCTGAAGAAATTTTGCAAGATGGCCATGAGCAGTTAATGAAACAAACTGTCTAGTTGGGCAAACATGGTTAGCAAGAAAGATGTTATACATTTGGAAAACAAACAAACTGCCTTTATAGTTATGGGGTTAGGAGAATTCAATGAGTGAAATTAAAAAAAAAAAAAAAATCAGGATGAGTAAACCCAGATAGTGAGCTTCCCAGGAAAGATGATATAATACTAGTTTCTTCCATCCACCATGGGGACCAGGGAGGACAGCAGAAAGAAGACAAAGTATCCCTAACACAAGTTTTCATTCTGCTTTTTTTTTGTGGTGCTGAGGATTGAACCCAGGGCCTTGTGAATGCAAGGCAAGCACTCTACCAACTGAGGTATATGCCCAGCCCACAAGTTTTCATTTTGATAAAGGTACTGGGCATTATGTACAATTTTACAAATGGGAAAACAGATACCTTTTTTCTGATTTGCTAGATGATGCAGGGTTTGAAGGTTCTGGTGATGTTGCTCTCACTGAAGTCTGTGCAGGAGGAGGATTACTAAATAAGAAATTGCTAATCAATCTCCAGATGGCAAGGAATGGGTAAAGTACTGTCCCCAACAGTGTCCAAATGTCTCCACTGGAAGAATGTACAATGGATGTAGATGGTCTTCCTGCCTAGAAATTACAAAATTAACAAACCTAGATAAAGACTATATATTATATTAGCACAATCCCATCACTCAAAATTTTAGATACATCTTTTATCTAGAAAATGAGGCCCTATGAATTTCAGTTTGCTACAACAAGGTAAAAATTACCAACTTTCATTGTTTTCTAAGTGTATATAAACTTATGGGAACTCCTAGATCTTTGTGTTTTAAGAGTAATTATAGCCGGGCACGGTGGCTCAAGCCTGTAATCCCAGCACTTTAGGGAGGCTGAGACAGGAGAATTGCGAGTTCAAAGCCAGCCTCAGCAATGGCAAAGCGCTAAGCAACTCAGTGAGACCCTGTCTCTACATAAAACACAAAATAGGGCTGGGGATGTGGCTCAGTGGTCGAGCACCCCTGAGTTCAATCCCCAGTACCAAAAAAAAAAAAAAGAGTAATTATAATATTACAAATTAGAAAGTGGTTCTGAATGGTGAAATGAACCAACTTTTTAAGAAAATTGAGCTGCTATAAATGAAATTAACGACTTTGATGTCTTTCTGGGGGAAAAAAAAGGGAAAAGTGCCAATTCTCAGTATATACAATGAAATCCTACTTTATGTAGGAAGATCTAGTTTAGAGCGGGGAAAACCATAGGACATAAAAAAACCAGTTTTCAGTCGTGCATGGTGGCACACACCTGTAATCCCAGCACTTAGGGAGGCTGAGACAGGAAAATCACAAGTTCGAAGCCAGCCTCAGCAACAGCAAAGTGCTAAGCAACTCAGCGAGACCCTGTCTCTACATAAAACACAAAATAGGGCTGGGGATGTGGCTCAGTGGTCGAATGCCCCTGAGTTCAATCCCCAGTACCACAAAAAACAACAACAATATCAAAAAACCCAACTTTCATCCCAGCTCTGGCACTTAAGGTGAGATTTTGGCATCATTTAAGCCTTTTGAGCCTCTTCTTCTTTTTTTTTTTTTTAATTTTTTTTTAGTTGTAGATGGACACATTATCTTTATTTTATTTATTTTTATCTGGTGCTGAGGATCGAACCCAGTGCCTCACGCATGCAAGGCAGGCGCTCTACCACTGAGCCACAATCCCAGCCCAATCCTCTTCTCTTAATCATAGATTAAAACACTGTTGTTAGGATCAAATGGGATAATGTATTTGAAAAATTAATGTTATTTTTATGTTAAAATGTTTTTAAAAATTATAAACACTAGAGTCAGATATAAATTGGAATTTTAATTATTTGCAGTACACCTTTACCTTTACTTCTCCTAATTTTAAGAAATGATCATGAATAAAACAAACAAACAAAAACATATATACATACTGGCAATAGTACCACTGAAGCACTTGGGGCAAGTTCCAAATCCAGTAATTTCTTTTTATAATCTTCTTTGGTAAATTCCCTCCTGGGAAACATGGTTGCTAATGAAAAATTACCATACGTGTTGCCAACAGTCTGTAATATAACAGTAAGTTTTAAAATCTTACAAAGATGGCTTTTGAAAGAAAGATATATTATGTACATTCGAAACGACTGTTTTAATTAAAAACTGACTTAATTTAGAAAGTTCATTTAAATGTAAACTCAAAAAGTCACTTCTAAAAAAGCATTTACAACTTAAATATGAATACAATTTGCAAGCATACAGTTACAAAAACTATCCAAAAACTATAACGACATAAACAAACTGAATAAAAATTATAATTATGGATGGGGATTTAGATCAGTAGAGTACTTGCCTAGCATGCATGAAGCCCTAGCTTTGATCCCCAGCATTGAAACAACAACAAAACAAAAACAAAAAATGACTATCATGGCAAAGTTCACCATCAGCATTTTCACTATCATCTAGCGAACTTATGTTAATGTCTTACATTGGATTATAGGAACTTCCTATTAAAAATGTGGAATATACCAGTATTTTCCTTGTATCTCACACCTCACTTTATTGCACTTTGCTTTATCGTGCTTCCCAGGTATCACTGGATTTTAAAGTTTGTTGTTTGGGCTAGAGATGTAGCTCAGTGGTAGAGTGTCTGCCTGGCATGCACACTGCTCCAGGTCCAATCCCCAGCACCATTAAAAAACATAAAAAGTAGCCAGGCACACACATCTGTAATTCTAGCACTTTGAGAGGCTGAGATAGGAGGATTGCAAGTTCAAAGCCAGCCTTAGCAACGGCAAGGTGCTAAGCAACTCAGTGAAACTCTGTCTCTACATAAAACACAAAATAGGGCTGGGGATGTGGCTCAGTGGTGGAGTACCCCTGAATTCAATCCCCAGTACCAAAAAAAAAAAAAAGTAAGGAACTGGGGTTGTGGCTCAATGGTAGAGTGCTTGTCTGGCATGTGTGAGACCCTGGGTTCAATCCTCAGCACCACATATAGATAGATAGATAGATAAATTCATTAACAACTAAAAAGTATTTTTAAAAAAGTAAAATTTGTTTTACAAATTGAAAGTTTGTAGCAAACCTCTATTGAGCAAATCTAATAGCACCATTTTCTAACATTTGCTATTTTTAAACATCTTTGTGGTGTTTTTTAAACATAATGCTACTATGCATCCTTAACAGACTACAGCATAGTATAAACATAGCTTTTATGCGCATTTGGGAAACCAAAAATGTGTGTAATTGATAGTCACTTTATCACAGTGCTGTGGAACCAAACCCACACTATCTCCAAGGTATGCCTATATAACTTCAGGGATTTTGGCCGCCTTCTTGTCTCAAAACATAAATGGTCCTTAATCAACCTATACCATATACGTGACCCAAGATACAAGAATATACACTGGGCAGCACCACAACTTCACAGTTTTAAGTCATATATAGTTATAAAACCTTAAGACAACAGCTTATCTTTCACTAGAAAACTCCAAAGAAAAAGACTAACTTTTGTTTTTGTATAATTTTTCACTACAGATCATATACATATTGGTCACTGTTTTCTCAACTTGACATACAAAAACACAAAATTAAGTCATTATACTGAGGTGGGGGTTCAACAGGATAGATCTCTCTTTCCCACATAGCCCACTGGGAAAATTCCGAGTATGATATACTTGTGGGAGGCCTCAAGACAAAAGAATAATAAAATAATCAACTTGGGGTTGGTTCTACTATAATGCTTATTAGAAAAGAGTTCTGAACAATAGTTTTAAAACCATCTAGCCCAGATGAAGAGTGTAGGAAAGCAAAAAGTTTTAAAGGAATCTTTCTTCTCTTGGGACCCTAAGTGATAGAAGACTAAATGGAAAGAAATAATCTGGTGGGAAGATCTGAACCCAACACCCAATTCTGATATAAAAATTTCATATTTCATTTAGATTTTGAGTATAGTCACATTTTAGATGTAAATTCTTGAAGATTTTTTTTTTTTTTTTGGTGTGGCACTGAGGATTGAACCTAGGGGCAACTCTATCACTGAGCTATACTCTAGCCCTATTTTTTATTTTGAGACAGGGTCTTGCAAAGTTGCCCAGGCTGGCCTTGTGGTCCTCCTGTCTCAGCATCCCAAGTAGCTGGAACTACAGGTGTGCACCACCATGCCTGGCTAAGAAGATACTTCTTGTTAAAGATTATTGATCTTTTGTCTTGGCCAACAGGTAGATGGTGGGAAAATAGCTAGACTCTAAGCATCTTGCAGAAAACAAAAACAGAACCAAGTGATATTGCTTTCTTTTCAGGGGTATGAGACAACCGCTCAGATTAGAACTTTGGGAAACCATTTGCTTTTTACTCCTCCTATTGAGTACATTCACTAGGGAGAAGTTACAAGAGCCTACTGTATAACATCAGCAAATTCCTATATTTCCATAATAAACAGATATGCTGCTTCCATATGCACTTATATGACAGAAGATTTACAATATCTCAGATGTATACTGTGTCTTCTACCTGGAGATCAAGTAATGATTTATTCACATTCAAATTCTGCTTTTAAATTTATCCTTCTACATTTTAATAACCTATACATCTATAACTTGAGACATAAATTCACCTGAGCTGCAAACTGCCTTGCTTCTTCTAGAGGAGCATCAGAAGGAAACTGATTTGTAAAGGAAGAACCATCAGGCAGACGGAATTGAATTCTTGCAACAGTGCTAGGCAAAAAGAATATTAAAGTCAGCATTTTTACATAGTCTACATAGTCTCAAACAATATCATTAAAAGGAAACAAGTAGAAATGTGTAATGACAATATTTTTTTGTACAATGTCAGTTTTTCATTTATTCTTTTTTTTTAATTTTTTTTTTTGAGTTGTTGATGGATCTTATTTTATTCATTTATTATTTGCATGTGGTTCTGAGGATCGAACCCAGTGCCTCACGCATGCGAGGCAAGCGCTCTACCACTGAGCCACGACTCCAGCCCAGTTTTTCATTTATTCTTAATAGCACCTTTACGAAGATATACTCCAACATTTTTTTATTTTGTTTTGTTTTTAAGAAAGTCAGCCCTCGTTTGGATTTTTTTTCCAATACCTTTATTTATTTATTTTTATGTGGTGCTGAGGATTGAACCCAGTGCCTCACATATGCTAGGCAAGCGCTCTACCACTGAGCCACAACCCCAGCCCATAATTTAACAATTTAATGTGCATAATTCACTGGGGTTTATTTTTGTGGGGGAGTTGTTCTATTCAATTTATTATTAGTCTGCCTCTGGTGAAGTTACCCCTTGGTAAGCATTCACATGGGACACAAATATTTTCCTGTCTTTTGCCCACAGAGATATATCCACATAACTCTTCCCCAAATGTCTTTGTCACCAATTTTTCAATCACGACCCTTTCCAGTCCCTGACCATCCAGCCAAACTAAGGGTCACAGCTCATGAAATTGTAATTCACTGGGTTTTTTTTAGTTGTAGATGGACACAATGACTTTATTTTATTGCTTTGTATGTGGTGCTGAGGATCGAACCCAGGGCCTCACGCATGCGAGGCAAGCGCTGTACCGCTGAGCCACAATCCCAGCCCCTAAATTCACTGGTTTTTAATATATTCAGAGGTGTGTAACCATCACTATTAATTCAAGAATATTTCATCACCCCAAAAAAGACCCAGAACCATTAGTAAGCATTCCCCATTCCTCCTTCCCCCAGTTTCTGGCAACAATGAATTTAATGCCTCTATGAATTTGCCTATTTTGGGATACACTTTTTTTTTTAAATATTTTTTTAGTTGTAGATGAACACAATACCTTTATTTATTTTATGTGGTGCTGAGGATCGAACCTAGTGTCCCACACATGCAAGGCAAGCGCTCAACTGCTGAGTCACAACCCCAGCCTGGATATACCTTTTTATATGAGAATCACGCAATATATAAACTTCTGTAACTAGTTTC
Source organism: Xerus rutilus (assembly GCA_028644305.1). Lineage (NCBI taxonomy): Eukaryota > Metazoa > Chordata > Mammalia > Rodentia > Sciuridae > Xerus > Xerus rutilus. The sequence goes on along the minus strand of CM053402.1, from coordinate 75,640,472 downwards.
TTTCATATAACATTATGCATATATCATTCCTTTTTATTGCTGAATAATATTCCATCATGTGGTATATACACTTTGTTTACCCATTCTTTAGCTCGATTATCATCACATTTTGGCTATTATGAATAATGCTGATAAAAGCTAGGTACTGTGGCACACACCTGTAATCCCAGCTATATGGGAAGCTAAGGTAGGAGGATCACAAGTTTAAGACTAACCTCAGCAACTTTGTAAGATCTCGTCTCAATTTATTTTTATTTATTTATTTATTTATTTATTTTTTTGGTACTTGAGATTGAATTCAGGGGCACTCGAGCACTGAGCCACTTCCCCAGCCCTATTTTGTGTTTTATGTAGAGACAGGGTCTGAGTTGCTTAGCACCTCGCCATTGCTGAGGTTGGCTTTGAACTTGCAATTCTCCTGTCTCAGCCTCCCTAAGTGCTAGGATTACAGGCTTGCACCACCGTGCCTGGCTTTGTCTCAATTTAAAAACAACTACTCATGTTCGGGTTTTTGTGTGGACATTTTCAATCCTCTTGTATATATACTGAAGAATTACTGCTGAGGGCTGGGGATGAAGCTCTGTGGTAGAGTACTTCCCTAGCATGTATGAAGCCCTAGGTTCAATCCTCAATACCTCAAAAGAAAGAACAAAGAAGAATGATTGCTGGGTCATATGCTAACTCTATGCTTAACATTTCAAAAAACTGCCAAACTGTTTTCCAAAGTGGTTACACAATATTACAATTCCACTGTAATTTGGGAAATTTCTAAATTCTTTACATCCTCATCAACACTTATATATAAGTTCTGGCATCCTAGGGTATGTGGAATTGTATCTTACTATGTTTTGTTTTAGTGAGAGCAGGTGCAGTACTGTAGGAAATTGAAGGCTTTGTACATGCTAGGCAAGTGTAACCACCGACTTACACCTTCAGCCACTTATTGTAGTTTTAATTGATTTTCCTAATGATGTCATGCATGTACTTATTGACCATTTCTGTACCTTCTTTGGAGATCACAAAAATTTACTCCCAAGAATTTATACTTTATGTAGTTTTACATTTAGGTAAAAGATTTATTCTGAATTAACTTTTTATATGATATGAGGTAATGATCCAAATTCATTCTTTTATATGTGGATAACCAGTTTTCTAAGTACCAATTGTTGAAAAGACCATTCTTCCCACTAAACAATAGTTCGGCTATCCTTATAAAAAATTAACTTTGCCAGGTACAACGGGGCACCTGTAATCCCAGCAACCCAGGAGGCTGAGGTAGAGGGATCACAAGTTCAAAGCCAGCCTTAGCAACTTAGCAAAGCCCTAAACAACTTAGAATCCGTCTTATAATAAAAATCAAAAAGAGCTGGAAATGTAGCTCAGTGTCTGAGCACCCCTGAGTTCAATCCCTAGTACCAAATAAACAAGCAAGCAAACTGATCATAAATGCAAGGGTTGATTCCTGAAGGTTCAACCCTACTATACTGATCCACATGGCCATCCTTAGAAGAGTAAGAGAATATCTTGGTTACTGTAGCTTGTATTAAGTTTTAAAACTGAGAACTGTTGAGTCCTTCTTAACTTTGTTCTTTTGTCTTGTGGGGGCTGGGGGAGGTTACTGGGGACTGAACTCAGGGGCACTCGAGCCACATCCCCAGCCCTATTTTGTATTTGACAGGGTCTCACTGAATTGCTTAGGGCTTCGCTTTTGCTGAGGCTGGCTGTGAACTTGCAATTCTCCCATCTCAGCCTGAGCTGCTGGGGTTACAGGCATGTGCTACCACGCTCAGCCCCTACTTAGTTCTTTTTCCAGATTGTTTTACTTTTCCATATAAATTTTGGGATTAAAAGTTCTGCCAAGGGGCTGGGATTGTAGCTCAGTGGTAGAGCGCTTGCCTCGCATGCGTGAGGCCCTCGGTTCGATCCTCAGCACCACATACAAAACAATAAAATAAAGACATTGTGTCCATCAACAACTAAAAAAAAAAAATATTTAAAAAAAAAAAAAGTTCTGCCAAAAAAGCCAGCTGGAATTTTGATAGGGATCATGCTGAATCTATAGATGAGTCTGGGGACTATCCCCACATTAACAATATTAAGTCTTTTGAGCTATGAACATGGTATTAATTCTTTCAACAATGCATTACACTTCCTTTCTCTTTTCTGTACTGGGGACTGAAATGAGGGGCGATTTACCACTGAGCTACATCTTCGGTTCTTTTCATTTTTTATTTTGAGACAGCATCTCTCTAAACTGCTTAGGGCCTCATTAGTTTCTAAGGCTGGCCTTGAACTTGTGATCCTTCTGCCTCAGGCTTCCGAGTACCTGGAATTACAGGTGTACATCAGTGAACCCAGCTGTTTTATACGTTTTAGTGTATAAATCTTACATTTGTAGGATAGTGTTTTATTATCTCTGAAAAATTGTTTAAAATATGTTAATTTTTCTTCCTTGGTGCAGTAGCACACACGCATGCAGGCAGAAGAATCGAAGTTTGAGGCCTGCCTCAAACTTAGCAAGACCCTGTCTCAAAATAAAATTTAAAAAGGGGCTGGGTATTTAGCTAAGAGGCAGAATACTCTTGGATTCTATCCAAGTACCCCCCAGAATTATTAAAAAACAAAAAGTAAACTTGTCCAATTACAAAAGTACAATACTTGTTAACTATCTAATATCAAAATACAAATAAATATTAACCATCCCCCATGTGCACACAGATGTTTTAGGATGAAGAAAGAAAGAAGTACCTTCTTTCTCGTGCATAGGATTCCCTCTTGACTTCCATTTCTGCCTGTTTAGCCAATAAGGCAGCAGTTTTGGCAGCCTCTACTTCTTCTTTTGTCTTTGCAAAACGAGCAGCTCTCTCTGCACGATCCTTTCAATTAAAACATTATTAGACATTAATTACCTTCCACTGCCAGGATGATCTACTTATACACTTATAAGAACAAACACAGGGGCTGGGGTTATGGCTCAGCGGTTGAGCGCTTGCCTCGCATACGTGAGGCACTGGGTTCGATCCTCAGCACCACATAAAATAAATAAAGATATAAAAAAAAAAAAAAAAGAACAAACACAAACGTGTGGAATTCCTTAAAGTGATGTGTGAACTTTAACTGTTCTGGATCTGATATTTTTAAATCTTATCAACTGTCAGGACCAAGACTTGTGATCAGACAGACATGGACATGAATTTACTCATCACTATCTCCAGAGCCTGGAATGAGGCCTGGCACACAGTACTCAATAAACATTTGCTGAGTGACTAAATGAATAATAAATATTAAGGTAGGGATAGTTTTCATGTGTACTATAAGTGCTTAATATTAATAATTCTAAAAGCAATTATTGCAGAACTCTCATAAGCTTTATAATGTGAATGAATCCTTTCAATGTTCCAACAAAGAATATTTGCAACTAGAGATAGCTAGGCAACTAATTCTTAGCTTGTTTCTAGGGAATTTTGGCAAGTTGTCTTTTAACTGATAAAACAAAACATGGAGAAAAATTACTTTGAAAAAAATTATCTCTTAATTTTAATCTTAACTATTCAAATTCTACGTGTAATTTCCAATGAAGGAAAGGTTAGGACTGATACTCTTTGAGTTGTTAATTTCTATTATGTTTGTTTATACTGTCTGGTACTAATCCAAAACCACTGTGCATAGAAAAACATTTTCACAGATATCCTGGAGCCAAGCATTAAAAATGAACCTAAGGGGGCTGGGATTATGGCGCAGTGGTAGTGTGCTCGCCTAGCACGCATAAGGCACTGGCTTCGATCCTCAGCACCACATAAAAGTAAAATAAAGATATTCTGTCACCTACAACTAAAAAATAAACATTAAAAAAAAAAAAAAAAGAACCTAAGGCGCTGGGGATATACCTTAGTTGGTAGAGTGCTTGCCTTGCATGCTGGGTTCAATTCCCAGCACAAAAGGAAAAAAAAAAAAAAAACAACTTGAAGCTCACCAATGCAATTTGCTGTTTTATTCGCTCTCGAGCAGCCCTATCTTCTGCCTTCTCTCTGTTTCTTTCTTCTAACATTCTTTTTGTTAATTCTTCTTCTTGTTTTCTTTTATAATCCAACATTTCTTTTCCAGTTTTTCTCCTCTCGATTTCCTTCTTAATCTCTCTCTGAATCAAAGAGAAAGTACGTTTTATGAACTCAAAACAATTTGTTAATCTGCTACAGATAATCTTTTTTAAATGTAGAGAAAACTAGTTGAGGGTCTAGTTAAAAAACAGAACTTTGTAAAATGTAAAAGTCTGATAGAATTTATTAATAGCATGGTTAATGGTCAAAAGTCTATCCATTTATAAATTTTTGCCAGTGGTTGGGTTCAGAGTACAATATAGTCAAAGTAATCTGAAAAAAAAGAGAATTATAGGTCTTTGGTTTCTAGGGACAACATGACAGTGATTTATTTGGCTTGAAGGAAATGATAAGCTTTCTATATTCAAACCCCAAAGAGATGATATACAGGTGTACCTGGTGAGAAAAAGGGTGCACTAGGGGTTCCACAACATTACAGAAAAATTCAGCAGATGTCTATGCATTTGTTTTTCTTTTTTTTTTTTTTTTAAACTTTTTTGTAGATGGACACCATGTCTTTATTTTATTGCTCTGTATGTGGTGCTGAGGATCGAACCCAGGGCCTCACGCATGCGAGGCAAGCGCTCTACCGCTGAGCCACAATCCCAGCCCTGCATTTGTTTTTCACAAAAAGGAACTAAACACTTGATCTTCTGCCTCAAGTCAAACAATTTTAGTTCAAGTCCTTTTATAGTAGTGTAAAAAACTCACTGCAGAGAGTGCAGAATAGATTCAATCTATTCTGAGCAATTTACAAAAAGAACACACAAAAGTAGGGGCTGGGGTTGTAGCTCAGTGGCAGAGTGCTTGTCTAGCATATGTGAGGCACTGGGTTCAATCCTTAGCACTGCATAAAAATAAACAAAATAAAGGTGTACATCTACAACTACAAAAAAAATTAAAAAAAAAAAAAGAGCACACAAAAGTATACACTATGATCTGAATACAAAAACAATTCTTTCACTATCACATTAGAACAACCTGATATAGGAAGCTATCCTATGTCTGTCAAATTAAACAGAATAATCTAAAAGTCTCTCACATAAAGACAATGCCAAGGGGCTGGGGTTGTGGCTCAGTGGCAGAGCACTTGCCTTGCATGTGTAAGACCCTGGGTTCGATTCTCAGCACCACATATAAATAAATGAATAACATAAAGGTCCATCAACAACTAGAAAAATTTTTTAAAAATTTTAAAAAAAGGTAGCCGGGCGCGGTGGCTCACGCTTGTAATCCCAGCACTTAGGGAGGCTGAGACAGGAGAATCGTGAGTTCAAAGCCAGCCTCAGCAATGGCGAGGCACTAAACAACTCAGTGAGACCCTGTCTCTACATAAAACACAAAATAGGGCTGGGGATGTGGCTCAGTGGTCGAGTGCCCCTGAGTTCAATCCCCGGTACAAAAAAAAAAAAAAAAAAAAAAAAAAATTTTAAAAAAAGGTTTAAAAAAAAAAGACAATACCAAGTGCATGAATTTTACCTGTTCTTCCTCTTTCCTTTTCTCTTCTCTCCTCTCTTCAAGTTTTTTGGTTATTCTGTGTTAAAAAGAAGAAAAAGATACATTGAAACAAATCATATTAGTATTAAACTCATTTAAGAGATACATTTAGCTTAAATGATTAGGGAAATATAGAAGCCAAAAATAAAACTCCTAAAGGTATAGCAACAATTTAACTGCCTGTTCCCTACAGAAATAAAGAAATAAAAGCCAATGGCTTGTAAATAATCTACCCCTTCCATCTAAGTAAAGAGTAACATGGCACAAGTCTAGTTTAAAAAAAAAGTGAAAACATCAAGGTAAGCCGGGCACAGTGGCACACGCCTATAATCCCAGCACTTTGGGAGGCTGAGACAGGAGAATCATGAGTTCAAAGCCAGACTTAGCAATGGCGAGGCGCTATGCAACTCAGTGAGATCGTGTCACTAAATAAAACACAAAATAGGGCTGGGGATGTTGCTCAATGGTCAAGTACCCCTGAGTTCAATCCCTGGTACCAAAAAAGAAAAAAAAAAAAAAAAAAAGGGCCAGCTTTTATAAAAACAAGTAATACTAAATAGATTCTCAGCTGTAAGTCCATCAATTATAAACTAATGATTCTGAGCCAGGCGTGGTAGCACACACCTGCAATTCCAACTACCTGGGAGGCTGAAGCAGAATTATTAAGTTTGAGGCCAGTTTCAGCAATTTAATGAGAGCCTATCTCAAAATAAAAAGGGCTAGGGATGTAGTTCAGTGGTAAAGTGCCACAGGGTTCAATCCCCAGTACCTCAGTGAAGGGGGTGGGGAGATTATTTAAGTCTATCTTGAAGAATACTTTTTTTTTTTGGATTAAGGACTGTCAAACAATAGTCAGATCCACCCCCTCCTGATATACATATTATAAAGGTAATAATATACTCAAAGAAGAAAATGTGGCACCTTCAGAACAGGGCAAAAAAAAAAAAATCCATAATAGTTCTTTCATAGATAATAGTATAAATATTTTGGCACATGTCCTGAAGTGTCTTTGTCTCAATTTATGAAATGTAATACATGAACACTAGTGTAACTATAAGATCTTTTTCCTAATTTGAAATGGTGTAAGTAACTGACTTAATAACAAACAACAGAAACTTATTCACTGCAACTAATATTGATCCTACCTGCACAATAAAGGGCTACCTAACCTTTTTATCCTCTTTGCCTCAAGTCTTCAAACTGTTTCAGATTTTCAGTTTTCACTTCACCCAAAGTGGTGCAAGTCAGGGTGCGCAACGGTGGGCCTTGTGCTGGCAAACCAGAAGCACAAGAGGATAAGCCTCTGAGAACTTGAGGATCTCTGCTGCTGTTCTTCCAAATTTATACTCTTTCCTCATAACCTTGAGAGATCCAGCCTGCTTTTTACTTGTTACGGACACAACTCCAGTAACAACCAGAATATAGATTTTGTTAAAAAAGAAGCTGGGGGGCTGGGATTGTAGCTCAGCGGTAAAGCGCTTGCCTCACATGCATGAGGCCCTGGGTTCGATCCTCAGCACCACATACAAAGCAATAAAATAAAGATATTGTGTCCATCTACAACTAAAAAAAAAATATTAAAAAAAAAAAAAAAAGCTGGGGGACTGGGGTTGTGGCTCAGTGGTAGAGTGCTTGCCTAGCATGGGTGAAGAACTGGGTTCAAACCTCAGCACCACATTAAAAATAAATAAATAAGTGTGCTATGTTCATCTACAACTAAAAGAAGTTTAAAAAAAAAAATGAGGGGCTGGAGCTGTAGCTCAGTGGTAGAGCGCTTGCCTCACATGCATGAGTCACTGGGTTTGATCCTCAGCACCACATACAAATAAATAAATAAACAAACAAAATAAAGACATTGCATCCATCTACAACTAAAAAAAAAAAAACGGAGCTGATGCATGCCTATAATCTCAGTGGTTTGGGAAACTGACACAGGAGAATCTTGAGTCAGCAATGGCTAGGCAACTCAGTGAGACTCTATCTCTAAATAAAATATAAAACAGGGCTGGGAGCTGGGCACAGTGGCACCAAGCCTGTAATCCCAGCACTTAGGGAGGCTGAGACAGGAGAATCGCAAGTTCAAAGCCAGCCTCAGCAATAGCGAGGCGCTAAGCAACTCAGTGAGACCCTGTCTCTACATAAAACACAAAATAGGGCTGGGGATGTGGCTCAGTGGTCGAGTGCCCCTGAGTTCAATCTTCAGTACTAAAAAAAAAAAAAAAAGGAGAAGCTGACCTTCACTGAGTAATTAATTAGTGAATTCAGATTCAATATCACTGATGATTTCAAACACTTTTCCCAAAGTATTTATGTGAACAAGAAAATAAGTCCCTGTAAGATTTTTTGGTGGGTGGGGTGGGTGCTGAGGATGGAACCCAGAGGCTGTGTACACAAGGCAAGAACTCTACCATTGAGCTGCATCCCCAGAACCTTCTGAAGAATTTTTAAACATCCATGTAACACTAAATGGTTTAAAGCCAGGATTAAAATTATTTCTGTATATCCATTAACCCACATATAATTTTTTGTTTTGGTACTGGAGATTGAACTCAGGGACACTCGACCACTGAGCCACATCCCCAGCCCTATTTTGTGTTTTATGTAGAGACAGGGTCTCACTGAGTTGCTTAGCACCTCGTTGTTGCTGAGGCTGGCTTTGAACTTGTGATTCTCCTGTCTCAGCCTCCCTAAGTGCTGGGATTACAGGCTTGCGCCACAGCGCTCGGCTAATCACTGCACTTTAAAAAGTACTAAACTAGAAACTATAAGAAATCAGAAATTTTTTATCTGATTATTAGACGAACTAATACAAAATGACACAGTATATATGCACTTATGCAGAACCCAAGGCTCAAGACAGTCATAAGATGAGCTGACATTTCTGCCCACCTGTAGCTTACACGCTAAATCACCAGTAAAAAAAAGGAATTCTTAGAATGATCAGACCTACAGCTGACTGATAATTTCAGAGAGACAGACAAGTTTTATCTTAGAATGTAAACTATAAATATAAAGGTCAGGGCTAAGCCAGGCGCGGTGGTGCATGCCTGTAATACCAGCACTTTGAGAGGCTGAGACAGGAGAATTATGAGTTCAAAGCCAGCCTCAGCAACGGCAAGGCGCTAAGCAACTCAGTGAGACCCTGTCTCTACATAAAACACAAAATCGGGCTGGGGATGTGGCTCAGTGGTCGAGTACCCCTGAGTTCAATTCCCAGTACCAAAAAAAAAAGGTCAGGGCTGGGGTTGTGGTGGTAGAGTGCTTGCCAAACATGTGTGAGGCACTGGGTTTGATTCTTAGCACCACATATAAATAAATAAAATAAAGATAAAGGTCAGGCAATCAAAAATTTCATCCCAACATTTTAAAACTTCATTTGTTTCATCTTTCATTTATTTATTTAATTTTTTTGGGGGGGTGCGCTGGGGATTGAACTCAGGGGCACTCACCACTGAGCCACATCCCCAGCCCTATTTTTGTATTTTATTTAGACACAGGGTCTCACTGAGTTGCCTAGCTATTGCTGAGGCTGGCTTTGAACTCGCGATCCTTCTGAGCCACTAAGATTACAGGCCTGCACCAGTATGCCCAGCTAGCTTTTATTTAATGAAGTAACTGAAAACCATTGCCTTTTAAAACAAAATGCTATTTGTAAAAATAAGAGCAAACCTTTCCACTCTGACGGTGAGGTCCTCTGCAGGTCTCTGATGTGAATATCCACTAGGCTCCTGAGAGGGAGTAGTATGGTCTGAACTTTCTCCTCCTTAAATAAGAAGAAATAAGATTAGAGCATTCAATGAAATTTTTAAAATTTTATTTATTGGCGGGGGCGGTACTAAGGATCTAACCCAGAGGTGCTTTACCACTGAGTATACTCCCAGCTTTCCCTTATCCCCCACCTTTTTTTTGAAACAGGGTCTAAATTGCTGAGGCTGACCTTGAATTTGCAATGCTTCTGCCTCAGCCTCCCAAGTAGCCAGGATTATAGGCACGTACCAACATACCTGGCTTTAAAGCAATTTTTAAAAGGTATAACCTTTTAGGTTATGACATCTGTTAATAATCTTGTTTCTTAAACATTTCTTTCCCCTAAGGAAAGAGCAGTAGATAAGTAATTATCAATCCTGAAGTTTGGATCTGGATAAAATAGGATATAAATGGAAATAAGGCAACTACCTAATTGAAGGTCACCAAAGTAAAGGTATAGGATACTGTAGGTGCGATAAAAGATTATGTGAATATTGACAAGTACTGAAGCTGGATAATGCATATGATGGGTTTATTATTCTCTTCTCCCTCCTACTGATGTGCTTGCAAATTTCCATAAATTCTCTCTCTCTTTTTAATGGTACTGGGGATTCAACCCAGGGGGGCTCTACACCACTGAGCTACATACACCCCATCCCCTCAGTCCTTTTATTTTTTGAGATAAAGTCTTTCTAAGTTGCCCAGGCTGGCCTTGAACGTCCTGCCTCAGCCTCCTGAGCAGCTGGGATTATAGGCATGCACCACCGCACTTGGGAGTATAGAATTTTTTTTGAAGGTCACTATGATCCTAAAAGAATCCTTCCTAGCCAGGCGCGGTAGCACAAGCCTGTAATCCCAGCACTTAGGGAGGCTGAGACAGGAGAATCGTGAGTTCAAAGCCAGCCTCAGCAATGGCAAGGCACTAAGCAACTCAGTGAGACTCTGTCTCTACATAAAACACAAAATAGGGCTGAGGATGTGGCTCAGTGGTCAAGTGCCCGAGTTCAATCTCTAGTACCAAAAAAAAAAAAGTCCTTCCTTACATTCTACAGCTACATATCAAAATATTTATAACTGAAATATCATCTGAGATTTGTTCAAAATTAGGGGCAAAGAGAAGTGGGGAAGCCATGAGTAATAGTTGAAGATAGAAATAGGATTGTCAGATTTCTTACATTGTTTTTTCTACTTCTGTATATATTTAAATTCTATAATGGATAACTGTTTTTTAAAAAAAGCTAGAAAGAACTGAGATCAGAGTTATTTAGTTCAGGTAAGCCAGAGCTTGTAGTCTGGCTTTTTTGTGGAGGGCAAGGGATACCAGAAATTGAATCTAAAGGTGCTTTACCAAGGAGTTAATTGCCTATTTTAAAAAAAATTTTTATTTTATCTATCTATCTATCTATCTATTTATATGTGGTGCTGAGAATCGAACCCAGGGCCTCACACATGCTAGGTAAGTGCTCTACCACTGAGCCACAACCCCAGCCCAAGTTAACTGCCTATTAAAACATTAATACTCTTTGCCTATAACAATTTACAAGATACAATCTTAAATTTGTTTTTGACAAAAAAACAAAATAACAAAACAATCAAAAGAAAATCCTAAAATGAGGTAGATACCAAAAATGTCAGACAAGGATTTTAAAGCAGCCATTATATAACTCAATAAAGTAAAGAAAGCTGCTTTAAATGAATGAAAAAACAAGATTAAAAGAATAAAATGTGGATGAAAGGTACGCAGGAACTCTGTACAATTTTTGCAACTTCTAATGAGATAAACTATCTCAAAATAAGAAGCTATAATAATAATAAATATTTTATCTAAAATAAAAAAATTCACTGGATGGGCTGTTATCAGCAGAACAGAAAAAAGAGTCAGTGAACTTGTAGATCAACAAAATTTTCCAATGTAAAATGAGGGGAAGAAAAGAATGAAAAAAATGAACCTGTGTGACAACAGTATGATGCTTAATACATGTAATTAGCTCTAGTTAAGACAAGAGGAGCCAGGCGCGGTGGCTCACGCTTGTAATCCCAGCACTTAGGGAGGCTGAGACAGGAGAATCATGAGTTCAAAGCCAGCCTCTGAAATGGCGAGGCACTATGCAACTCAGTGAGACCCTGTCTCTACATAAAACACAAAATAGGGGTGGGGATGTGGCTCAGTGGTCGAGTGCCCCTGAGTTCAATCCCTAGTACCAAAAAAAAAACAAAAAAAAGATGAGGAAAAGGGACAGGAAAATACTTGAAGAGATAATGTGCTAAAATTTACCAAATTTGGTGAAAGTCACACATTTACAAAAGCTCAGGGAACCCCACACAGGATAAATACAAAACATTCAGGAGGGCTGAGGTTGTGGCTCAGTGGTAGAAAGCTTGCCTAGCATGTGTGAGGCCCTGGGTGCGATTCTCAGCACCACATATAAATAAATAAGTAAGTAAGTAAAATAAAGGTCCATTGACAACTTAAACAAAAAAACCCCCACAACATTCAGGAGCCGGGTGCAGTGGCTCAATGGTTGAGTGGCCCTGGGTTCAAACCCTGTACCCAAAAAAAAGAAAAAAAAAGAAAAAACAAAAAATCAAAACCTGCCATGTATAGCTCCATAAAGCAGCACTGAAGCTAGTGGGAAGACATAGGGCATCAATTACAGCTCAATAAAATATAAATTCAGAATTTTCTTTAAAATAAAAACTATAGTTGTTCAAACATAGAATAGGTTTGCTAACAAGGAAATTATGAGATTCCTACCATTGAACATATTCAAATATAGAGAGTCACCAACTTTGAATGGTTCGACTTAATGATTTGTCAACTTCATGATGCTATGTAAGCATACACATTCAGCAGAAACCACATTTCAAATGTGGATCTTTTCCTGGGTTAACAATATACAGAATAACATCTCTCTTTATGCTGGGTGGCAGCATCAATCTACAGCTCCCAGTCAGTCATGATAATGAAGGTAAACCACTGATATGCTACAGTGTACTGTATAGCTAAGTTATGGTGCTCAGTACGTTAAGTGTATTAAATGTCCTTTGAACTTAGTGTTTTTCAAACTTGTGATGGGTTTATCGGGACACAATCACATCTATAGAGGCTTAATGACTATCTACCTGGGACACTAGCATAGGATTATATGTTAGGATACTGATATTCAAACTTCATTATTTACCTAACTTTACATTGCCTGATACAAAGCTTTTATGCTAAATAACTGACTACAATCCCAAATATACAATATAAAATTTCTCTTTTGCCTTTTCCACCAACCCTTCTGTAGTCACACCTCTTATTTCTATAACTCTGTTTCGTATTTATTTTTTGATTCTAATTAAAAAATAATACTGGGGCTGGGAATGTAGCTCAGTGGTAGAGCACTTGACTTGCATGTGTGAGGCACTGGGTTCGATCCTCAGCACCACATAAAAAATAAATAAAGAGGGGCTGGGATTGTGGCTCAGTGGTAGAGCACTTGCCTTGCATGTGGGAGGCACTGGGTTTGATCCTCAGCACCGCATATAAATAAATGAATAAATAAAGGTCAATCAACAACAAAAAATTTTAAATAAATAAAGATATTATGTCCATCTACAATTAAAAAAATATTAAAAAATAATAATACTATTCCCTTTTAAGTGTGTACAGCATTTCAGAAGTTATAAAAACAACTACAAATACTTTGTTCATTTGAACTTTTCAAAATTCTCTAGGCTGGGAGAGACTTATAAAACTGCAAATGTCATAATTATATTCCTTGAATTATATGTAGCACAGCAGCAGAATTTACTATACAGTACCTGAGAATGAAGGCTACATTCTCTGACTTTTTCTTTTTCTGCCACTATATGACACAGATATAAATTAAGATCACTCTAAAATTTAAAATTTTAAGTTGAAGGTAAGAGAAAGAAAAATAATGTCAACTGGTACAGTGGCGCATGCCTGTAATCCCAGCTACTTGAAGAGGCTGGAGGAGGAGGATTCCAAGTTCAAAGCCAGCCATAGCAACTTAGACTCTGTCTCAAAATAAAAAATAAAAAAGGATTGGAGATGTAGACAAATGTAGAGTACCTTTGGGTACAATCCCTAGCATGATAAAGCAACAATAACAAAACCTAAATATGTGTATTAAGGATTGCATGCATGTTAGGCAAGTGTTCTACCACTGAGCTATATTCCTAGACCTTCAGTTTTAAAAATATTAATCCATGCTCTTTAAAATAAAGCAAAGAGGTATTTCCATTATACCCAAAAAGGTATTTCTAAAAATTACCTGTTGCAACATCTAACTTTGTATCAGAAGTGGGTGGTGTCTCACAAAGCTCTGTATTTCTAGACTGGGAGATTTCAGATGTGTCATTAGGTTCAAATGAGGCAGATGGAGTAGACACTGAACTTTCTGACTGGCTGCCATTTGTCACTGACGTTTCACCTTTTAATGAATGCATCTAGGGAGAAAATAAATTGGAATTTAATTAGCATACAAGAATCTAAATTTACCATGGTAGATGAGACTAAAATATGAGTTAAGTCAATTTATACTAGAGTACAAGTACTAAACTTTCATAAGTAGAGAAATCTAAAATGTATAATCCTAAATATGACATAATTATATCATGGAATTCAATTGCAAGTTGGTAAGAGCATAAAAAGGTGTTATTAAATTCAAAGAAAAAGTTACAAGCTTATATTATTAGCGTCTTTCCCAAAGTGGATGGAAATAAGGAATTGAATTTAAAGTCCTTAAAAAATGTCAAACAATATACAGACAGGGGCTGAGGTTGTGGCTCAGTGGCAGAGCACTTGCCTCACACATGTGAGGCACTAGGTTCGATCCTCAGCACCACATAAAATAAACAAACAAAATAAAGACACTGTGTCCATGTATAACTAAAAAACATTTAAAACATATATATATATACACATACATACATACACACATACATACATACAGGGACTTAGTATGATAGTAACTCTCTCCTGCAACAAAGTAATGGTGATAATGCATTTTGTGGTTGGGGTAGAGGGCAAAAGAGAAAACTGAATAAGAAGTTACTCAAGTATTAGGTGAAGGCATCTGTATCTTTATAATGCTATTTCCAAAACCAATCCAGTTAGCTAGGTGTGCTAGTGCATGCCTGCAGTCTCAGGTACTTAGGAGGTTGGGGCAAGAAGATCACCTGAGAATCACCTGAGCTCAGGAGTTTTAAGTCAGCCTGGGAAAAATAATAGCCCCCCCACCTTCTCTTTTTTGGTACTAGGGATTTAAACCATTTTTTAAAAAAATATTTTCTTTAGAGACGGTCTCGCTGAGTTGCTTAGGTCCTTGCTAAGTTGTTGAGGCTGGCTTTGAACTTGCTATCCTCCTGCCTCGGCCTCCCAAGTTGCTGGGATTACAGGTGTGCACCACCATACCTGGCTTTCACAGCATCTCTTAAAACAAAAACACAAAACAGTCCAGGAAAACTGTCTTTATACTTTTTAAGTTTAATAGTATAACATATTCTTTATATTCAGTGGGGCTCCAAAAACATTCCAATGTCAAATTCCCGATCATTTTCCTATATTTATGCAAAAAACAATTCTATTCCTCCTCACCTGTCGGACTTTGTGAATTCTTGCAACGAGTTCATCTGCAGAAACACTTCCAGCTATTACTTCCAAAGGGATTCCACTGTCTCCAATAAAGAAACTGGATGGAACACACACTACAGGATCTGTAGAGTTTAATTAAGTCTAACAGTTCATGTGAAACAAAAAGATAATTTTCGGAAATATTATTGAAAACAAACTATTTTTGTGAATTTTACAATACAACCCACTAACATGTTTATAAAATAATTTCAACTACTATAACTATAGTGCATGTAGTAAGTAAAATGATTAATAATTTATTTAATTTTTACCAAAGACTGACCCCAGGGGAGTTTTACCACTGAGCTACATCCCAGTTCATTTTATTTTATTTTATTTTGAGACAGGGCCTGACTAAATTGCTAAGGCTGGCCCAAATTTATAATCCTCTTGCCTCAGCCTCCCAAATTGCTGGGATTATAGGCATGTGGCACCTGGTACAATTTATATAACATACTTGAATGAAGAACATACTCCTCATTCTTCTCCATTGTAACATTTTTTTTAACATCCATTCTTCTACTAGCTGCCTCTTGAAAGCTACTTCTAACATTTTAACCAAACTGCTCCACATGGCTTTTCAGATATTCACATTTAAAAAACAAACTCTATTCTCCCATTAAATACAATGTATTATCTCAAAGGACACTTTGTAATATGTTTCTCTGTAAGTAAGAACTTAAGGTTTTCTGAATTAAAACTATAATTACTAAATTTTATGAATTAGCCAAAAGAAAGGTAAATATGCAAATTTGTGTGTGTGTGTGTGTATGCATATAAAACCAATTCTTCATTGAAAGGATACAAATTTGTGAAAACTGTAGGCAGGCTTCACTGTAAAACAAAATGGAAGAGAGAAATCACTAGAAGAATGCAACTATTTTCCACATATTGAGTTGTTTTTATAAAATTTACTGCATCAATCACAACTCTTTTTTCTGAAATTATTTGTTCCTATAACAGCAATCAGTTGAAAGGAAAAACTGTAACTCTGATTTCACAAAGACTTTTTTGGGCTTATTTTTTCTTGTAATTTTCAGATTAAAGAATCATTTGCTCTTATAACTCACAAACTGAATTCATTATCTATCAGGTATACTTCGGCAGCAAATATACCTAAATACAAAATTTAACTTGTAACAAGACAGACTTATGACTTACTTGTGCATGTGAACATAATATTCTGTAACAAAGAGTTCCAAAAAACCTAAATATCCACCAATTAAAAACTGATTTATTATACAATTACAACAAGGAAAAAGGTACAGCAAAGTGGGTGAAATGCGACCATTTTTGTAAAGAACAAGAAGAACAAACACATTTTCTTGATTTGGGTGTCTCCAGAGAAGGGAACTGGGTGGTTAGGGATCAGTAAGATATTAATATAGAATAATGTAGAGTAATAATTCCAAGAATTAATTCTCATGCCTTCCACATTCCCAACAAACCCTTATATTCTTCCTGCCATTGTGACTTTAAGAAGTGCTTCTGGAAGACAACAGACAATATTAATAAAATAATATGATGTATATAAGTTGACTGATTCTGTTTCAGAAAACAAAAACAAAAACAAACACAGGGCTGGGCTGTATCTCAGTGGCAAAGCACTTGCCTGGTATGTATAAAGTACTGAGTTCCATCCTTAGCACCACATAAAAATAAACAAATAAGGGCTGGGGTTTTGGCTCAGTGGTAGAGCGTTTGCCTAGCACGTGTGAGCTACTAGGTTTGATCCTCAGCACCACATAAAAATAAATAAAGATACTGTGTCCATCTACAACTAGAAAAAATTTTAAAAATAAACAAACAAAGGCATTCTACCCATCTACAACTACAAAAAATACAAAAATAAAACAACAATAACAACAACCAGGTTTGGGAATATAACTCAGTGGTGTATAGCACTTGCCCAGCACGTGCAAGGCCCTTTTGCCCAGCACCACAAAACAAAACAAAACAGAACAGAACAAAACAAAACAAAACTAGTAAAGCTGAACAAATATAGTTTGGTAACTGTTGTATAAGGTAGGCCATATTATGATTTTAATTGTAATATTTTTGTTAACATGGAAAATTTTTAAATAAAAACATTTAAAAGCCTATTAAGTTAATTTTTAAACATTTTAATCTTGTGATTTTTAAACACATTATTTATTTTGATATTATCAATATCAAAAGGCAGAGTACCACTGTGCAATTGCTAATGAGTTACTCTTTCACTAGGTATTGATCACTATTGCCTAATATCATAGAGAGATAACAAGGTATTACAATCTTCTTTTTTTTGGTACTGGGGATTGAACTCAGGGGCACTCGACCACTGAGCCACATCCCCAGCCCTATTTTGTGTTTTATGTCGAGACAGGGTCTCACTGAGTTGCTTATTGCCTTGCCATTGCTGAGGCTGGCTTTGAACTTGCGATTCTCCTGTCTCAGCCTCCCTAAGTGCTGGGATTACAGGCTTGAGCCACCGCGCCTGGCTTTACAATCTTCTGATGAAAGATATATCACTATCTAAAAAGTGATCTTAAAGGGGGAAAGATTTGAATCTATCTACCAATTTATAGGAAACAGGACAGAAGAACTAGGAAACTAGAGAGTAAATGTACAGAATAAATGATCTAATAATATTTTAAAAACAAATTACAAAAAAAAAAGAGGTGAAATCAACAGACTGAGAGACTGTGGAGAGAGCTAAATGATCCTGAATCAAAAGAACTATGATACATTAATTAATAAAACTATGACTGATAAGGAAATTGAAAATTTAAATAATTGTTGAGTTTGAAACATTGAAAATTGAAATTAAATTATTGTTGAGTTTGTTTCTGAAGTATCACAGTTAAGTTTAAAAAATTAGGAATTGTTATCTTTCAGTCACACTGAAGTATTTATAGATGAAGTGATATGATGACTGGTTTGTTTAAAAAGCATATGGGATGAATAGGAATGGGTGGGACACAGATGTAAGTAGACTGAGCTGTTTATTATTGAAGCCAGCTGATAAGTACATGGGCTTCATTACAGTATTCTGTTACTTTCACATGTTTAAAATTTCCTATAATAAAAAAAGTTTAAAGGCAGAGAGGAAAATAGAAAAACAAATAAAATAGACTTGTGGATATTTGGTTCTATGAAGGATCTATGAATGTCTTTATTCCTTTTGAATTAAATGGCTCCATCCCCCAAAACAGAGTCCAAGAAAGTGAAGAGATATCACTCACTTGCAGAGGTATTCAATATATAGCTTACACTTAGTTCCAAGTTCTTGGAAACTAGAGACCACATTCTTTTGCATTTCTGGTACATGTTACATGGCTGCTTGGTAAACTTGAAAAACCTCAATTTTTTTCAGCCAGATGTAATGATGAATTTGGAAAAAAAAAAAACAATTAGAATCAGTTCTCAGTATGCCTTACACACCTATAAAGGTGACATCAGCATTCTTATTGCCCAAAAGTTAACATCCAGCCAGGCGCAGTGGCGCATGCCTGTAACCCCAGCACTTTGGGAGGCTGAGACAGGAGAACTGCAAGTTCAAAGCCAGCCTCAGCAACACTGAGGCACTAAGAAAACTCAGACCTTGTCTCTAAATAAAATACAAAAATAAGGCTGGGGATGTGGCTCAGTTCAATCCCTGGTACCAAAAAAAAAGAGAGTAACATTCATAAATCACAACAAAAGACTATGATTATAAAATGAAAAGAGTG
>CM053402.1:75559117-75621677 GCA_028644305.1 Xerus rutilus | reverse complement strand
AGCAGCGGGGAGGGGGGAGGAAGGAAAGGGAAACGGGAATAGTAATGATGATTGATCGAATGGGTCATTACTACCCCTGGTGCATGTATGAAGACACAAATAGTGTGACTCTTTATGATTTGCAACCAGAGAAATGGAAAAACTGAGCTCTGTTTATGTACTATGACTTGAAATGCATTTAAATAAAAAAAAAAAAAATGAAAAGAGTGAAATATTAAAGCATAAGCAAACCTTTTGGTATCGATTTTAATAGCAACAAAACTGTTTGAAGATGCTTCGGTCACTTTCTCATCTTCCCAACTTGCAGCCATCTCTGTAGACTGCTCATCATCACCTGTAAAACATTCCAAGAATTCTTAAAATATACACAGCTAGGATTTGCTGATTCCAAATTCTTTTCTCTGGAAAACTGTAACTTCAAATAAAACATAATCCCTAAATGCTATTTTCTACCGAATTTGAAAAATGATCTTTCAAAAGATGTAGCTCATTGGTACAGTACTTGCCTGACATGTACAAAGCCCTGGGTGTGATCCCCATCACCACAGGATAACAAAGAAAGAACAATGATTTTTCCATAAAATGAAAAGTGCTAATATATATACTATTCATGTAATAAAGAGCAATGAAAAAATACTGTAATTTAGATAATAACATGTAATTTAGATAATACTGTATTTTCTAAAAGACATCCAAATTATAACAAATAGTAGTCCACAGTAAGTGGTCAGTAGAAGAAATGTGCTGTGCCTATTTTGGCTTTTGTACATATGACTTTAGAAAATAAAAGTGCAATACCGTTCCTTTCCTTAACACCCTTCTGTTGAATTTGACATTTCCATCTCACAGCATTTAATCTCCTAACTTCCTTCAAACTACACTGAGGCAGATTCAATCTGTTTGAAGTTTAAGACTTGCCCTTGCCGGGTGCAGTGATGCACGTCTGTAATCCCAGCACTTTGGGAGGCTGAGACAGAAGAATCACAAGTTCAAACCAAGCCTCAGCAATAGCGAGGCACTAAGGAACTCAGTGAGACCCTGACTCTACATAAAACACAAAACAGGGCTGGGGATGTGGCTCAATGGTCGAGTACCCCTGAGTTCAATCCCCAGTACCAAAAAAAAAAAAAAAAAGACTTGCCCTTTATTACAAGTATACTAATTATAAAAGGCTGAGGGGCTGGGGCTGAGTGGTAGAGCGCTTACCTAGTATGTGTGAGGCACTGGGTTCAATTCTCAGCACCACATATAAATAAATAAAATAAAGATCCACTGACAACTAAAAAAAAAAAAAGTTATGCTGAACTAAAACTATGGAGGGGAGAAGTGTTAGTAAGTGGGTGCCTTCTGTGGGCTGAAAATGTTCTATATTTTGATTTGGATGAGAGATACATAGGCATAATCATATGTAAAAATCCACTAAGGGGCTGATGATACAGCTCAGTGGTAGAGTATTTGCCTAGCACGCACATGGCCCTGAATTTGATCCCTAGCACCACACACACACACACACACACACACACACACACACACACACAAATCCACTGCTGACTTAATATATGTTCAGATTATTTACCTACTTGTTTTTATAAAGCTGTTTTCTTCCAATGTGCACCTCCTTCCCTACTTCCATCTGCCCTTTGTGTTCCCCATCTCAGTTATCTCTTTATGGTAACTCCAACCTTTCAAGTCCTCAGGCCAAAAACCTTAGTTAAGCTGGGCATAGTGGTACATGCTTAAAGTCCCAGCCAGGCTGAGGCAGAAGCACTGCTTAGCCCAGGAGTCAGAGGTCAGACTGGACAACACAAAGAAGCTCCAACTCAACAAAACAAAACAAACAGGCTGGGAGTATAACTCGGTGGTAGAGAATTTGTCTACCATGTACGCAAAAACAACAAATCAACTTTAGTTATCCTTGACCCCAGTTGACCATCTCCGAAATATACCTAGAATATAACTATTTCTTACCACTTCAACTGTACTACCCTGATTCAAACTACCACATTTCACCTACAACAGCCTCCTAACTGGTCTCCCTGCTGGGTCTATTAACACAGCAACTGCTCAAATTTATACAATAGCTCTCCGTTTTTCCCAAAATAAAAGCCAAAGTCTTCATAAGGGCGATGGGCCTTAAACACAGAGCTTCCAATTTACCTCTCTGAACTCATTTCCATTTTATTTTATTTTTTGGTACCAGGTACTGAACTCAGGGGCACTGAGCCCTATTTTTTGTGTGTTTTATGTAGAGACAGGGTCTCATTGAGTTGCTTAGCGCCTCACCATTGCCGAGGCTGGCTTTGAACTCTGATTCTCCTGTCTCAGCCTCCCAAAGTGCTGGGATTATAGGCATGCATCACCACACCCAGCTCCATTTGCTTTCTTGTTATTCCTTTCCTTTCTATTCCTCAAATATAAGACACTCCAGATTTATGATCTTTGACCAGTTGTTCCTGTTTTGAATTTTCTTCCCCAAATATCTCTACATGGTTAACTCTTTATATCTCTGCTCAAATATCACCTACTCAGTAGTCTTCCCTAATCACCTCAAAATTATTTCCTCAGACACTTGCGAAGCTCCCTTATCTCATTTTTTCGTTACTTATTATTTTTTAATATACTGTGTTTTACATTTACTGTTTATTATCTTTCTCTGCCAGCAAGAAAGTTCCACAAGAGCAAGGATTGCTTTCCATATTATCATAAAACTCAAATCCCTAAAAGAGAACTTAGCATGCAGTAAATACTTAGCATACAGCAAATCTCAATAAGCATTCAATGAAATGAATAGCTAAACCTCTGGTACAGTAAGAATCTTACTGTAATGTACAGTCTTACTAAACAAGTCAATAATTTAAATGTCTAAAACGTAAGTTCTTTCCTCATACTCTACCTGATTCTATTTCCCAAAAAGAACCAATATTAACAGTTTGATAAGTATTAAAGCTAAATATTAGCCAGGCATGGTGGCTCAAGCCTGTAATCCCAGTAGCTTGAGAGGCTGAGGCTGGAAGATCCCGAAAGCCAGCCTTAGCCAAAGTGAGGTGCTAAGCAACTTAGCCTCTAAATGAAATATAAAATAGGGCTGGGGATGTGGCTCAGTGGTCGAGTACCCCTGAGTTCAATCCCTGGTACAAAAAAAAAAAAAAAAGACCTAAAGAATGAAAAATCTAAGCCAAGCACCAGAGTTCCCCAACCAGAAGAAATGAATGTGCATGGAAAGGCCTGAGTGACTGTCATGGTATTTACATTTACTGTAATGCCATGAAATGGGGAGCACAAAATGAGACTAAAAATATTTTTTTAAAAAAAAGTTGACTCCCACACTTATGGTTTATCCAACTGGATGTACAGTGATGCCACTAAGAAATTTCACACTGGGAGAGAAAAACAGGTTTAGGCAGTAAATACACTTTTAGGTTTGAGAATCAACCCTGTGAGGAATCTAAATGAGGATATCACATAAGTGGCTAGAAGTATGGATGTGCTTGTGAGGTCCCTCACCTATAATGCATCATGTGATCAGGGTCCCAAATGTCACAATCCCATTGCCAGCCTTGTGGGGGCAATAGTTGCCAAACCAGCAGAATCAGAAAGTTGAATAAAACTTTCAACTCAGACCTTTCTTAATACTTACTGGCCAGTGCAATAACAATTGTCGACTTTAGTATCTTTTAGTTTCTTATTCAATTTGTCAACCACACTATGAAGTTATGTGAGTCTATGATTTTAGGAGAAAACAATGTATCCTTGATAGTAGTATCCAAAGGCACTTCAATTCTGAAGCATAGTTGCATATCCTTGTACAGCCTGCCCTTCCAACCTAAAAGATCAAACTGCTCAAAATTCAGTTTTGTGGTCTATATTAACAAAAAACAAAGAACATAAAAATCAAAAACCCACATACAAAACAAAAAACAGTAAGTGGTGTCTGATATTAACAAATTTAATTCTCTCTCAGGACACCAATTAGTGAACAGAAAAATACCTTCACTTTAGACTGTCAGATTATTGCAACAAAACCAAATTATCTTGTTTTTACCTCTTTCAATTTAAACAGTTAAAACTGAAAATCCTTATTAATTTGCTGGCTGAAGTAGCAATAATCTTTCTAGTCTCCTGATATCAACTGTGCAAGATTCTTTAATTCATCTGTGAAAATTTCATTAGAGGGCTGGGGCTATAGTTCAGTGGCAGAGCGCTTGCCCAGCATGTGTGAGGCATTGAGTTCAATCCTTAGTACCACATAAAAATAAGCCAATAAAATAAAGGCATTCTGTCCATCTACAAAAAAAATTTTTTTTAAATTTCATTGGATAAAGCCAGGTGGCTGGCGCATGCCTATAATCTCAACTATTTGGGAGGCTGAGGCAGGAGCATCACTTCAGACCAAGAGTTGGAGGCCTGCCTGGGCAACACAGCAAAATCCAGTCTAAAAATATAAAAGAAAAAGCAAATTTCACTAAATAAAAACACCTTGCCTAAAATGTTTCCCACTTGAATAGTTCTATGAACCAAAGTATACTCTTGAGATCACTCCTTACAGCCATAAGGATATCTTTTTAAATTTTCATTAAATTGCTGTATTCTTGTTGGGGGTCTCAGATCTAAGAAAATCACATGGTTTTGGATATACTCTTCAAAGTTATGAATAAAGCTCTAGGCAATCTGAAAGTGTTGCAGTTTTATGAGTGCAGTGCCTACGTATTCCTAGAGTAACACTAATCCTACTTAGTCTTGGAGATTAACCAGCTAAAACTCTAGAAAAGCTAACTCTATTTTGGAATAGATCAAGGGACAGATCTTGTCAACAATCTTTCTACATTCGACAGAGTTGTTAATATTCTAAATCCATGTAACACCTGGTCATTAGTAAAATTTTTATACATACAATGTCCCAAAGTACAAAATCCATAATTTTATTCCAAAGGCTTACAGTACTGTTTTTGAATGGGTTTCTAAATATTTGTTAATTAAACCTAGCATTATGGGCTAGGGATGTCACTCAGTGTTAGAGCACCCAGGAGGCCCTGGATTCCATAGCTAACACTATAAAAAATTAAATAATTATTAATATTTCTTCTTTTAAATTAACTGATAACCTCAAGAATGCCTTTTAGGAATGTTTGGACATTACCAATTATTTTCTGTTTAAAAATATGACTACCATAATCCTAGATTTCATTTCTACACCAATTTAAATTATGAACAACCTATATCTGTTCAATTTTTTTCCTCAAACAGAAAAGTGTTGGGCACTGTGGCACAGGCCTGTAATCCCAACTACATTCAAGGCTGAGGCAGGAGGACTTAAGTCAGCCTAGGCAATTTAGCAAAATCCTGTCTCAAAATAAAAAGGGCTGAGGATGTAGCTCAGTGTAGAAGGCCCCTGGGTTCACTCCCCGTTTGGGGGTGGGGCACACTTTTTTTGAAGGTAACAAATATTCGACTGTTAAGATATAAATTTTGGGGGCTGAGGTTGTAGCTCAGTGGTAGAGTGCTTGCCTAGCAAGCATGAGGCACTGGGTTTGATCCTAAGTGACACATAAATATATAAATCAATAAATAAAATAAAAGTATTGTGTTCATCTACAGCTAAAAATAAAATATAAAAAAAAAAAGATGTAAAATTTTCGTGTGTGTGATCTTGGTGCAAGCCATTTTGTGACTGTGGACCCAAGTTCCTTATCTATAAAACAGTGATGATAAAACCTGTCTTACCTACCACATGGATCAATTGAGATTTTATGTGAAAAACAATTTAAAAAGTGTTATAAACCTATTATTGAACTCATACGACTAATGTCAACAATTTCGATTCATTTTTATCCACGTTTTTCCTAACTGGATGATAGCAATAACTTATGTAAAATATAACATAACTCCAGAATAGACAGCCTAACAGAATAAAAACTATTCAGCTCTTCTAACAGCAATAAAAATTTAGCATAACAAAACAGTTAAAATTTCAAATTTAATGCTAAATTTATTTTCGACAACTTGTTCTATATCTCAAGGAATAAAGGTATAGAACTACTAAAAGATACTAGGAAAGTATCAGTAAACCGTTAACACAAGTAGGTGAAGAAATATACCTCAGACTAACAGTTGTTACAAATACTGGTCCACGTAATGACAATGCGCAAAACCACAGCGGCAGACGGTTTACTGTAAATCTACAAGATTTCAGTAATACAACAGAAGCATATGGCGCAAAATAACACAGAGCAACATACGGCAAATTTGTACGTGTTCTAAAAAACTACATTAATTTTAGGCTAGAAAACAAAGGGAAGAACCACAAATTTAATGAGTCCTTTTAAACCAGTGGTAATACAAAAATTTTTAAAAATCAACTTGCAGCACCGTAGTTATTCCATCTTAGACCACCCCCTCAGAACTATCATTAAAAAAATTTTAAACCTCTATAAAGCTCCAAAGTTTGCGTTTCAGGAACACAGTAACCCCAGCAACCGTCAACATCAGGTGGTTTCTCTTTGTTGCTTACCGATGACACAGCTTTCTTCCTCAGTCCATTACTAATTACCAACCCAACAGCTTGCCTTACAGCCCGTTCTCACCCCCACCTGCACACGGGAACTAAAGGGCGTCAAAACATTCCGATGAGGGACTCAGGGACTGAGAGGGGCGCCGGGATGGGGGCTTTGGGGGTCCGCCTGCGCCAGCTCCTCAGGAGGCACGGCTGAGAGGCTCGGCGGGGACGAGCGCAGCAGGCGGTGAGGGCCTCGCTCCCGCGTCGCCTGGCCGAGCCGCAGGGAGGTGTCGGCGGGGCTCAGAGGGCTTTGGGGGGCCAGGCCCAGATGGTGCCTCCCGCCTCGGCGCTGGTAGAAGCGGGCGGTGAGGCGGGCCTGCTGTATCCCAAATGGACCGCGGAGGCGCTGAGAGGCCGCCCGGGCCTCTCGGTGCACTGAGGAAAGGCTGGGAACGCCTGGGGTTCAAGAACAGGACGCTGGGGGAACCTGGAGGCGGGGCTGTAGCTGTGCCTGGGCGCAGGATCTCAGGCTGCGTAAGCCGAGAGGTGCCCGCGTATCCGGAAGGAAAGACCCGCGCTTGAGGCAGAGCAGAGGACGAAAGTAGGCCCGAGGGGGTGTCCCGGCCCCATCTCGGACCTTCCCCCGCACCTCACCTGCCACAAACACCACGAAGACCGCGCCGCTCCTCTTAGCCGACGCGATGGCGGCGGGAATGGCGCCCTGGAACCACAGCATCGCTCCCCTCGGGCCCAGGAACTCGCTCGATGTGTAGTCACAGCAGTACTGGAGCTGGCCCCGCCCTCCCCCTTCGTCGGGCCCCGCGGCCCCCGCAGCCTCAGCTGGCCCTGCCCCCACCTCCCGCTCCTCACAAACGCGCACTCCCGTCAGCGGCCCCCTGGGACGCGCGCAAGCGCGCGTTTGGCAAAGAGCGCCCCGCGTCACGTGATACCACACGTCGTCGTCGGCGCAGGGCCCCAGCGCGATATCTCGTTGGCAAGTCAGTGCGTGCGCGCGCCGGATAGACTTCAGGCCCCGCAGTCCGGGAAGTGGAAAGAGGCAATGATAAGGATGACTAACCGCTACGGCAAATCGGCTTCGCTTGCCGTGAGGCATGACGGGATTTGTAGTCTTAGGCGTGTTTGTGGTTTCCGAGGCACGACGAAAGGGGCAGTAGTGAGCTCCGCTACACATCTGTAAAGACAAGAAGGAAGCAGAGAAGTGTCACTCTGACCAGAATATTCTGTTCTCGGCTTCATTGAGCCCTTAAATGTAGAGATAGCTCGACCTTGTGAAAAAAGGATAAAAACTCCACAGTCACTTTTTGTAATATTAATGTCCATACGCCTTGACGACAGATGTTAGAATGTTGGCCTTCAGTAATTTCATGGACATTGGCTGGAGATTATTCAAAAACGTCAAAATAGCTATGCCATGGCCACATCTGCTTTCTTGAAATTGCGTATGTGATTACATTCTACATTCTACGTCAATTAAAAATTTCTCTCCACGGGGCTGGGATTGTAGCTCAGCGGTAGAACGCTTGCCTCGCATGCGTGAGGCCCTGGGTTCGATCCTCAGCACCACATACAAAAAGCAATAAAATAAAGATATTGTGTCCATCTACAACTAAAAAAAAAAAAATAATAACTTTAAAAAAAAAAAAATTTCTCTCCAGCAGTACAACCATTTGACAGTCTTTGAAGGATTAAGGAGGTGATACAAAAATACCCCTTTCCTATAAATACTTTACTTAAAAGTAGCCAAGAAATTTCATTCCAGTTTTTGTACTTTTTTCATCCAAGTCTCTCAGTGTTATTATAAACTGAAATAACACTGATTACAGTTGTTGCTTATACATGGCACCATTCCTCAGAAAGAATTAGAGTTGATTTAGGTTAAAGTTGTGTGTGGTACTGCGGTACTGTACTTTACTACTGAACTGCATCCCCAGCCCTTTTTTTTTTTGTTTTTGTTTTTTTGGTACCAGGGATTGAACTCAGTGGCACTCGACCACTGAGCCACATCCCCAGCCCTATTTTGTGTTTTACGTAGAGACAGGGTCTCACTGAGTTGCTTAGTGCCTCGCCATTGCTGAGGCTGGCTTTGAACTCATGATTCTCCTGTCTCAGCCTCCCAAAGTGCTGGGATTACAAGCGTGAGCCACCGCGCCCCAGCTATCCCCAGCCATCCCTAGCCCTTTTGATTTGACAGGGTCTCGCTAAATTGCCCAGGCTGACCTCAAACTTGATATCATCTTGCCTCAGACTCCGAGTCACTGGCATTAAAAGCATAGACCACCGCTACTGCTAGAGTTGTTTTTGAACATCAGCTTGAAATGGACTTCTTAAATTTCAATCAACCTACAAAAAACTGGAAGGATTTTGGTGTTTTTGTGTTTGGTTGGTTGCAATACTGTGCCAGGGGCACAGTACTACTAAGCTACATCCCTAGCCTTATTTATTTATTTATTTATCTATTTATCTATTTATTTATTTATTTAAATTTTGAGACAGGATATCTCTAAGTTGCCCATGCTGTCCTTGAATTTGCAAACCTTCTGTCTCAGCCTCCTGAGTTGCTGGGATTACAGGCATGTACTACCACACCTTCCTATAGATTTTGAATGTTCTTACCATAAAGAAATGATGAAATAGAAAAATTGAGCTCTGTATATGCACTATTACTTGAAACGCATTTAAATAAAATAATTAAAAAAAAGAAATGATGAGATAGATATGTTTAACCTAACATAAACATTACATGATATATACATGTATCAAAATATCACATGGTACCCCATTACTATGTAGAATTTTTCATGTATCAGTTAAAATTAACAAACAAAATTTCAACTGACCTAGAAATTCTAGTAGAACTATGTCTTTATTATTCCTAGTGTTAGAATTAAATATTATATGAATCATTCATAGTGTTTCATTAATTCATCAGAGGTTTAGCTACTGTGAACTAGGCATTGTACTTGGCATTGATGTAGTGAGGCATTCAGACAAGGACCCTGTGATTGTACAGTCTAGTGAGTAGGGAGGATGTTTGAACAACTGGTTGTTAGTAATGATGAATGCCACAAGAAGGGAAATTCAGAATGCTGTAGAAGTGTGTGATGATGAGACCAAACACGTAGTAAAGATCAGAAAAACTCTTTATGAGGAAATGACCTGTCAAAGGAACTCTAGCTAGAGAAGATCATTCCAGACAAAGGAATCACCTTTGTGAAAGCTGCCAAGCAAGCAAACAGTGCTTTCGGGCTGGAGGTATAGCTCAGTGGTAGAATGCTTGCTTAGCATGTGTGAGCCGCTGGGTTCTATCCTCAGCATTACAAACCAACAAGGCAAGCAAACATCCACAGGGCACTTGAAGAATGAACAATGCCCTTTGTGGCTGGAATATAGAAAAGGGAGTATGAAAAGCCGGGCGCGGTGGCTCATGCTTGTAATCCCAGCTCTTAGGGAGGCTGAGACAGGAGAATTGCGAGTTCAAAGCCAGCCTCAGCAATGGCGAAGCGCTAAGCAACTGAGTGAGACCCTGTCTCTACATAAAACATAAAATAGAGCTGAGGATGTGGTTCAGTGGTTGGATGCCCCTGAGTTCAATCCCCGGTACCAAAAAAAAAGGGGAGTATGAAAAAAGAAAGGAAGGAAAGAAAGAAGGAAGAATGGAAAGAAGAAAGGAAGGAGTATGGTACAAATGAGATGAAAAGACAAGCAAGGAGCAGATCAGACAAGGACTTGGAAACCATGTTCGGGATTGCAGACATTTTTCTGAGAACTGTAGAAAGCTTTTGAAGATTTATAAATACAGTTGCTGCAGTTAAAACTTGTGTTTTTAAATTACAGTATGGCAAATACTTTTTATGAAATACCTTGTATAAGCAGTGAAATATAAAGAGACCAATTAAGAGGCTATTATCACCTGGCTCAGTGGTACAAGCATGTAATCCAGTGACTAGGGAGACTAAGGCAAGGATTGCAAGTTCAAGACCAGCCTCAGCAAGATTTTAAAGAATTAAAATGCCTGGGGATATAGCTCAGTGGTAGAATGACCCTAGTTTAATACCCAGTAACCCCCCCCCCCCAGTGCCTTGCACATGCTAGGCAAGTGCTCTATCACTGAGCTACAGCCCCAGCGGCCCCCCCCCCATAGGTTTTGATGATTGATTAGATGTAGAGATTGAGGAATAAGTCAAGAGGGGATTGTGGATTTCTTTCTTTCTTTTTTTTTTGGTATTAGGTATTGAGCCTAAGGATGCTTTACATCTGAGTTACATTCCCAGCCCTTTTTATTTTTTATTTTGAGACAGAGTCTTGCTAAATTGCTTAGGGTCTTACTAATTGCCGAGGCTGACCTCAAATCTGCAATCCTAGCTCAGCCTCCTAAGTCTGCAGAGATAATAGGCATGTGCCACCGCACCCAGCCTAGGGCGTCTGTCTTGAGAAACTATAATACTACGGACATAGGGAACACTAAAGGGAAGAGCACAGTGGTGGAGAGGAGTATGTGAAAATGTGAGTTCAAAAAAAAAAAAGAAAGAAAATGTGAGTTCAATATTAGACAAGTGTTTGGAGTGCTAGAGAGACAGTAATATGGAGATGGCACATGCAGATAGATAGGTATTAGACTTGGCACTCAGGTAACAGTTCATGACTAGAGATAGGACTTTGAGATTTCTGTATATACCAGAATGAGGCACTGGAGGGTGCTGATGTCTAAGGAGGCGAGGAAAAGTGAGACGAGACAAGGATACGACTGAGGTCTTAAAAAATGTCCATAAACTTAGCAAGAGTAATTTTGGTGGGTTCCTCTGTGTAGAAGCTAGATGGCAGGGGTTTGGAGAGCAAGAAAGGGTAAAGAAAGAGAGTCAAGTGTGAAGGGAAGAAGGAAGAAAGGGACATTATTAGCTGGACAGAGATTCGGACTGGGAAAGACAACTTTTTAAAGATAGTAGGGACATACAAGGTTAAATGTAAATGGAAGGAGCTAGTCTTGGAGAGACTAAATACACAGCAAAGAGGGAGGCCTTGTCAAGATGGGAGGGAAAATGGGATATATGGCACACTGCTGATAGCCTACCCAGCTACTGTTCTTCTATTGGGCCCTCCAATATTCCTGCTAGACGAGTATACTTTCCACTGAGGCAAAAATGCCAGATACTTGCTTTTTCAACCTCCTCTTGAAATCACTGGGGTCTTGTGGGAAGGAAGGGGTGCAGGAAAATTTTTCCTAATACAACAATAGTAATAAAAGACACCTACAAGAAAGTAAAAGGCTATTTTGCTGCATGTCCCTAACTCTTTTTTTTTGGTGGGAGGAGCAGGGATTGAACTCAGGGGTACTTGATTACTGAATCACATCCCCAGCCCTATTTTGTGGTTTATGTAGAGACAGGGTCTCACTGAGTTGCTTAGTGCCTCACTTTTGCTGAGGCTGGCTTTGAACCCGTGATTCTCCTGTCTCAGCCTTCCAAAGTGCTGGGATTACAGGCATGCGCCACTGCACCTGGCTCCTAATTCTTTTTATTTCTTTTTTTGAGACAGGGTCTCACTGAGTTGCCCAGGCTGGCCTCAAACTTGCAGTCTTCCCTGCCTCAGCCTCCTGAGTTGCGGGGATTATAGGGCTGTGCTGCCACGGTGCCCAGCTACATGTGGTTGCATGTAAGTGATGCCTGGTACTGCTGCAGCTATCTTGTGGTCATGAGGAGAGACAATGCCTATACTCTAAGAATAGCAGAATGGAATATGGAAAGCACATGTGTCTATGGTGACATCACAGAGCTCTTAAACCAACTCTGGGACTGCTCAGCCTTCATAGTTCTTGTTTTGTGAGATAATAACTGCCCTCATTGCTTAGGTGACTGGAAGTTGGCTATAGCTACTTATTATCACCCCATTCTGAAGAATCAGAGTCCAGGCAGATAAGAGAAACACTCTATTTTTAAAAAGTAGAGGAAAGAAAAAATAACATTGGACCTAAATAAGTTTATAAGTTTTAGGACAATAATTTGAAGAAATTTTCACTTGAAGATTTTACCTGTTTTTCCTCACTTATGAAGGACAGGTTATTTGCTGATAGAAGGGAGGTAAGGAAATTAGCACCTAGGGTACAGGTAACAAGGTTTGAAGTAATGTGGAGTGGAGTGGACTAGGGAGTGGACTAGTGTACCAGGGAGTGCTGAGAGCCAGTTGAAATTGGTGGACCTGAAGTTGCCCAATTGTATGATTTTTCTCCAGTGGTAATTCAATCCTCAGATGCAGGCATTTATAAAGTAGAGGCTTGGATTATTCCAGGTTTGTGGGTGCTAGGCAGTGAGAGAAGAAAAAAAAAACAAAGAAAAAGGGAGTTTAGAACATTAGCAACCAAATGGGAACATGGATTTTAAACAGGTTGGAGAGGGATATGAATGCAGAATGGAGCTAATCGGTTTATGGGAGGGGGAAAGCGGAGGAGAATCAATGTCCCAGAGAGCACAGGGTGGGCAGAAGACTGGTCGGCAATGTAGGAAATATTTTTTCCAGAGAGTGGGAGTGTGTACTGGAGATTTAACCAGTTGCTTTATCACTGAGCAACTCACTAAGTTGCTGAGGCTGGCCTCAAACTTGTGATTCTTTTGTCTCTGCCTCCCAAGTCACTGGGATTACAGGTATGCACACCAATATGGGATTTTAAAATGTTAAAATTCTTGGGAGAGGACAGGGATCCAGTTGGGAATTATGAAAGGATTCTTAAGTTTGAAGTCGTATAGTTGCTAGTGAATAAGATAAATAAAAAATGCAATTGCTATAGCATTAGCAAGGCTTGAGGCAATAACGCGAGTAGTTAAAACTCTGGAGACAGCCTGCCCGGCTCATGAATGCCATTACCTTTATTATATGAGTGACCTTGGACAAATTTCCTCACCTTTCTTGACACTTCATTTGCCCCACCAATAAATTGGGGTAACAATAGAATTTATACTTTCAACCACACTCTGGCACTTAGAATCACATAACAACCCTTTTAAATGCCTTAGAAAGTACATGGTACATGGTAATTAACTGCTTTATAAATGTCAGCTATTATTTTTGACTGCCTGCCAAAATCATGCTTAAGAAAACTGTATATGTGCCTTTCAGGATTCAAAGTATTTGTCTCTGTCAGATTATTTCCTCTTAATCATCAAACAAATATTTATTGAGAAAGGCACTATTGGTGTGTGGGATTTATTAGTCAACAGAAGAAATAGACACTCTATTTCTGAAGATTACATTCTGATGGGTAGAAAAACATTAAGCAACTAATCGGCCTATCACTCATGTAATTACCATTGTGATAAATGCTTTGAAGAGGAAGCATAGGAAATCATTGTTTTGTATTGTTTAGTATTAAATCATTGTTTAGTATTACTGGCAGAAATGACTTCAGTCTGGTGGACTGAAGAGGGAGCTCTGGAGGAAGAATAGGCTACCTGAAGGAATAATATTTGAACTGAGATCTCAAGTATGAGTACAAATTAAACAGAAGTTGGAGGGAAGGGTGGGAATAATAGGTTTTCCAGGCAGAAGGTAAGTTACATGTGGAAATAATCCTCATACTTCAGTGGCTTAACACTAAGGTTTATTTCTCATTCACTTGACAGACTAATAATGGCTTAGAGACCAGCATTGGTGTAAGGGACTCTGCTCCACATGGTCATTCAAAAACTTAGGATCTTCTCATCCAGGGGCTCTACCTTTCCTTGATGCCTTGAAAATCTCTATTATACCTACCTGCAGCCCATAAATAGTTTTCAGTATCCCCAGATAATCTGGATACTTAGTTAACAATGCAGCTTCTAATTCAGTAGGCATGGAGTGGGGCTTGACATTTTGCATTTGTGTCAAGTTCTCTGGTGATACTGATACTTGCTGGTTTCCAATCCTGCCCTGGTTTGCAAGGGCCTCTTAGAAGGTTTTAGGGGTTAGGGATGCTTTTATTTTATTGGTCAAAATATAGACATATGGCTCACCAAGGTACAGGGGGCTGGAAAACCTAGTCTGGTGATATGTTAGGGTAGAGAGAACCCTAATTTCTGATACAGATTGGGAGAATTCCAGTTTCAAGTGGATAACCACTTGAACACTTGAAATGAGAATGTGGCATGTGTGGGGAATATAGGAAAGTCCAGTTTGACCAAATCCTAGAGTGGAAAGGGCATTTGTCAGTTAAGCCTGTAGAAGTAGCAAGGGCCAAAGCTGGCAAGACCTATAGAGGATTTAGGGGGATGGAAAGTGACATGATCAAGGTTTGAGTTTTTGAAAGTTCACTGTAACTGCAGTGTATGGATGGTGGATGATGAGGGAAATAAGGGCGAATGGAGAAAGCACTCAGGACCATTGCCACTGTCCAGGTGACAAATGACAGGGTGATTTTAGACAGTTTGCCTTTTTCCTAAGCTAATAATGAAGACTGGTAAGATGACAGTTTTTTAAAGTTTATTTATTCTAATGAGGTTTACATGACAGCAGAACACATTTTGATTCATTGCACACAAATGGAGCACAACTTCTCATTTCTCTGGTTGTACACAATATAGAGTTACACCCTATGTGCAGTCATAGATGAACCTAGGGCATTCACATTCCACCATCACATTCCACCATCTTTCCTGCCCCCATGTCCTATCTCCTTTGAAAATGACAGTTTTGACTGCTCTAGCTAATCTCTCTGCATCCTTTTGAACTTCTCTCTCTCTCTCTTTTTTTATTTTTCTTTTCTGGTAATAAGGATTGAATCCAGGGGTTCTCTACTACTGAGTGGCTGGGACAACAATATGTGCCACTGTGCCCATCAAACTTTACTCTTAAATCATACAACCCATGTTCAATTCTCACTATATTTGTAGTCTTTGATCAACATTTATTCAGTATCTACTATTCATAAGATTCTCCTGGATATCAAAGATAGAGGACCTTATCCCAGTTTTCTAGGAGAGTGTTGTCTGATAGAACTTTTTGCAATGAAGGAAGTGTTTCTGTATCTGTTCTGTTCCATATGATAGTTACCAGTTACACGTGGCTAATGATCAGTTGAAATGTTGCTAGTGCACCTGAGAAATTAAATTTCTATTTTATTTAATTTTAATTAACTTAGATACATGTGGCTAGTGGCTGCCATTTTGGACAGTACAGCTTCAAGAGTTGGAATAAAATGTTTACAAGGATGACTAACAAACCCAGACAATACAGAAGTCCCCCTTTATCCTTGGAGGGTATGTTCCAAGACCCTAGCAGATGACTGAAGCTGTGGGTAGTACCAAATCCTACATATGCTGTTTCTTCCTATACATACATACCTATGATAAAGTTTAATTTATTAGACACAGTGAGGGACTAACAATAATAATAAAATGGAACAATTATGACAAAATACTGATAAAAGTTCTGTGAAGATAGTCTCTCACTCAAAATGTCTAATTGTATTTTTTAGGGGGAGGTACTAGGCAGGGATTGAACTTAGGGGCACTCGACCACTGAGCCACATCCCCAGCCCTATTTTTGTGTTTTATTTAGAGACAGGATCTCACTGAGTGGCTTAACACCTCATTATTGCTGAGGCTGGCTTTGAACGTCTGATCCTCCTGCCTCAGCCTCCTGGGCTGCTGAGATTACAGGTGTGCACCACTGTACCTGGCTGTATTCTCACTTAAAGGAAACACTTTATGGCTTCTCTTTGTCATATCCAAATTGCAGATATCACTACTCTTGAACTTTAGAGCCATTATTAAGTAAAATAAGGCTTACTTAAATACAAGCACTGAAATAAGTGACAGCCAATCTGATAAATGAGATGGCTACTAAAACTAATGGGTAGGTAGTATATAAAGCATGGATACTGTGGTCAAAGGAAAGATCCCATCCTGGGTAGAAGAGAGTGGAATGGCACAAGATTTCATCACACTACTCAGTATGGTCCACAACTTAAACCATGAATTACTTTTTTTTTTTTTTTTGCAAAACGTTATAAATTTTTTTATTATTAAATGAGAAAATCTCATTTGTCACATCGTCACATTGCTAGTCAGAGAAATGCTGCAGTGATGAAGAAAATCAATGTTGGATCAACCAAAATCCTCATTTCTACAACATTCATTACAAAGAAATAATGTCCAACACAGCCCAACAAAACATTCTTGGTTTTCTTCATATTGAAGTGTCCCCCACCAAATCATCTTCTAATGGGGTATTTCACTATATAAATCATAGTTCTTCATTTTTCAATCTACCCCAAACTGCATGAGAGATGTATCACACTAAAAATTCTAAAGCTGTTAGGAAATTCTTCCCACATCATCATCATCTAATGTGTCACCGCTATTTGTCTCTGTTATCATTCTCAATCATGGGTTTGAAAGTGCTGTTTTTCCAGAGTCCAAACTTCAAGTCACAAACAAGGCTATTTTTCTTTTCTTTTCTTTTTTTGGTACTGGGGATTGAATTCAGGGGTATTCGATCACTGAGCCACATCCCCAGCCCTATTTCATGTTTTATGTAGAGACATAAAACACATAAAAGTTTTATGTAGAGTCATAAGACACTGAGTTGCTTAGCGCCCCGCCATTGCTGAGGCTGGCTTTGAACTTGCAATTCTCCTATCTCAGCCTCCCAAAGTGCTGGGATTACAGGTGTGTGCCACTGTGCCCAACCAGGCTGTTTTTCAAAACATCATTTTTTTTCCTCAGACCATTCTGCAGCTGTTCACTAATAACTTGGAATTCTCTCATTTCACCCTCATTAAGGGAGCGCACTTTTCATCAGTTTCACTGTCTTCCTGCCAGCCCGTTTCCTTTAACAATCTGTGTTCTGCCTCAAGTGAACTGGAAAAAACATCAGTTTGTGGAAAGGTTGAAGGCTGATCTGTTAGGAAATCACTGAGGCATTGCCATTCTCTTGTGGAACTTTATTTTCATCAAAGTTTCTGTTTATATCCCTCTCTTGGTGAGTACTATTACTGTTATGCAAATTAAATGAGTCTTCATCCTTCTCTGAGCCAGCATGGCTTTCTCCTTCATGTTCTTCTTCTGCTGTCTCTTTTCAATGCTTTCAAAAATTCACTCTTCTTAACACAAACTGTGAATTTGTGTCAGTTTGGTTAGACAAAGCTGCCGATTAAGTTTGTCAACAGGTGAAGAATTTGAACAACTACACTCTATCTAAAATTCTTGGCAGTTGATTTAAAAGCATTAAATTTGCCAACATCACTTGCAGATCCATGAGGAAAAGAAGTCCCAACCCTATTTTCTTTAGTTTGTCTCTTCCACTGTGTAAATTTTGTAGGTAGAACAGCAGGTTTGGAGACTAAGCCTTTTTTAAAAAAATTTTTTTTTCTTTTTCTTTTTGTAGTGCTGGGGATTGAACGCAGGGCCTTGTGCTTGTGAAGGAAGAACTCTACCAACTGTGCTATACCCCCAGCTCTGGGTCTAAGCTTTTATAAACAGACCAGTTCCATTCTTAACTGGCTGTGACTGAAGATTTCCTACTACAGGGAATCCAGAAAGCTGTATGTCTTTTGTATTACCTTTCTTAATGACCAGCATCCTTGGAGCTCTAGATTTAGGATTTGCAGGATATTCTAAGAGAGGAGCTTGGGAGATTTTTTTGGTCGGGTATGTGTGTGTCTGGGCATGTAGGCACCATACAACTGCAGCTAATGATTTATTCTGATTTGGTTCTCTCTTGTACTCAGGATTTAAAGATGGAAAATCCTCAACCTCAAACTGTTCTCTTTTATCTTCTTTCCTTCCAGTTTCATTGTCAGGTATGTTGTTTTCATATAGTCCTTGCCTTTTTTCAGAATGGAAAATGCTGCTACGAGAACGGGAATTTCCACCATTGCATCCTCCTTGATGATTTGTTTTCAATACCATTTCTGCCACGTGTACGCCATCCATTTTTTTATCTTTCCTTCCAAAATTTCCTCTACTAGAACGTCCAATACCAGAATCAAAGCCATCTGAAGAGTTGTGTCTTTGACGATTTACATTGTAATGATTTTCCGTCCATGAAAAATTTTCAGAATGTTTCTCAAAATTCAATGACGATTTCGTTGATGATGGCGGAGTAGGAAAATTAAGCCAGGCTGAAGCAAAGTCATGCTGCTCCATTTAGGTCCAGTCTCTCCAACTCAGTGAAACAAGACTTCAACACCTCATGGCAAGTCCAAATTCCAACAGGACTGCCCATGAAGGTGTTGGTTTTTTCTCTGTAATCTTTGTTGTCCAGTTTTTTCTTTTCTTTTTTTTTATTTTGTATCTTCTGAAATATCCAAGTTCTTAACCTACGACTGTTTGACATGGAGTTATTTCAGGTCAGCTACCCATACTTCTGTTTTAAAGTTTTTTCATATGGCTATCTCCAGAATTAGCCAAGTTCCTCGGATTTAAGATCAAAGTCTTATTATTCCATGTACTTGTCAATGTTGTACTTACCCACTCCAGATGAAATACTCAACTTAAGAGCCAAAAAGCAGAAACAAACAGAAAACTTCACATCCAAAGAGCATTCCTAAACACAATAAGTATTCCTTATTCCTCACATCCAATAAGTATTCCTTATTTTGTTTCACTTTATTTTGTTTCACATAAAAAGACACAAATAGCTATCTTAATACTACCACACTGGTGGAGAAACTGCAACATCTTAAATTTCCAGATAAGTAAAGGATAAAAAGAAAAAAAAACTCTGTATTCTTTTAATGTCTTCATTTAGAAAAGCCCTCCCTTGTGATATGAAAAGGGCTGAGGTCAAAAATTCCAAAAAGTTTTAATACAAGTAAAAATAAACTGCCATGAAACTTTAGCAATACTCAAAACAGTAATTTGAAGCTGCTGAAACTACTCAGTACACAAATCTACATATCTTACAGTTTTAGCTGAAAAACAACAGGATTGGGCGAGGGGCAGCAAAAATACCACCAGCTGAAATACTTTAACCAGTTATGTAATCCAT
Source organism: Xerus rutilus (assembly GCA_028644305.1). NCBI lineage: Eukaryota > Metazoa > Chordata > Mammalia > Rodentia > Sciuridae > Xerus > Xerus rutilus. The sequence continues at coordinate 75,602,206 of CM053402.1, read as the reverse complement.
TTGAACCAAAATACTGAAGAAAAGCCTAGGTCTCTTTTTAAGTAGCTTGTTGAATCTGTTTGCTACTACCAATTCACTTCAGAGATGATTCTTGCCAATTTTAATAAACTTCTGGGGCAAAATTATCCAAAAACATTGTAATTCCAAAACGGTCAGTTGAAATATCTGGGGCCTTTTACACAAAAACTAGAAGGTGATCTTCATATCTGAATAATTCAGTCACCTTCTGACTCACCAGAGGTGTCCCTGGCTTGGAAGTGCTGCTTTGCTCGATCCCAGAAGTAGGTTTTTGGTACTTTGAATAATCCCCCTTTGCCACTTTTTCCTCCCTCACAACCAGTCTCAGTTCCCTGAATTATTTATTTCTGGAGTTTTCCATTTAATGCTTTATATACTACCTACCCATTAGTTACTTAGTAGCTGAGGATGTTCTGAGTGCAGGCTTTCTCATTGTAAATTCTTTTAACTTTTGTTGATCATGGAAGGTTTTTATTTCATCATCAAATCCCAAGCTTAATTTTGCTGGATATAAGATTCTTTGTTGGCACTTATTTTGTTTCAGAGCTTGGTATATGTTGTTCCAGGATCTCCTGGCTTTGAAGGTCTGGGTTGAGAAATCTGCTGAAATCTGAACTGGTTTCCCCCTGTATGTAATCTGAAACTTTTCTCTTGCAGCTTTTAAAATTTTATCCTTATTTTGTATGTTAGGCATTTTCACTATAATAATGCCTTGGTGTGGATCTGTTGTAGTTTTGTACATTTGGTGTCTTGTAAGCCTCTTGTATTTGATTTTCCAATTCATTCTTCATGTTTGGGAAATTTTCTGATATTACTTCATTGAAGAGATGGTGTCTTCCTTTGGTTTGTATCTCTGTGTCTTCCTCTATCCTGATAATTCTTAGATTTGGTCTATTCATGTTATCCCATAATTTCTGGATGTTCTGTTCATGGTTTCTTACCATTTTAATTGTGTAGTCAACTTTATTTTCAACTTTATTTTGTCTTCATTGTCTGAGGTTCTGTCTTCCAAGGGATCTAGTCTGTTGGTGATGCTTTCTATTAAACTTTTTATTTGGTTTATTGTTTCCTTCATTTCAAGTTTTTTTTTTTTTTCAGAGTCTCTATCTCTTTCTTGAAGTAATCTTTTGCTCCCTGTATTTGCTTTCTCTTTGTTGGAGTGATCAAAGGTTGCCTGTATTTGCTCTCTAATCTCTTTGTTTGATTGATCATTTGTTGCCTGTAATTGCTCTCTTACATTATTCTGTGCTTCACAAATCATTTTAATTATGTACGTTCTGAACTCCTTCTCTGACATTTTATCTACTGTGCTTTCAATGGATTCTATTATTGTAGCATCTTGGTTTGACTGGGGCATTTTCTTCCCTTGTTTGTTCATATGTCTTCCTCTCTAGCAATGCCAATCTGAGGTATTACAGTTTCTTCCCTATAATCTTATAGTGTCCCTGCAGGTTACCAATACCTCACCTCTGGTGTAACTGGGCCTGCAGGGACCTTGGTGTTGGTCTTCCTAGTCCTGACTGTTGTCTTTAGATGGAAGCAAGCTGGGACAGCCATGTGTTGGTAGATTGGGGGCTGCAGCACAGGTGGTCTCCTCCACACATGGGTGGTTGCTGGAGTCAATCTGCTCCATCTCTGCTTTTCTGTTTTCTGATTCAGGAGTTCCTGCTATGTTTTCCTTATACCCTTCCCATGCTCCTATGCACTCCTATGAAATCAAACGAAAATGAATCCAAGCGTATGCATTGAAGAGGGGCATAAAAAACCACACACAATGCAGTTTGAGCATGTGGGCCTGGGGGCATGAGGGCATGGATTAAAGGGCAGTTGTACTGTTGTATAGGCTGGTACAGGTATGTTGGCTGAATACATGCATGTAAGCCTCAGGTTCTTTTTTAGCACCAACCCAGAAAAGCTTCTGGAATCCCAAATACAGGACCAGCTTTGAATCATGCCAGCATGTAGAGCACCTTCATGCTAGCTCTGCACCTGGCACTAGAAGATGGATTCCACACCGTCTGCCTTTGAAGGCTGTTGACACCACATCCTAACATCTATTGGAGGAATTGGAGGGGGTCTGGCCACTATCACAAAGACCCAATGGCTGGCTTCTGCAAGTCTTGTTTGTCTCTGGGGGGGCTTGCACATGCTAGATAAGTGCTTTGTCACTGAACCACATCCCAGTCCTGCTGATGTCTTACATTTTTCAGTTGCTGACATGTGATGAATCCAACTCAGATGTTTCCCAGGCAGCTGTAGATGTGCTGCCTTGATTCTTTATAAGCCACTCAGGAATTGTGGTTATTATACTCAAAGGTCTGTGTCGCCACATTATTCACAGGCCACAGGTCCTTCTCTGGTGGGATCAGGAAAACAAAAGTTTTTTAGCTCGGGAGGAGGGATCAGATCCCCATTTTATTTTCAGCTTTGATGCTAAAGTAATTTTTATTATTTTGTACTACTTGGGATTGAACTTAGGGGTGCTGTACCATTGAACTACATTCCTAGATTTAAAAAAAAAATCTTTTTGAGACAGGATCTCGCTAAATTGCCTCAGCCTCCCAAGTAGCTGGGATAACAAGTGTGTGCCACTGCACTTGGTGTAAGTGAATTTTGTTTTTGGTACTGGGAATTGAACTCAGGTACTCGACTACTGAGCCACATCCCCAGCCCTATTTTGTTTTATTTAGAGACAAATTCTCAGTTGCTTAGCGCCTTGCTGTTGCTGAGGCTGGCTTTGAACTTGTGATTCTTGTGTCTCAGCCTCCCAAAGTGCTGGCACTTTGGTGTGTGCCACTGTGCCCAGCTTAAATGAATTTTTTATTACTTTTGGCACAATGGCAAACACTTTTTGTGTTCTAAATTCACAATCACATACTGATTATTTCCATATTCTTCATGGACCAAGGACTTGAAAAACCATCAGCTGTGTTTTCATCTAATATATAAAGTAGTAGAAATGGGCAAAAAATTATGAAGTGATCTCTGTCATTCCCAAATGGCTATCAGAGCTGCTGGTATAGACACAGGAAAAAAAAAAAAACACATTTTATTGGTAAAAGTAACATCTGCCCCTATGTCAGTGTTCTGGGAAAACCCACAAATAAGGCTTATTGCCAGCTGTGAGACTTTTTTGTTGTTGTTGTGGTGGTGGTGCTGGAGATTAAACCCAGGGCCTTGTGCATGTGAGGCAAGCACTCTACCAATGAGCTATATCCCTAGTCCCAGCTGTGGGACTTCTGAAGCTGTCCTAGGGAAGTTCAAAGTTTATGCCTAGTCACATCTTAAATGTCTCCTATATGTGCTTCCATTGCCCACCATTTTTATACAGGTAAAATCAGACTTGACAAGATAAAAAACAAAACAAAACAAAACAAAAAAACAGGATAACATTCAGACCTGGGTATGTGCACATATTTTTATAAGGTAGGATTGGCAATTTCACTAGTATTCCCATGTGATTGTCAGGGAATGTGGGGTTGTGACTGTGAGCTGACTCTATAATAGCCTGACCTTTTTAATCCTAGTTTCTTACCTATTTCCTTTGTACCGTACCAACTCCTTCAGAGTAAACCAAAGGTCTAAAGCAAAGGCATAGGTTGACTAGGATTCCTACCGTAGTAAAGAAAATATTCAGGGCTGGAGTTGTGGCTTAGTGGTAGTGTCTGCCTGGCATGTGAGGCACTGGGTTCAATCCTCAGCACCATATAAAAATAAATAAAATAAAGGTATATCTATCTACCAAAAAAAAAAAAAAAACCCTCAAAATGGAATATTCAGAGAAATTAATTGCAATAAACCATGAGGTTGTAGCTTATCTTGAGATACGATTGAAGAATAACTGTTGCCACAATGCTGGCTGTAATAACAGGTCCTCTTTTTTGATTTTCTGCAGGAAAAACACAACAAAATTCCTTAGCTGTCAGCTTTTTCATGGATTTCCTCTTAGCTGTCAGCTTTTTCATGGAAGCTTGATTTCTTCCACAAAACCTCTTTAGTATGTAACATAGTTGTAATGTTATATTTCTTTGAGATATATGATGAATTTCTCTCTTATTCCACACGGACTTATGTGGTGTATCATTACTCTAAGCTTAAGATGTTATCAACTGTCTTTTTTTTTTTTTTTCTCTTTATCTTGTACCAGGGATGGAACCCAGGGCCTCATGCATGCTAGGCAAGCAAGCACTCTACCATTGAGGTACATCCCCAGCCCAATAAACTTCTCATAAGGACTATAAAGCTTTTGGATCTGTGCTATTTGTTCAATCTCATCTCTAAGGAATTTTAAGACATAAAATCTAGTTGAATTTAAGAAAAATTTATGAATTCTACTTTGATCCACGTTCTCCTCTACACATCATTCCATTTCCTTGCCAACCTTGATACAAAACTATAAAAATCAGAAGAACTCATTAATTTTACCTCCTCAAATCCAATTTTCCCTCGTTCTTTCTAGTTTCTTTCCCTGCTCTACAGTAATTGCCAGTGGCTTTCAAGATGCTAAATACATTGATCCCATCTATTAAGATGCTAAACACAATTATTGATCCCATCAATTTTCTTAATCTGCCTTTCCATCAGTATCAGTAGTTTATATTCTGCATTCTTCTGGAAAAAACTTTGTTTTCATGACACTACTTTCTTTTAGCTTAATCTTACCTCACTGACCAGTACGTACTACTTATCTGTTTATTGTACTTTCTTTGTGTGACTATATATAGCAGTATTCAGAGCTTGGTCTGAGATTTTTGTCCTCCATACTTATATTTATATCCCAAGTGGTCTTGTTGGCAAAATGATCTCTGCTGATAATTAATAGCTTATTAATATTTTGAACTTCTAATTGAAGATCATTGAGCATTTATTTTCAAGAAAAAAAGGTTTCATTCTCAATTGATTTCTCTTTCTTTTTTTTTTTAAGATGGAGTCTTGCTATGTGGCTCAAGGTTATAATCATCCCACCTCAACCTCCTAAGGAGCTGGACTACAGGAGTGTGCCACTGAACCTAGTTGATATATTTCTTTATACTGGCCCAAATTTGGGAGGTTCTTGAATTCCTGAACTTCAGTGATCCTCCTGCCTCAGCTTCCTGAGTAGCTAGGACTAAGACATGTACTACCATACCCAGTTTGGAATGATTTTTTAAATTTAAAAAATTATTTCAATAGGCCTTGGAAGAGATTTCATAATTCCTCATTCTCTTTCCCTTTGGCAGGGCTTGTTTATCTGACAAGGTTCTAAGGAAGCTCCAACTTCTGATCTTGACAGTACAATAGTCATAAGTGGGATGTGACAGCCTGAGGGGGAGCCTTGGCATTCACTGGGGTCCTGGGGGACTTTGCCAATGCTCTAGAGTGAGGGCACATCTGTACTATCATCTGCTGACACTTAGTATCTTCAGTTTCACTGGAGATACTGGGTAGGAGCAAATCCAGCTGCAGAAAAGTTGCAGCTGGCAAACCTCAACTTGCGGATTTCCTAGTGGTGTGATTCTGCTTGACTGACCAATGGAGAAAGACGTCTGTAAAGAATTTGAGCTAAACTAGACGATTGGATGTGAAATATATGCTGAAGACAAATTATTTATTTTGGTACTGGAGATTGAACTCAGGGGCACTTGACCATTTGAGCCACATCCCCAGCCCTATTTTGTGTTTTATGTAGAGACAGGGTCTCACTGAGTTGCTTAGTGCCTCGCCATTGCTGAGGCTGGCTATGAACTCGCAATTCTCCTGTCTCAGCCTCCCTAAGTGCTGGGATTACAGGCTTGAGCCACCGCGCCCTGCTTGAAGACAAATTATTTATATGACCGAATATAATGTTCTATTTTTAGCTCCCTGATTACAAATGTTTTTAATTAAAAAGAAAGACAAAGTGGGCCTATATTTGTAAACATTTATTCTCTTGAACTGAAAAAGGCTTGCATCAGCACACATTGTACAGCCTTGCAAATTACACAGAAATTGAAAAGAAGGTTCCTTGTTCATAAGTGCAATGAATCTTTGATGTCCAGTTATCTGCTGCAAACAATGAAAAATTTTGAACCACTTAAGTTTCCAGCACTCATCAAATGTATTTCCTTAGGTGACAAAAAAATCCACGAAGAGGAGAATGTAGATAAGTGGCATTTAGTTACTGCAGTGACACTTAAAAAAGAAAGTGGAAATATTTTCCTGCCTAAGATGGTTCCTATTCCCCTTTGAATCTAAGTGGTTTGATTTAGAGGCATCAAGAACATAATTTACTTTACACTTAACATTCATACTATCTAAGTGAATAAGGAAGGGACCCTATAGGAGAATTTTGTATTTTGTGGAAAATGTTTCTGTGTTTAGAGATTCAGGGGAAGAGAAATCTATTTGTGGGCTCTCCTTAGCACCCTCAGGCCCCCAAAGGGATAGCACATGGTTTTGGCTTGGTTGTTACATTCCTGCATTCTTTTCCCCCCAAATTCTAAGCTGGGTCACACTGTGCTGGTTGTAAAAAGAAACACAGGTTGCAATTGGTTATAATCATTTTGAATAATAATTTGCTGTACAATAGAGCTTTGGATCTGATACAAGAATTCAGAAATATAAAACAAAATAACTATAAAAGTTAGGAGGCATTTGACAGCATTTCCTTAGAAAAAGCTGCTAACTCTGTATCATTCCGGTGTGGATTCCTATAGTCAGTAGGGTAAAATGTGTGTCTTTCTCCCTCTCCCCCCTTTGCTGGATCATTGGCCTTTCTTTAAAAGCTATTAATGCCATGACCACACATCCTAGGAGTCTCTAAAACGTTAACAGAAGCTCCAAATACCAAGCCAATCAGATATGAGAGAGGGAAGGGGAATCATGGAGGTGAAAGGTCCAAAGGTGGCTCTGTTACTGAGAACTTGCCCTTTCCAAAATGTGAAAGTCATAGTGCTTCTTGCTTGTTCTCAGCTTAAACTTGTTAACTGAATTAATTTGTTTCTTCAACGCATTCTGTGCAGCTGAAATGGAGGGAAAGGTGGCTAAGACAGTGTATGTAGAGGCCAAGTCACTGGGTTTAGAGCGCTCAGGGTTGACAGTGGTGTCCCCGCTGCCACAACAAAGGGGATGACGACGTGGCTGGGACTGGGGGTCTCGGAGCCACCGAATCTTGGCGCCAATTTTAAAGAGTTCTCCAAAAAGTTTCTCAGCTTCCACGCGAGTTATTCCATCAGGTAGTTCAGTAATTTCCAAGACCTTCCCAACAACTAGAATGGAAAAGGTAGAATATATCCCTGTTACCAAAAAAGTTAGATAAAAAGCACTGCAGACCCAAAGACAACATAGACAATGAAGAGAATTTTCCAAAACAATACAAACCACAAAATTATAATTGATATATTCCTTCATTTATTCACCTATTTTTTGGTACAGGGGATTTATTATAGAGGCACTCTACCCTGACCTACACCCCCAGCCCTTTTTCATTTTTCAGTTTGAGACAGGGTCTTGCTAAATTGTCCAGGCTGGCTTTGAACTCACAATCCTCCTGCCTTAGCCTTCCAAGTCTCTGGGATTACAGGCATGCACCATCATTATGGCTGTTATTACAGTAGCCATTACACCATTACAACCACCATTATGGCTATGGCCATCTTTTAAATAATTCTTACTTACCACTTAGGCCAAGGGCATGGAGCTAATAGTGCTAAACTGCTAATCTCAAAGTCCTCACTGATAATCCCACAGGTAAATGCAACACTGAAGAAAGGCTTTTCTAAATCAGGTCATCTCAGGCAAATCTTTTTTTTTTTTTTAATACCAGGGATTGAACTCAGGGGCACTTGACCACTGAGCCACATCCCTAGCCCTGTTTTGTATTTTATTTAGAAACAGGGTCTCACTGAATTGCTTAGTGCCTTGGCTGAGGCTGGCTTTGAACTCGTGATTCTCCTGTTTTAGCCTCCCAAAGTGCTGGGATTACAGTTAGGCAAATCTTTTATTGCATTTCATGTTCCCGTTGTAAAATAAAAGTAACACTTGCCCTAACCACCCAAGGCTGTTGAGTAGAAGATTAAAGTATAAATGTCAAAGTGCTTTACCACAGAAAAGTCTATACTGTGTTCATTCAGACTTTCTCCCACATGGGTGGAAGGACAACCCCTTTCTCAGAGAACACAGAGGCTGCTGAACTCTACCTGCTCCTCTCAGATTCCTCTTCTCCCCGTGGCCCTTCATTGCTCCTAAACCCATCTGCAACTTACTATAGATATTCTCCCATCTGAAATGAGGCAGTTAAAAGAACATATTCAAGAATCCTAAACTGGAGATGGCATAATTTCCTAGGACATTTTCTATGGGATCGTAGGAAGAAGAAAGCCCATTTCTGTGGTGTGATTTATTATAAGACTGTCACCAATCTGTAGACACACATTCACTTGCCCCTCAGGGACATACCTGCTTCTCCTGCTCCAAGGTCTGTGGATGCAGCTTTCTTAGCTTGTCTCCTTCCTCGGTTTCCGTGCCTGCTGCCAGACTGACCCTGGAAACCCACAAATAGTTGAGGAATAAGTTTAATAATGCTGAAAAATGTATAGTGCTTAAAAAGTTAGCACCTAAACATACTTGGTTTGGATTTAGTACTCCTGCAGAAATAAACCAACCCAAGGCTTTCTGGATTCTGCTCTGCAGTAATAGTGCTATGACTGCTCACTTGCTGACTCTTTCTCTTTTTTTTGGTATCAGGGATTGAACTCAGGGGCATTTAACCACTAAGCCACATCCCCAGCCCTATTTTGTGTTTTATGTAGAGACAGGGTCTCACTGAATTGCTTAGTACCTCGCCCTTGCTGAGGCTGGCTTTGAACTCGCGATTCTGTCTCAGCTTCTCAAAGTGTTGGGATTACAGGTGTGTGCCACTGCGCCTAGCTCTGACTCTTTCATAAGCAAAGGTGCTCCAACCTTTAGCCATCTGCCTCCATCTTTAGGTGGTACTAATGAGCCACTGCTTAGCCAAGTACCACTGCCTTCTCATTTCTGCTCTCAGTGCTAACAGGTATAGATCATTTGGCTAAGACACACAGCTCTTCTTAGGCAGGTCCAACAGGTGGGCTCCGTGCCCCATAACTGAGAATGGAATATGGGATTCTGTGACAAAGCTTAAGAGGTTAGAGAGCTGTGTTTCATACCTGTTGGTTTGGAATGTGCCCAGGCAGAACAGTAGGAGGGTTATACTGCAGAGGCTGGCCGAGTAAAGGATACCTGGCATCTCCTGAAAGTCAAAAACATTTTTACAGTTTTCTCTACTCAGTTATAATACACTTCCCAGAGTTTTCTTTTCTGCCCCTTCCCACCATAATTTTAGAAATTGTTTAAAAACAAGATAAAGAGGGGAAACATATTTGGTAGAGTAAAACAAGTGTAAGTAATTCATATACTTTTTTTTAGTACCGGGGATTGAATTTAGGGGTACTCGACCACTGAGCCACATCCCCAGCCCTATTTTGTGTTTTATTTATTTTATTTTATTTTATTTTATTTTTTTAAACTTTCTTTTTGCTTCTTCTTTTTTTTTTTTTAATGTAGATGGACACAATGTCTTTATTTTATTGGTTTGTATGTGGTGCTGAGGATCGAACCCAGGGCCTCACGCATGCAAGGCAAGCGCTCTACCGCTGAGCCACAATCCCAGCCCTTGTGTTTTATTTAGAGACAGGGTCTCACTAAGTTGCCTAGCACCTCGTTGTTGCTGAGGCTGGCTTTGAACTCGCGATTCTCCTGTCTCAACCTCCCAAAGTGCTGGGATTACAGGTGTGTGCCACCGTGCCTGGCTGGTAATTCATGTATTTTTTTTTTCTTTAAAAGTTAAGGGCTGGGGCTGGGGTGTGGCTCAGTGGTAGAGAGCTTGCCTAGCATGTGTGAGGCACTGGGTTCGATTCTCAGCACCACCTATAAATAAAATAAAGATCCACTGATAACTAAAAATATAAAAAAAAAAAAAGTTAAGGGCTAGGGCTGTAGCTCAGTGGCAGAGCACTTGACTAGCACATGTGAGGCAGTGGGTTCGATCTTGAGCACCACACAGAAAAATAAACAAATAAAATAGAGCCATGCTGTCCACCTACAACTAAAAAAAAAAAAAAAAAAAGTTAAAAAATTCCCACATATCCTTTAAAGAACTGGGGCAAACTTCCGAAATAATTATGATTAATAACAGTGGTTATGCTGGGCACAGTGGTGCATGCTTGTAATCCCAGCGACTGGGGAGGCTGAGGTGCTAAGCAACTTGGTGAGGCCCTATCTCTTTTTTTTTTATATTTTTTTTAGTTGTAGATGGACACAATGTCTTTACTGTATTTATTTTTATGTGGTGCTGAGGATCGAACCCAGTGCCTCACGTATGCGAGACAAGCGCTTTACCACTGAGCCACAATCCCAGCCCCAAGGCCCTATCTCTAAATAAAATACAAAACGGGGCTGGGGACGTGGCTCAGGGGTTGAGTGCCCCTGAGTTCAATCCCTGGCAGTAGGCCCCCACCAAAAAAAACAAAACAAAACAAAAAACAAACAGTGGTTATGAAAGGATGAGTGGTAGGAACTGTGTAGAAGAAATAGGAGGGACAGAAACTTCTCTGTGTAGTTTAAAATTATTTGTTGTTATTTGAACCATGTTAGTGTATTATCAAAAGTAAACAACTTTTAAATAAAATTTCAATAAAATTTCAGGCGATAGCTTCATAATGAGAAAAGCGACTTCTTGCCACTCCATGGGCTCCTTTGGTTAAACAGGATCAAGATGGTTGGGTAGCTCCCTGTACAGGACACACCCATGACATACTCCTAAACTCTTGCTGAATGGCAGGTATAACAAGGGACTAGCACTGAGATTAGAGATGCAATTTTAAATTTGAAGATGCATAAAAAATAACTGTAAAGAAGTCATAGTTGAGTCTTACAATAATGAAATTGAACAATGAGGCTCAAAAATTTATTAACAGAATAGAGAGAAAGATGCTTAAAAATTCTGGTACCTCCTAAATAAAGATACCTAAGATCTAGTCACATGTAGCAGTATTCTTTTCAAATATGTTAAGATTGTGGTCAGCAATAAACAGAGACTCTTCCTTATAGGGTGGGTGAGGTGGTCCTCTGGGACATTCATATCAGGTTATGTATTACCACCACATATGCACAAATGCGCTTAGGCTATTCATTCCAGACTATATGACACATGTCATTTCAATTTTTTTTTATGATAAGCTTTCTTTTTCTAGAATATTAAAGTAAAACTTTGTAGAAAATTTGGGAATAGAGAATTACAAAGGAGAAAATAAAAGTGCGTGTGCTCATTTTACATGCAAGTACATTTTGTAATTCTTTAAGAAACTGAGATAATTAATATGCAAAGTGCACATTTTAAGTATTGAATTAGGTAAATTCTAACAACTGTAAAACTCTATATAACTGCCTGGCGTGGAGGCGCACGCATGTAATCACAGCAGCTTAGGAGGCTGAGATAAGAGGATCACAAGTTCAAGGCTGGCCTCAGCAACACAGCAAGACCCTCAGCAACTTAGTGAGACCCTGTTTCAAAATAAAAAATAAAATAGGGCTAGAGATGTGGCTCAGTGGTAAAGTGCCCTGGGTTAGATCTTCAGTACCAAAAGTCTATATAACCGTGATTCCAAAAAGATAAAAGGACATTTCTATTCTACAAAGAGTTTCCTCCAGTTCCTTTCTGGTAAATTCTCTCTCCCCTACCCTTCTTGGAATTCAACTCAGGGGCATTATACCACTGGTCTACATCCACAGCTCATTTAATGTTTATTTTGAGACAGGGTCTTGCTAAGTTGCTGAGCCTTGCCTCAAATTTGCAATTTTCTTCCCTTAGCTTCCTGAGTCACTGGGATTTGAGCTGTGTGCCACTGTATCTGGCTCATTCTTATTTTAATATTTATTTCCCTAATGACTAACTATGTTGAGTAACTTTTCAAGGGCCTAATGGACATTTGTATATCTTCTTTTTTGAAATGTCCATGCTGCTTTTCAAAATCACTTACCACATTGTGAGTAGTTCTCCTTTTAATGATTCTTTTTTTTAAAAAAATATTTATTTTTTAGTTGTAGGTGACAGAATATCTTTATTTTTTATTTTTTATGTGGTGCTGAGGATCGAACCCAGTGCCTTATGCGCGCTAGGCGAGCACGCTACCACTGCGCCATAATCCCAGCTCCCCCAGCCCCCTTTTAATGATTCTTTAAACCATGAATTTTATACAGCTGTACAGTATTTCTTTTATGGCTATATTATAACTTATTCCTCACTGATGGATATTTAAGTTGTTTTTGAACTTTTCTGTGATAGGATAAATGCTTTTGTAAGCAAATTGTTGTGTGCATTAATACTTAGGATAAATTTCAGAAAATAAAATGAATGGTTTCCATATTGGTTTATAATACTCTGCATGCAAGTCTGTTCCTCTAAGTAGACTTGAAGGATGATGACATTAAAGATTTTTCCTTATTCATCAATGTATACCAGGGACAGTGTAAGACTTCAATAAATGTTTGTTAAAGCCAGGCATGATGTTGCACACCTGTAATCTCAGTGGCTCAGGAGGCGAGGCAGGAGGATTGTGAGTTCAAAGCTAGCCCCAGCAAAAGTGAGGAGTTAAGCAACTCAGTGAGATGCTGTCTCTGAATAAAATACAAAATAGGGCTGGGGATATGTGGCTCAGTGGTTGAGTGCCCCTGAGTTTAATCTCTGGTACCCACTCCACAGGGGAAAAAAAAAAAGAATTGTTGAATAAATAAAAAAATTTTTTTTGGCTGGTATTGAGGATTGAACCCAGAGCCCCTCCACCACTTATTTATTTTTTTTATTTTGAGATAGGTTCTCCCTAAGTTGCTGAAGGTAGCCCTTCTGGCTCAAGTTGCTGGGATGACAGGAGTGTACCATTATGCCTGGCTGTGAATAAACTCTTTTTTTCCCCCCGAAATAGTTTTTTAGTTGTTGATGGACCTTTATTTCATTTATTTGTTTGTATGTGGTGCTGAGGATTGAAGCCAGTGCCTTACACATGCACTCTACCACTGAGGCACAACCCCAAGCCATGAATAAACTCTTGATATATGTTATTTTAATACAGATCAAATATACAACATTGCATATTACTACTATAGAGGAATGACTTACAATTACTGAATTAATAATTAAGTATTTAGCAGCAAAATATAAGGATAGAAGAGTGTCTGGTAATAAACAGATTTGCCTGAGGGAAGGTAAAAATGCAGTTTTGTGGGAAACAGGAAGGTAGTAGTATCAAGATAAATTATCAAATGACTGGGATTGGATGCCTAAAATTCTCTGAAGCTGTCATTAGTTTCTCATGTACTTACCCTGCCCAGGGACAAAAGGTCTAGAAAACTGGGGCATGATGGAAAGTGGTGGTCCAGAGGGACGTATGGTTTTCAGGGAGGACAGCTGAGTTGGTGCTGGTGACTGAGCTGGTGAAATAATGGGACTGCTGAGTTGAGGGCTATGCTGTAATTACAATACATTGAGAAAACAGGTCAGCATTATTGGGGCATGCTTTTTGCAAATTTTCGTTTGGTCAAAATTTCTTCTTCCTCTTGATTATAAATATGCACTTGTTATAAAAAATCTAAACATATTTTCCAACTCCCAAAGATAAACATGAGTAATAGACCATTTCTATACATATTCATTCATACATCCATTTTTTATAAAAATGGGTACAAACTAAATTTTATTTTTGAAATTTGTTTTGTACATTGGCAATAATATCGTTGATATTTTTGTAAGAGAGAATATATATACTTATCCCAATCTTTCTTTCCTACATCAAAAAGTCTAACATTTCATTTTAAAGTAATTTCATCTTTAAAGAGTAGTTGCAAAGACAGTAGAAAGAACTCCCAGATTTCCTAAATTATGTTAAAATTTTATTACATTTGTTGTCTTTCTCTCTCCCTCTAAAAAGTCACGTGTCACTTAACAATGGGAATTATCCTAAAAAACATGTTATCAGGTGATTGTACTGTTGTGTGAATATCCTAAGAGTTTGCTAAGATAGCTAAAATGTCACTAGGTGATAGGAATTTTTCAGTTCCAGTATAATTTTTTCCCCCTATGCTGGGGATTGAACCCACGGTTTTGTGCATGCGAGGCAAAGGTTGTACCACTGAGCTACACTCCTAACTCAAAAGTTTTAAGTGTATTTATTTATTGTTTTGGTAGTTTAGGGAATGGGATCCAGGGCCACAAATATGCTAGGCAAGTGCTCTATGAGCCATATCCTTTTCCATTATAATATGACCAATGTCACACATGCAGCATGTTGTTGACTAAATGTTATGTGGCATATGACTGTGTGTGTGTATATAGCATACACTATATATATATGTTTCTGAGGATAGTTTGAGTTGGATACTCCTTTTTTTGCTGAAATAATAAGTGTCTATTTCCTAAAAACAAGGACATTTTCTCATATAATCACGTTAGAATCAACAAAACCAGGAAATCAACAATATCTTTTATGTCTCAAACCTTGAAGCCTGATCCTGTATCCTTTGTCATATCCTCATCCTTCTCCCAGTCTGTCCTTACTTTCAGGCACAGCCTGATGGTCTAGGCCCATCTTATACTTCCTTTGCACAAATCTTGGCAACCATTATTTCTCTAATGAGTTCTGATTCTTTCAGTAGACAATGGCATTTATTTAAAAAAATTTTTTAGCTGAAGATGGAAACAATACCTTTATTATTTATTTATTTATTTATTTATTTATTTTTGGGTACTGGAGATTGAATCCAGGGGCACTCGACCACTAAGGCACATCGCAAGCCTATTTTGTGTTTTATGTAGAGACAGGGTCTCACTGAATTGCTTAGTGCCTCGCCACTGCTGAGGCTGGGTTTGAACTTGCGATTCTCCTGTCTCAGCCTCCCTAAGTGCTATTTATTTATTTTTATAGGGTGCTGAGGATCAAACCCAGTGCCTCCTATGTGCTAAGCAAGCACTCCACCACTGAGCTACAACCCCAGCCCAATAACGACATTTTAAAACTACCATATTAGTTTGTGTAGCAGGTATAATCTTATTCTTTTTTTTTTGGTACTAGAGATTGAACTCAGGGGCACTCGACCACTGAGCCACATCCCCAGCCCTAGTTTTTGTGTTTTATGTAGAGACAGGGTCTCACTGAGTTGCTTAGTGCCTCGCCATTGCTGAGGCTGGCTTTGAACTCGCGATTCTCCTGTCTCAGCCTCCCTAAGTGCAGGGATTACAGGCTTGAGCCACTGCGCCCGGCTATAATCTTATTCTTTTTAGCAAATATGCTTAAGGGTATTTTCCTAAAAAGGCCTGGCACTGGTTCATAGATGATGCCATGTATTTCCTTTTATACCACATTAAGAGGCAAATAATGTGGTATATTCCACATTGGCTAATCCACTTTTAGTAATGCTGCAAATGATCAGTGAGTGTAATTGATCACTAGGTTCAATATTCATCCACTTTAAAGTCTTATATGAACCTTCTAAAAATGATTTCAATATTGGCTAATGATTACTCCTGATTCGTTATTTTCTTTTTCTTTTTTTGGTACCAGGGATTGAACTCAGAGGTATTCAATCACTGAGCCACATCCTCAAACTTATTTTGTGTTTTATATAGAGACAGGGTCTCACTGAGTTGCTTAGCGCTTCGCTGTTGCTGAGGCTGGCTTTGAACTCACAATTCTCCTGTCTCAGCCTCCCAAAGTGCTGGGATTACAAGCATGAGCCACTGTGCCCGGCTCCCGATCCATTGTTTTGAGAGGGTTCCAAAATGCCAATTTTTCTGATTCTACCATTGCTTTTGGATTATTAACTGGATTTGTCAGTGAAGAACGTTTCTTCACTGACTATCTGGTTACACTAAAATATAGCTCAAGTGGGAAAGGTAGGATAAGTGTTCAATTCTTTTCCTTTAGAAAACTTTAGATCTAATTTATTTGTTATTTTTTCCTGAGCTGGGTGGGCATGGAACCCAGGGCCTCATGCATACCAGGTAAGTTCTCTACTACTGAGCTATATCCCCAGGTCCTTCTGATTTTTTAACTTAAAGAAAATGTTTTTTTGATATCCAGAAATTGGCAAATACTTTTTGAATATTAAATAAATGTCTGGATGTAGAAAATGTTCAAAATTCTAAGCCAGGTGCGGTGGTGCATGCCTGTAATCTCAGCACTTTGGGAGGCTGAGACAGGAGAATCGCGAGTTCAAAGCCAGCCTCGGCAACCAGGTGCTAAGCAACTCAGTGAGACCCTGTCTCTACATAAAACACAAAATAGGTCTGAGGATGTGGCTCAGTGGTTGAGTGGCCCTGCGTTCAATCCTTGGTACCAAAAAAAAAAAAAAAAAAGAAAAAAGAAAAAAGAAAATGTTCAAAATTTTGTGTTTGTTTGAAAGGATTCCAGATTCAGTGTCAAAGCACAAGTTGATCTTATGTGATAAAAAAGCGAAGTTTCAAAATGAGATGAATGAAAGCATCTTACCTGAACAATATTGTCTACATTGCTAAATTCCACACATTTCTGCCCTCTCTGGTGGTCACAGTAATATTTGTTTTGTTTCCACTGGGGAGGAGAGTGGGCACGAGACTGGGGATTGTTCGGTACGCTGAGCTGCATCATCACCATTCCTCCACCAGGTGGTGGTGGTGGCATGGCTGAAAATCAAAATGAGGACACTACAATCAGTATATTTTAGTAATCAGGTGGTATCTCTGATCATTAGGATAACATCAATGATTTCACATTTCTGAAAATAATTTTACTATTAGAGATGCAAGCCAAATTAAAGGCTTGTAGCCATGCTACAAGCAGTATGTGTTTCAGAAAACATTAAAATGAACAGTCTAGGGCTACACACCTCACTTATCCTAAGAATACAGGTCTGTTGTTACTTAGGAGAGCCTAATTACTTCCAACAGGATCTAGTGGACAGTAGTACAACATACATGATCTACAAAGGTCCCTAATTTTAAAAACAAATTTAAAAATAGGCATCTAAATAAAAAACTTTGCAAAAATTTAATACTCTTAGGAAACATGGGCAGTAAAGCATCATCTGTATAGAGAGTGAATTAGCAGAAAAAATTTGGGACATGAGGGAAGAGAGCACAATTTTAGTACTCTGAAATATCCTTGGACTCCAAGAAAATTATTTCATCTCTATTCTCACCTGAGAAAGGAGGCTAGGAAGGCTTCCCTGGCCAACCTCATAAAGTTGTAAGAATCATATGTGTGTTAAAACACTTTGCTAACTGTATATTAGAGATAATTGAATTATTATATTTGTATCTCCCTATCTTGATTTATTTCTCTGTTGTGACCATAAAGGTGGTTTCCAGTTCCCTAGATATAGAACTAACTTGACTGTCGAAACATTTTGAAAATTGGGGAGAAAAACTGGGAGGAAAACATAAAGTAAAACACTTAAGAGATTACTGCAAATAAGATATGTGGGTGGGGGAAACAAAACAGACCAATTAGTAGCAATGGGGAAGGAGAGAAGGTATCAGGTTTGAGGAAATAATAACTTAATGGGCTGGGGATGTAGTTCACCTGCCTAGCATGTGCAAAGACCTGAGTACAATGCCAGTATAGCAAAAAAGGAAAGGACAAAGACAGTAGAAGAGAATTACGATTTTGAAATTTCTGTTTTGGTCACTAGGTGGAAGGTAAGGTAAGAAACGTAAAAAGAGGAAAATACTGACTCTGATGTATCTTTGACACATCTGGGTAGGATGTTCAGTAGGCAGCTGGCTACATGATCTTAGCAGAAATAAGATTTGTGAGGTGTCAGCAAAAAGCAGGGCTGGTTAGATTATTCAAGAGGAGCTTGGAGAGTAATGAGAAGAGGGCCTAGGAAAGGACCCTGGAGAATGTCAATGAGGATAGCAGAATAACAGCAGTGGTCATAAAGGAAGGTGCGGGGGGCTGGGGTTATGGCGCAGTGGTGGCGTGCTTGCCTAGCATGCATGGAGCACTGGGTTCGATCCTCAGCACCACATAAAAATAAAATAAAGATATTCTGTCCACCTACAACTAAAAATAAATATTAAAAAAAAAAAAGGAAGGTGTGGAATGTATGCAGTAAGCTTGATTCAGCATGGAACTCAAACATCCAGATTATATCCAAGCACAAGTTGAGAACATTTATGTAGAAATACCTAAGGACGTTAATGAAACTATTTCTCAAATAGATAAACCATTACCTGCTTTTTTCAGTAATCTATTCATACCTGCACACTGGTGGCCTTGAAGCTGCTGGGAACTGCATGGTGAAGTAGTTTGAGGAAATTGTACTTGTTCTGATCCTGGATGTTGTAAGTAGCCTACTGAAGAGCTAAGGATAGAGGGGAGAATCAAACACAAAAACAAAGCACAACGACAAGGAGATGACTGAAGAGTCTTTGAATTAACAATCCAACTAAAAATATCTTTCAAACTGGTAGGTAATAAAAGTCAAACCTAATTTCAATCTTTTCTCTGTAAATTATAATTACTTTTTGAATAAGTATCACTAATGTTTATGGCACTGATTTTAAAATACTTAACTCCTCAATCTATTACTCCTACAACTTTATAAAAATTATTCTAAATGTCTTTTTTATTGTTCAAATAATTATTTCAAAGATAATAAAGATAAGTCACTAACTTTAAAAAATGTACTAAGAATAAAAGAAGCAATAGAATATGTTCTAATGTATTCTAACATAAATACTAAAAATAATAAAAGGCAATTAGTGTAAAACCATTAAGTTATGGCTGTATTTTTTGAACAGTGTCTTTGAGACTCAAATAAATAAGGGGTTTGTCATAATATGTTTCTATAAAGTTTTCTCTTCAGCAAATTCTTTCAGGATACTAATTTAAATTACAGAATAATATAGAATTTGCAAATTATCAGGAAACTCAATTTATATCTAAACCCCATTAGCTGTATCTTTTTTCAGTCTTCTCTCTTTTTTTTTGGTACCAGGGATTGAACTCAGGGGCACTCGACCACTGAGCCACATCCTCAGCTCTATTTTGTGTTTTTATTTAGAGATAGGGTCTCACTGAGTTGCTTCGCACCTTGCCATTGCTGAGGCTGGCTTTGAACCTGTCATTCTCCTGTCTCAGCCTCCCAAAGTGCTGAGATTACAGGTGTGTGCCACTGTGCCCAGCTTCAGAGAGTTTTTATTTAATAAAGCAGCTTTTCTTTTCTTTTCTTTTGCAGTACTAGACTTTGAACCCAGGTGTACTTTATACCACTGAGTCATATCCCCAGTCCTTTTTATTTTGGAGACAGGGGTTTACTAAGTTGCTGGGATTACAGGTGTGTGCCACCATGCCTGACAAAAACATTATTTCTTTTTTTTTTTAATATTTAAACTGGCATGAATTTATTTTTATTTATTTTTTGGTTGTAGGTGGACAGAATATCTTTATTTTATTTTTATGTGGTACTGAGGATCGAACCCAGTGCCTCACGCATGCTAGGCGAGCACACTACCACTGCGCCACAACCCCAGTCCCAAAAACATTATTTCTTAACCAACTGAATATATTTTTGCACTTGTATCTCATGTAATTGAATTAAAAATACTACTTTAGATTCCACTATGAACAAAATATAGAGAATATAGGGAGACATATCAAATGAAACCATGATGATGTGACCAGTCAGACTGAGGTTATGGAAACTCCAAGACAAATGTTTAAGAACACAAGCAATACTTATGGGGTACATTTGATTTAAATAAGATATTGACTGTAAAACTTTTTAGGATGTGCAAGTATTACAGTTTTTTTATTTTTATTTTTTTGGTACTGGAGATTGAACTCAGGGGTACTCGACCACTGAGCCACATCCCCAGCCCTATTTTGTGTTTTGTAGAGACAGGGTCTCACTGAGTTGCTTAGCGCCTCGCCTTTGCTGAGGCTGGGCTTTGAGCTCGCGATTCTCCTGTCTCAGCCTCCCTAAGTGCTGGGATTACAGGCTTGCACCACCGTGCCCAGCTGGTTTTTTCATTTGTAATCTTTATGGATATCTATACTGCAATACTTATGAATGAAGTAATAGGATACTTGGAATTTATTTCACAAGAATATGGGAGAGGAAGATTTACATAAAAAGTTGATAACTGTTGAAACTGTCAGCAGCTGTGGTGGGGGGAGATTGCAGTACAATTTCATTCTTGTTTATTTAGGTGGTGCTGGGGATTGAACCAGGACCTAACACACACTAGGCAAAGTGCTCTACCACTCAGCTATATTCCCAGAGACCCCTGCCAACCCTCGTTCATATTTATATATGTTTAAAAATGTCCAGAGGTTGAGGGTATAGCTCAGTGGTAAAACAAGTGTTTAGCATTTGTGAGGCCATGGGTTCAATTCCTAGCACCATACACAAAATAAAGTCCATAATAAAAGATTAACATAGAATTCTGTAATTCAGGCCAGGTGAACAATTCCCCAATTAATATGAATTAAAAATTTTTGCTTTTCTTTCTCTCTTTTTTAGTGGTAGTAGCTCAGTACAGTTCAATAAGAGGGAAAAAGAAACGTAAAGGGAAGATTTTATACAAAGTGATTTGTGGACTGAATGTGAAAACAGTATTTTCTGAATTCAGTAATAATTATGATTGGAATATCTTATATAAAGGGTTTTTTCCAGTCCATGTAAACAGCTCTCTTGGGTCAGTGCAGAGCCCCCTACCCTGATCTTGTTCACTAAGGCACATGCTAATATGGCTTACTCAAGCTCTAAGGCATATGGGGTAACAGGAAACCACCCAGAAAAGGGAAGAGAATGTTCAGGTCACTGAGGTAAGAAATATAATCCATAGTACTAAATTACAGACTACTATTTCAGTTTAGCACTCAAGTGAGTTTTCATTTTAGTATAAAACATTTTTGTGTGTGTGCAAGATTATCCTTGAGTAAATGAGTAAAAATCAGGTTTCAGAATTATAAAAATGAGTTCCAGGTCCATACTGATCTCCTCCAAGAACAATTCAAAGGAAACAGAGTAAGTAATGAGCCACACTTTTAAATCACTTAAATATTCTAGAAAGAGAACAGCATAGAACTGGGCCTTTAAAAAATGTCATTCTCAGGACTCAATGGTAGAGCACTTGCCTAGCATGCGTGAGGCACTGGGTTCGATCTTCAGCACCACATATAAATAATAAATGAATAAAGATCCATCAACAACTAAAAAAATTAAAAAATAATGTCATTCTCTCAGCTGGGCGCAGTGGCACATGCCTGTAATCCCAGCACTTTGAGAGGCTGAGACAGGAGAATCATGAGTTCAAAGCCAGCCTCATAATGGCAAGGCGCTAAGCAACTCAGTGAGACACTGACTCTACATTAAACACAAAGAGGGCTACAGATGTGGCTCAGTGGTCCAGTACCCCTGAGTTCAATCCCTGGTACTAAAAAAAAAAAAAAAAAAAAAAAAAGCCATTTTCCCTTTTTTTTGTGGTCCTGGGGATTATACTCAGGGCCTTGAGCATGACAGGTTAGTTTTATACTACTGAACTGCATTCCTAGCCCCAACTTTTTAGTTTTCCTTCTTTTTAAAATTATAGATATTTATATCACAAATAAATCAGCTTCAGTTTCTCTTTTGGAAGACAGAAGAGAAAGAAGGGGACTTTAGCAAATGAAACAGCAGGCCTGGTCCCTGAGGAAGTTTGTATTCTGTACTTGGATAGGAAAATAAAACATTAATATCTGAACCTGTTTGGTCCAAAACTTCCTGAAAAGTCTTGACTTAAAACTGTGAGCCGGGCAAGGTGGCCCCTTCCTGTAATCTCAGTTACTGTGTAGGTTAAAGCAGGAGGATTGTAAATTTAAAGCCAGCTTGGACAATTTAGTGAGACCTTGTCTCAAAAAACAAAACTGGGCTGGGGTTGTGGCTCAGTGGTAGAGCACTCACCTACCGTGGGTGAGGCACTGGGTTTGATCCTCAGCACCGCATATAAATAAAAAAATAAAGTTATAATAAAAATGTCAATCTTTAAAAAAACAAAAACAAAACCACAACAAAGAACTGGGGATGTAGCTTGATGATCTGAGCATGTTGAGTTCAATCACGAGTACAGACAGAGAAGGATTTAAAAAAAAAAAAGCTATGATGTAGAAATTTGAATAATTAATATCAACTTTCAAAGCCACTGGATATTAATAAACGACTCTATAAGACATTCAACAAGATTTCTTCTGGGTTTTCTATCATATTCATCTATTCCTATATTGTTCTGTGGGAATTTTTAGGTAGAAATCCCCCTTTCCTCCAGGTATTTATTTCTTCATTCTTATGGTATTTTGGAATCAAATTCATGACAGAAAAATAACAAACATTATGTATTTTCAAAATCAGAAATCTGCATCACAAACCCATACAAAAATAAAAGAAACTTACTGTGTTCTACCAAAATGTGAAGAACATTTTTTATGTCATATGACCCTTTATAAATGTTTAAAATTGGTCTTTTAAGATATCCTGTTGAGGGCTGGGATTGTAGCTCAGTGGTAGAGCGCTTGCCTCGCATGCGTGAGGCCCTGGGTTCGATCCTCAGCACCACATACAAAGCAATAAAATAAAGACATTGTGTCCATCTACAATTAAAAATATATACATATAAAAAATTAAAAAAAAAAAAAAGATATCCTGTTGAGGGGCTGGGATTGTAGCTCAGCGGTAGAGCGCTTGCCTTGCATGCGTGAGGCCCTGGGTTCGATCCTCAGCACCACATACAAAGGAATAAAAGACATTGTGTCCATCTACAACTAAAAAAATATTAAAAAAAAAAAGATATCCTGTTGATACTATTTTCATTAGATTATGATAATCTGCCTGATACATCTAGTATAAATTGAAATTAATGTTATTAAGTTATATAAAATATTCTTGCAAATTCAAGTGGTGTTATATTGCTATCCATTTTAACAGCTTATGAAATTTAATATTTGACCTAGTGCTAAGCACCATGGACTTGAGTGTTAGAAGGAGCATAGGTTTGAATTCAAACTCCACTTTTTTATTTGTTGTGACTCTGAACATGTTATTTGAACATTAATTCTTGTCAACAAACTTGATAAAACATGCATTTCATCAACCTGTGATAAAAGACTCGGCCATATAATTCAGAGTCAAGTTAATATAATTTATTTTGTCACTTATGGAAGGTGAAAACAACAAAATGGAGTTAGTACATACAGGACTGTAAAAATCAAAGATTCTGTCAAAATGTACTTTAAAAAGTACATTCTGTCAAAATGGACTTTAAAAACTGTCGTACCAGGGCCGGGATTGTAGCTCAGTGGTACAGCGCTTGCCTCGCATGCCTGAGGCCCTGGGTTCGATCCTCAGCACCACATAAAAAGAAATAAAGACATTGTGTCCAACTACAACTAAAAAAAAATTAAAAAAACAAACAAACCAACCAAAAAAGCTGTTCTACCTTTGACCTATTAATTCTCCTACAAGGACTAATGTCAGGAAAGAAATTAAAGTTGCTCACAGGATACTTCAACAAAGTAAAAAACAGATATGATCTAACTGTTCTGCAGTGGTCTAAATAAATTACTGTATATCCATAAAATAAAGTATGATAATAAAAAATATGTTTATGAAGAAATTGTTAATAAAATATATGAACAAAATATATGCAGTAGAATCTCAACTAATATTAAAACTAAACAGATATTGCCTGACTGTGACTATTAGATTTATGGTCTTAAATTCTACTATTGTGCAACAATGACACACATTCCAGAGAAAATGTATTTCAAATTTGAATTTTGGTCTTTTCTTGGGTAAGTGACATGCAGTATGATATTCTCCCATGATGCTGGGCAATGGCAGTGAGCTTTAACTAGCCACATAATCACAAGGGTAATTGACTGACACTCTACAGTATGTGTGGCCAGTGTTTTCTGGATATAGGTATTTAATAAATTACATGAGATAATCAACAAAATTTTACAAAATAAGCTTTGTATTAAAATGGTTTTGTCTAACTGCAGCTAGGGTTAAATGTTCTGATGAAGTTCAAAATAGGCTATATATACCAAGTTACGGTGTAGGCTGGTGTATCTTTTTGACTAATGCCTTTCAATTAGCAGTATTTTCATTAAAAGTTAAGGAGGGGGGCTGAGATTGTGGCTCAGTGGCAGAGCACTTGCCTCGCACGTGTGAGGCACTGGGTTCGATCCTCAGCACCACATAAAAATAAGTAAACCAAATAAAGACACTGTGTCCATGTAAAACTAAAAAATATAATTAAAAAAAAAAAGTTAAGGAGGATCATCTGTATACAAAGGAGAAAAAAGACTGAAAAAAAAGTATTAACATGCAAAGAATAGTCAATTTAGGGCTCATTCTTTTTTTTTTTTTTTAAATATTTTTTTAGTTGTAGACAGACACAATGTCTTTTTATTTTATTGCTTTGTATGTGGTGCTGAGGATCGAACCCAGGGCCTCACGCATGCGAGACAAGCGCTCTACCGCTGAGCTACAATCCCAGCCCAAGGGCTCATTCTTGATCATTTACACTTTTTTGTATTTGCCAAAGAAGTAAATATGCATTTTGTAATTATAAAAATTACATACTAAAAAGCCAGGCATGGTGGCACATGGCTATAATCCCAGTGACTAGGAAGGCTGAGGCAGGAGGACTGAAGGTTCGAGGCCAGCCTCATCAACTTAATGAGATCCTGTCTTTAAAAAAAAAAGGGGGGGGCTGGGGATGTGACTCAGTGGTAAAGTGCCCCTGAGTTCAATCCCCAGTACCAATCAGTACTTAATAAATACCTTTTGAAAACTGACTGAAAGTTTGGTTTTTAAATGTATCTGGAACTTAGTTTTGACTAAAAATCTGAATCTGCTTCAGAAATCTTCAGCAGATGTCAGAGCATGGCTGTCTTGAGATGTTTATCTTGATACCCTGCAATATAAATCTTTAAGTCATATTTGAGAGTCATAGGCTCACAGCCACGTTTGCTGTCTTTGGAAGAAAATATTTGCTTTCTGTCTCATAACTTTCTGCAAGACAAAGTGATTTCCATGATATATTTTTGTGATGAAGGTGAGATAATATAAATTCTCAACTACAAGAATTTTATGTAACTATTTGCTCAATTAATAAAATAACAATGTCAGGGCTGGGGTTGTGCTCAGTGGTAGAGAGCCTGCCTAGCATGTGTGAAGCACTGGGTTCAATCCTCAGCACCACATAAAAAAATAATAAAGTTAAAAGTCAAAACTTTTATTGTGTAATATTTTGGTTTTCCCTTAAGGGCTAATGGCTAATTTATCTGGGTTTTCTAGTTAAACACTCTTATTTATAGAAATATTTATTCCAAAATGTGAATTATTTTATTTATTATTTATTTCGGTCCTGGGGATTGGACCCAGTGGTGCTTAACCTCTGTGCCACATGCCTAGCCAGCCCTTTTTAATATTTTATTTAGAGACAGGGTCTTGCTGAGTTGCTTAGAGCCTTGCTAAGTTGCTAAGGCTGGCTTTGAACTTGCAATCCTGCTGCCTCAGCCTCCAGAGCTGCTGGGATTATAGGTGTGCATCACTGTGCCTGGCTCCCAAATATTTATTTTAAAAACCTGAATATAAATAAAAAATAGAGAAAAGAAAATATTAAAAGCAAAACAAGCCAGATGTGGTGGTACATGCCTGCAATCCCAGTAACTTAGGAGGCTGAGGCCAGCCTCAGTAACTTGAGACCCTGTCTCAAAATAAAAAAAGGGCTAGAGATGTAGTTTAGTGGTAAAGTATCCCTGAGTTCAATCCCTAGTACCAAACCAAACCAAAGTAAAACAAACTAAAAATAGGAGCAGGGACACTTGGTCTAAGGTTGTTGCTTTCATGGAGCAACAGTATATAGCTTTGTGTTTCCTGGCAGCTAAAGCAAAATGGTGAAACAGGATTATATAACTCTGCCAGGATGACAAGGGAAGTAAGCAGTTAAGCCTCTGGCAGGTGCTGGATTACAGAATATCATAATTGTACCCTATGATAAATTTTAAAAATATATATATTTTTAGTTGTAGATGGACACAATATCTTTACTTATTTATTTTTATGTGGTGCTGAGGATTGAACCCAGTGACTCACACATGCGAGGCAAGTGCTCTACCACTGAGCTATAGCCCCAGTCCTCCTACGATAAGTTTAAAGCATGTAGTTTCTTTCAATATCAGGCATGAGACACAGTCCATATTTTATTAGGAAAACTTAGTAGCTGGATTGGATATCTTGCCCAAAGAATATTTTTCCCATTTAATAAATAGGTAGGATGAAAAAGTATCTGCAAGGAAGGCTAATATTTTCCTTAAAAATGAGCTCTTTGGAGCTAGAGCTCAGTAGTTAGGAGTACTTAGCATGTGTGAGGCCCTGAATTCGATTCCCAGCAAACCTTCCTTAAAGAAAAGGAGATCTGAACTTTTCCAGTATTTAAACAAGTACTTGCATGAGACCCAAAAGAGAGTCTATATTACACATTTATGGAAAGATGCCTTTGGCTTGAGAAACTGGAGGGCAGGTATCATCAAACAAAATCAACCATAAAGATGTCTCTGGTGCTCCTGGAGAACGAGTGATTTTTGAGAAGGGCCATATTCTGACAGCCCACTAGGATGAACCAGCTTTCATCGGCAGCTGCATTAGTGGACCTGTTGGATATCACTTTAGTGGCTCACTGAAGTGGTAGAAGACATCTGCCAAACAATAATTTTAGTTTTAGTACAGTTGATCCTATGTTGCTCTTTTGGGCAATAGTTTAGCCACTTCTTAACTCTGCTCCTAGACTGACATCATAAAATTGCCACTGACATCAAGAACCATGCTCATCTGTCTATGTAACACAGCTAAAGAACACTTGTCTTATTCCTCTGACTTCTTCATCACATTTTACAAATAACAATTTAAAAAAAAGATGTCAGAATAATATCATCTCATACTTTCTTAATATAAACTTCACCTACTGTACAATAAGTGACATGAGAATATGAGGAACTCTGCTGACTTGCATCCCAGTGAAACCATAAAATTATTAAAAAAAAAGAAAAAGCCCCTTAAAACCTCTGGAAATATGCCTCAGGATGAAAAGCAATAAAAAAACATTTGTTCAAGCTAGGTTCAGTGTCTATAATCTCAGCTACTTGGAAGGCCACGGCAGGAGGATCCCAAGTTTGAAGCAAGACTGGAAAACACAGTGAGACACAATCTCAAAAACTTAAGGAAGAAAAAACCATCTGGTTAAGAATATTCACTGCCAGGTGTGGTGGCACATAACCTGTTATCCCAGCTACTGGGGTGGCAGTTGCAGAGGCAGGAGGATCACAAGTTAGAGGTTAGCCTGGTCAACTTATTGAGACAGTCTCAAAGGAAAAAAAAAAAAAAAAAAAAAGGGCTGAGGATATAGTTCAGTGCTAAAATGCCCCTGGGTTCAATTCCCCAGTACGAAACAAAATGAGAACAAAAACAAAATGTGGTATATCCAAAAAATGGAGTACTGTTCAGCTATTAAAAAATGACATATTGACACATGGTACAATATAAATGAACCTTAAAACCATTATACTGAGTATAATAAACAGTCAATCACAGATATAGCACATATTACATGATTCCATTCATATGAACAGTCCAGAACAGGGAAATCTACAATGACAGAAAAAACTTTAGTGTTTGCTTAGGGATGGAGGAATGGGGGCAGGGAACTGATAGCTAAACACACAGGATTTTTTTCCCTTTTTTTTTCTTCTTTAGCATATTCATCTTATAAAGTTTGTAGTGAAATACACATACAATTTACTATTTTAAATATTTTTAAGTTGATAATTTAGTTCTCAATAAGTACATTTATATTACTGTACAGCCATCACCACTATCCATTTCTTTTTTCTTTTTAAAATATATTTTTAGTTGTTTTTTTTTTTTTTTAAATAGATGGACACAATGTCTTTATTTTATTGGTTTGTATGTGGTGCTGAGGATCGAACCCAGGGCCTCACACATGCTAGGTGAGTGCTTTACCACTGAGCCACAACCCCAGCCCCACCACTACCCATTTCCAGAACTCTTTTTGTCTTGCAAAACTGAAATTCCATACTCATTAAACAGTGACTTCCCCATTTGCTCCTCGCTCTACCTTCTGGTAAATGCCTTTCTATTTTATACTAATCTGACTATACTAGGTACCTCACATAAGTGGAACCATATGGTGTTTATGTCTGGCTTAGTTCACTATAGCATAATGTCCTCAAGGTTCAAAACGTAGCATGTGTCAGAATTTCCTTAATTTTTAAGGCTCAATAATATTCCATTGTATATATATACACGGCATTTTGTTTATCCATTCATATGCTGATAGATACTTGGATTCCCCTGACTTCTGCCTTTCTTTTGTGGTACTGGGGGTTGAACCCAGAGGCCCTCATCAATGAACTGTATGCCCAGACTTTTATATTTTTAATTTTGAGACTGGATCATTTTTTTTGGGGTACCGAGGATTGAACTCAGGGGTACTTGACCACTGAGCCACATCCCCAGCCCTATTTTGTGTTTTTATTTTTAGACACAGGGTCTCACTGAGTTGTTTAGCACCTCACCATTGCTGAGGCTGGCTTTGAACTTGCGATTCTCCTGTCTCAGCCTCCCAAAGTGCTGGGATTACAGGCGTGCACCACCTCGCCTGGCTGAGACTGGATCTTATTACCTTTTTATTTTTAATTTTGAGATGGGGTCTTGCTAAATCACTGAGGCTAGCCTCAAAATTTTGATCCTCTTGCCTCAGCCTCTGCAGTGGCCACTATTACAGCTATGGGCCACTATATCAAGCTCAGTTTCTTTTTGAAGGAGATGAAAAATTTAAAAAACTGAATGTGGTGATGGTTGCAAGTATCTGTACTTGTGTGTGTTAGTAAAAACTGAACCCAGGGATCTTGCACATGTTAACCCTAGTACTAGGCTACCAGTACTTATATTACTAGATCTTGTATGTGAATTATATCTTAATAGATCTGTTTAAAAACAAGATAAATAAGGAAATGACAGTATGGACAAAATGACAGTATGGACAAAACTGGTACATATATGCAAAGTGTTCACAAATAAGTCCTATTATATGTAGTTACTTTGAAAAAAGTTGATAATAGGGAAATTATCATCATAGCATCATAAATGACTTCTTAGCACACTGCCTACTGTTATGCATAGCAGGCATGATGCTATATAAAAATATTGTTAGCTGGGCGCCGTGGCGCACGCCTGTAATCCCAGCACATAGGAGTAAGTGCTGGGATTACAGGCGTGCGCCACAGCGCCTGGCTCAAAGACAAAATCTTTGTAATCCCAGCACTTTGGGAGGCTGAGACAGGAGAATAGCGAGTTCAAAGCCAGCCTCAGCAACGATGAGGTGCTAAGCATCTCAGTGAGACTCTGTCTCTAAATAAAACACAAAATAGGGCTGAGGATGTGGCTCAGTGGTCGAGTACCCCTGAGTTCAATCCTTGGTACAAAAAAAGATTATGTCTTTGAAAATTTCTGAACAGTAGGCAGTGTGCTAAGAAGTCATTTAATTTTTTGCTGTTTTAAACCATTTGACGTTTTACTGTCAGTAATTAGGCAGGCTTCTTGAACTCAATATTACATACTCAATATTACAACTCAACAGATACATGTTGTGATCCCTGGAAATTCTGTAAACATATATATAATCCATTTTAGGAATGTAGTAGCTTAAGTACTATACATTTATTTTAAAAATACTGAAGTATTTAATACAGAACACATTCTGAAACTCATCAATCCCAAGATCTGAATCACTGTGACAACTAAGCAAACTTCACTACAATTTAAATAATCCTTAGAAGAATTATTGTAAAGTATAAATTATTCAAAGGTACTCCATTTTTCTTTTGTACACTTTTTTGTTGTTATTGTCTTATTTTGCAGTTTCCATTTGTCTTGTTAAATACCTAAAGTGGAATAGTTGGGTCAGATGGCAGGTGTATATTTAACTTTTTAAACTGTTTCCCAAAGTATTATTAAGCTTTGAGAATTCTTGATATATTCTTCGTAGAAGTCCTTTTTCAGATACTTTGACTTATAAGCCAGTATATCACTCGCCTTCTCATTTTTATTCTTTTGTATATAGCTAATTTTGATCTGATATCATTTTCCTTCTGTCTGAAAAACTTCCTTTAATATTTCTTGCAGTACAGGTTGACTGGTGATTAGTTCTTTCAGTATTTGTGTGCTTCAAATAGTCTTCATTTTACTTTTGTTTCTGAAAAACATTTATACTAGTACAGAATGCTAGTTTTTTTTCCTTTTCTTCACTATTTCAAATGAAGGTACTGCTCCATTGTCCTCTGGCTTGGATTGCTTGTATTGTTTCTAACCAGAAGTCTGCCAACATTATTATCTTTGTTCCTCCATATGTAATGTGTTCCCCTATATCTGCTGTGCCCTACCATGGCTTTTAAAGTTTTCTTTTTCTTTTTTTTGGATACTAGGATTGAACCCAGGGGCACTCTATCACTGGGTACCTCCTTAGCCCTCTCATTTTTGATGCTTTCTGACTGGACGCCAGGAATTTGACCCTGTTGGGCCTTGGACATGCTTATATTTTAGAATAATATTTTAGTTTTGTTCTGGACTAGTTGAATTACTTGGAAAAGATTTAATTCTTTCAGATTTTCCTTTTATGCTTTTAAGGCAAGACCAGGGCAGTTTTTAATCTAGGGCTAATTTCCCACCACCACCTTTTAAGTATCCTGCTTGTATCATGTGTTATGAGGTTTTTGACACTCTAGCTGATAGGAATACAAACTATTCCTTAAGAGTGATTCTTTTCTTGGCATTGGGTAGGTTTTGTGCACATATATGTGTCAGTACTCAACTCACCAAGAGATCTCTCTGTAGCTCTCTTCTATTCAGTCCTCTGCCCTGTAAACTCCAGCCACCTTCGCTTCCTTGAAGTCCCAATTTTATCCCCTAATTTAGAAAGACTGTCTGCTTGGGTTCCCCCCTCTTTGTGCTGTAACTGGGAAGCTTGGTATAGGCAATGAGCAGGAGTCAATAATAAGACACTTCTTTTGTTTCTCTTTCTGTTTGTATCCTTCAGTGCCTAATAGTCAATGTCTGAAAACCATCGTTTCAATACTATTTTGGCATTTTAGTTAAGGTAGAAGGATAAATCCAGTTCCTATTACACCATTTTGTTTCAAAACAGAGGACAGGAGGATACAGCTTTCCTTCAATATATCTCATACTATTCCTGACACCAAATAAGATACAGAAACCAGTTACCTCCCATGCCCCAGAAATTATTCACAAAATAAAACACTCTCAGGAAATGCCAGAGAAAAACTTCCGACACACACCCCTTCTACTTCTAAAGTAGGTTGTCTTATCTCAGGGGACTGCTTGTTATTTAGGTTACCTGTGGCCTGAAGAAATATTTAATTAAGGGCAAATTTGGGAATAGTTATTCAAACTCATGGGCAGTAAAGAAAGTGACTGTGGATTAAAAAAATTTAGAAAACCTTAAAATTTACTTGAGTGATAGAAGCTATGAAATTCTAAACTCAAGACTTCAAAAGTAGAAAAAGGTGATTTAGAGAATTATTTTTTCCTCTATTTTTTTAAAAAAAGTTTTTCATTATCCTTCATGTAAATTTTCTTTTTAGTACTTGAGAAAGCATCTTGTTAAGTTGCTCAGGCTGGCCTTCAACTTGTGAACCTCCTGCCTCAGCCTCCCAGGTTGCTAGGATTATAGGCATGGGCTACCATGTCCAGCAATCATTATAATCTTTTACCCACAGACTTGAGGGACTGTCTAAAACTTGTTATTTTTTTAAGAGTCCTTTACTTTCTGCATACTATCTCAAATGTTACAAATGACATCTTCTGGTCACAACCATTTTTTTCCCCTTTATGATCTTCTCCTCAACAACATCTAACTGACAATCTTTGAAATTTCTTTCTGTGTTGGCTTTTATACATCCCTTTACTGGTGACCATATCTCTTTGATCTGTTTTTGTTGGCTGTCCATCATTTAGCATAGGAGTGGGCAAACCGGCCTGTGGGTGACATCTGACCTACTGCCTGCTACTATATGGCCTAAAAGCTAAGAATGGCTTTAACAGGTGAACATGTACAATTTGATGACAGAAAATGCTAAGCTTTGAACAACTACTGAGTGAAATGTTATCTGCCACCCAAACTAAATCCATTCTTTTCATTAGTATTAAAAAAATGTTGCTGAATTATCATTAAATTTTGTCAATAAACATTTGTGAAAAAACTGTGTATTCCTCATCATATAAATACCTAAATAGTATCCAAAATTTTGTGTCATACTCTGCAAAACCTAAAATATTTTCTAGCTGGTCTGTTACAGAAAGTTTGCTGACCCTACGTTTAATATGTATTTTAGCGGTTGGGGCTGTGGCTTAGTGGTAGAGCACTTGCCTTGCATGCGTGAGTCACTGGGTTTGGTCCTCAGCACCATATAAAAAAATAAATAAGAAGTATATTCATTTCCAACCCCAACATCCTGTTACTAGTGGGACATTTTCCATCAATAAATCTCAAATCATTCTTTACTCTTCTTATATTAGTATCACCAAATATTAGTTTCTTCTTTCAAATGCATCCTAGATTGACTCCTCTCCTACTGCCACCACCACAGCTGAAGCTGCATATATTATGATGTCTTTCTACTTGGGGTCTTTTCCCATTTCTAATCCAAATCAAAGACTATCATTGCACTAATTCTGTTTTTAAAGACAGACTTTACCAGATCACATCCATGCTTTAGAAACCATAATTCCTTGCTATTATGAAGAGACTCAAGTAAAAATGCCTTACTCTGACCTTTGAGATTCTTACTCAAGCTAATTTTTCTCTATTCAAATCTAAGGAAAAATTCAGATACTCCATGGAAAGATGTTTAAGCGTAATTTTCAATGAAAAAAAGCAAGTTCCAGAATAAAACATTCATGAAGATTCCACATATGCAGAAAAACTCAGTGACACAAGTAAAACATCACTAATCTTTCTACCTCAAAATCAAAACAAAAGGCAACCTACCAACCCTCTCTCCCCAAACCATGGTACTTCACATCTTACTTAAAAGCAGTAAATATGTTAGAAAGATGCACACCAAACTAGGACGTTCTTATGTTGATGAGCAGTTATTTCTTTCCAGAAAGAAAATGGATTAATAAGAATTTTTATATTTTAACCCATGTATTTTATATGGTTTAATTAAAAAAATAACAAAGCATATGACTTAAATCAATTAAAAACAACAAAAACCAAAAAAATAAAATGCCTTCGTGTGGTGCTGGGGATTGAACTCAGCTTCATGCATGCAGGCCAGCATTTAATCAGCTAACCTACAAGCCTAGCCCAGAAAATAAAATGCTCAATAAAAATGATTTTCATTGAAGTTCATATATATGTGTACACTGAAAAGTGAATGAAGGACACTAAAATCTATCAGTGATCATCACTGGGTACTGAGGTTGTAGTTTTTCCCCATAATCAGAATGACTCAAACAAGGCAAATAAAGAAAAGACTGTTTTAATTAAGAGACACAATACAGAGATGCAGGAGAAATACTTTGAAAAGTCACTTCTCTCTCTTCTTCTTTAAATGTAACTAGTTAAATAGTATATTGCTGTTCTCTCATTTTTGGTGAGTTTACAAAAATGAAGTAGATACAGCACTGTCTTCCCCTCCCTCTCAGGATTGTCTGTTGTTAGTAAAAGTTTACTAATCAATTCTGCTAAAAACACATGCCCACAAAAATGGTTGAAAAAATTACATCTATTAAGAGGAAACGAATGTTTTGAAAAGGCAATGTCTTTTTTTTTTTTTAATTTTTTTTGGTTGTAGATGTACTCAATATCTGTATTTTATTTATTTTTATGTGGTGCCTCAGGATTGAACCCAGTAACTCACGCATGTAAGGCAAGCACTCTACCACTGAGCCACAGCCCCAATCCTGAAAAGGCAATGTTTTAAAAGTGAAAGTAACTTATCTTTTTATTTTATTCATTCAATAATTATGTATTTCTTCATCTGTTCTGTTAGTGCTATCAAGACAGGTACAATGTAGCATATACTGGTTTGTTCATAAAAAAAATTTTTTTTTTTTTTGCATGGGCCAGAGTAGTAGCTTAGTGGTAGAGTGCTTGTCTGGTATATGCAAGGCTCTGGGTTCAATCCCCAGTACCATAATGAAAGAAAAAAGTGGTAAAAAAAATTATTATTGTGATAATAACACTTAATATGACACACACACATTTTTTTTTTCCTTTTGCAGCGCTGGGGAGTGAACCCAGGGCCTTGTACGTGCTAAGTATGCACTCTACATTGAGCTGTGTATCTCCAGCCCTAATATATTTTTAAGTGTATAAAACAGTATCATTATTCTAGGTATAATGTTGTACAGTACATCTTTAGAATTTATTCATCTTACATAACTGAAATTTTACTCCTCACTACATTTTACTTCTCTAGGCTAGTTGTTAGAAACTTCCTTTTTAACAATTGAGGTGAAACTTCATCAGAAGATAAGGTTCATTCAGTTTGACAGATTTTATTGTTATTAATTATTTCAAAGGAGAGCTGAAGCAAACAAAATACAAAACTGGAAGCTTAGAAATAAATTTAAGAGAGGTATCAGAAGTAGGATAAAGGAAACACTTGGAGAATATTAGGATATAAAAATGAGGAAGAACAGACGAGAAAAAAATGGGAAAAGTTTTAAAAGCAGGTCTTCTTTTTCAGAAAGATTCTATGAAGTGTTTTCCTTAAAAAGAGTTCTAAAAAATAAAGGCTATATTTTTAAGTTTTCCTCTGTATATGTTAGGCTAGCCCTTTGAGATGACAGATCAAAGACAAATGTATATTGTTCTTTTGAGTTTCAAGATAAAAATAGGAAAATGAAGGGTAAAATTGGAAAAAAGCCACTAAAAATGAGAGCATTTTGAAGATATTCAACTTGTGTGCCACTTTATTTTTTTTTGAGACTGGGAATTGAACTCAGGGGTACTTGAGCCACATTCCCAGCCTATTTTGTGTTTTATATAAAGACAGGGTCTCTCTGAGTTGCTTAGCACCTCGCTGTTGCTGAGGCTGGCTTTGAACTCACAATTCTCCTGTCTCAACCTCCCAAAGTGCTGGGATTACAGTTGTGTGCCACCTTGCCCGGCTTTGTTTGCCACTTCTGAAGACTGCAGGTATCAAAATAATTTTAACTCCATACTAAAGACTGAGAAAAAAAAATCCCAGAATGAGCTGTTGTAAACAAATGTCCCTGACCAGTACATTGCTTGCTGAAAATGACTGGACATGTGGCTTGTATCAGTCTGTGCTCAGTACTCTTACTGACATGTAAAAACACAATCCAATCTAAATACAAAGTTGCCTCTGTGATAACTGAAAATTTGAGCTGAAAGCAAAAATAATAATTTAAATTCTACTTTTTATGCACAAGAAATCTTTGCAAGAAAATAAGGTTGCTAAACAAACCAAGCTAAGTAAAATATTTTCAAAACAAAGGTTTTACTGGTGTTCTTATAGGAATCTTCCTTTTTATAATCTAGTAATATAGCAAAAGTATTACAATCCATTTAGTATCCAGAACATAAGACTGTATGGATCAGACCCTGAGGCATACGGTTTAAGATATACTTTTTTAAAAAAACATTTATTTTTTAGTTGTAGGTGGACAGAATATCTTTATTTTATTTTTATGTGGTGCCGAGGATCTAACCCAGTGCCTCACGCATGCTAGGCGAGCATGCTACGACTGTGCCATAACCCCAGCCCCTTTAAGATATACTTTTAATCTAACAAAGACAGATTATATTTGTTGGAGTGTAGTCATTTATACAGTATTGTTAGGACACTGAGTTTCAGATGAATAATAGTGACAGAGACATTACGTCTTCACTGCAAATGCATAAAATATCACTGGCTATAGCTACTTGTGGACAGCTGAATCATGGATGGAAATAAGACTACAGAGGGCTAATTACTATAGGTTAGTGGATTTCATGTCTAAGTGTCCATTAGAATCACCTGGTGGGCTTAAAAAATTAAGGGTGTTCAGGCTTTAGATCAGGCCAGGCTAATTGAGAAAATGCAAGGTGGTGGATATAACTGGTAAATTTTAAGAACTCCACAAGCCATCCTAACATGCTGCCAAGATTAAGAATAACTGAGGTGAAGAGTTAGAATTCAGGAAGAAAGAGTTCAGGCCTTTGGGTAAAATTCTAAGGTTAATCTTTTGCTATGCTTTGTAGTCTCTACATGTAAAAAAAAATAAACACATACTCATCCTTTTTAGAAGGACATGGAGGAGGTAAATCAGGTTTTAGAAATGTGAAAACTCTGGGCAAGAAAATTTTGAAGAAAGGTTTCATTTGCATTTCTAAGCTTTCTGTAGTAAAGACATGAAGTTTCTAGGAATAAAACTGCAGGTGAAGAAAATGTTGACTAGGCAGGTAGGGTCCAAAGTGTAATTCTAAGGTTTTACACCACATATTTAATACAATGATTAGTGTCTGGGCATAAATGTTGTTCCTTACTACTTTCAAATTAGCCCTTTCTTATATTAATTTTGCATTATTTTCTGTTTCATATGCATAAATTTAGTAGCTTTCACAAAAAAAGGTGTAGTTACCTAAAGAAAAGATTATACCTATCTTTCTTCAATACTAAATATACTTAAACATGTAAATATTGCTGGATCAAGTCTTTGGCAACAGAAAGGCAAAGTTTACGTTGTAAAAAATAAAAGCTAGACTTATTGAATTTTATATTCTTTACTTGAACATCATATTTTAATAAGATCTGGCAGACTTTAACAGTGGAAATGATTAAAACTCAGTAACAATATAAGCTCTAATATTGTTAAAGCAATCTGTATATCTTTATAGTGTTAATGCTGTATGAGGTACAAAAGTCAACCAATTCTTGTTTTTTGCAGTAGTTATGCTTTATTAAGTTGCGTGTACATGACTTAGGAAATCATGAGCCATTGTTCTTAGAAGAAATTCAGAGTTAGGTTCTTGTAAGCCTCAGGTCATGATATTTCATCAACTGATTAATATATAACCTTATTTTTATTTAAAAACATCTTATTAATACCTATTTCCTATAGTAATTAATTATATGTAGTATTTCTTCATAAGAAAACACTAATTCATAAATGTATAATGTTTTCTTGACCCTGGGAAATGTGATTATAAATTTATGTGGCTCTCAGTCTCATAATAATGCTGTCTGCTATCCTTTCCTAAACTCAGCGTATCATCTCATGAATCTCAAATTTAGCCACCTTTCCATTTTTTCTGTAATTTCATGATGCATTTTGAATGTGATGTTAGCACTGTTTAGAAGAGCCTCACATATACATTTGTGAATTTCTTCTTTCTTTTTATAGATGTATTGTATACTATTGATTCATTTACATTGAACAGGTGGACAACAGTTATATAATTCATGCTTCAACACATACTTGTCTTTTTGTGGTTAGGAACACAAGATAGAACACTTCAGCATTATACTTGGGAGTCATTTTTAGTGGTGAAATCATAAAGAGCACAAAATGTGTACATAGCATTAAACAGACTATGTAAAAGATGAATGTTTAATATATGAGAACTGAGGCCTTGTTTGACTTCAGCTGGAAATATGGTATGTGATGACTCAAATTATTTGTCACTCTAACCATGTCCATGAATATGTAAGAAAATGATGCAAATATTGATTTTGAGGCTTAAAAATAAATTTTAGCAAAGAGGCCAAAATTGGCAATTATAGAGGCAACAAAAGATCCACTGTACATACTTTAAGTACTGCTGAAGAATTAATGTGATATATTTAAAATTTGTCAGCTCAGAGCTCTTATGAAAAACCAGGCTTTTCAGTGAGATAAAGAGATAAATTTACTTAAAGCCTAAAGAGGTAGTGTCTTTGAAGAAGAATTGATTTTGCACACCAGAAAAGAATGACATAAATTGAGGTTATATAGAAAACAAAGGTAAATCAATGGGGGAAAAAGTCACACTAAAGAGATTCACTTCTTACTCTATTTAGTCTATTTGGGAGTAATACCCCAAAATGAAAATATTTGCTGCTTTAAGCACAAACTAATGATATCCTACTATATGCTTTCTTCTGGATTTCATATTTGCCTTTGGGCAAATTTTCAAGTCACACAATAATCTGGAACAGAGCTCAGAACCAGGTAAGTACTAAAGACATGTGACCTATTAAAAGAGATGTCAGAAATTCCTCGAAGACATGACACTTTTTTTCATTATAGTGTGGGTGTTTAACAAGAGATTTATCCTCTTAACAAAAATTTGAACGCATGATATAGTACTGTTAACTATATGCACTGTGTTGTAGAGCTGATCTGTAGAACTTACTCAACTTGCCAAACTGAAACTCTAGATCTACTCATTGAAGCTCGATTATCTGCTTTTTTCTCACTTTATCCCTGAAAACCACTATTCTATTCTTTTCTTCTATGAGTTTGACTATTTTAGACATCTCATACAAGTGCAAATAGTAAGTATTTATCCTTCTTGTTGACTGGTTTGTTTCACTTGGCACATTGTCCTCAAGCATTCATTCATAGTGTTACACACTGCCGGACTTCCTTGGTTTTTAAGGCTGTAATGTTCTGTAATATGTACATGCCACACATTTTCTTTATTCACTCATGGATGGACATTTAGTTTGTTTCTACATCTTGGCTGTTGTGAATAATGCTACAGTGAACTTGGGAATATCATGTAAGTATCATGCAGATACTTATTTCAATTCTTTTGGATAAAGAGAAGAATGTGGGATTGCTGCATCCTAGGGAGGTCCTACTTTTAATTTTTTGAGGAACTCTCCATACTGTTTTCCATAATGGCTATACTAATTAATCTATTCCCATGAACAGTGTGTGAGAGTTCCCTTTTCTTTACATCCTAGTCATACTTGCTACCTCTTGCTGCTTTGATGATAATCATTCTAGTAGATGTGAGCTGATATCTCATGGTTTTGATGTGCTTTTTTTTCCTCTTGGTACTAGAGATTGAACCCAGGGGCATGAGCCACATCCCCAGCATTTTTATTTTGAGACAGAGTCTCACTGAGTTACCCATGGCCTCAGTAAATTGCTGAGGGTAGTTTTGAACTTGTGATCCTCCTGCTTCAGCCTCCTGAGCAGCTGAGACTATAGGTATGTGACACCATGCCTGGCTGATTTGCATTTTTCTGATGATTAGTGATATTGAACATCTTTTCATACACTTATTGACCATTTTTATGTTCTCTTTGAAGAAATTTCTATTTTCTTTTTAAAATATTTTTTTTAGCTGTAGATGGACATAATGTCTTTATTTTATTGCTTTGTATGTGGTGCTGAGGATCGAACCCAGGGCCTCACGCTTGCGAGGCAAGCGCTCTATCGCTGAGCTACAATCCCAGCCCCAAGAAATTTCTATTTAAGTCCTTTTATTTTTATTTTTTGTGGTGCTGGGGATCAAACCAAAGGCTTTCTACATGCTAGGCATGTGCTCTATCACTGAGGTGCACATCCATTGCCCCATCCTTTGCTTATTTACAAACAACTGGGAATATAGCTCAGTGGCAGAGTGCCTTGTCTGGCATGCATAAGGCCCTGATTTGATCTCCAGTACTACCAAAAACCAAAATCAAAAAAGCCTAAACCAGTTTTCTGCTACTGAATTGTCAGAATTCCTTATATATTTTGGATATTAACTCCTAATCACAGAACATAGTTTGCAAATATTTTCTCCTAGTTTGTAGGCTGCCTTTTCACTCTGTTAACTGTTTTCTTGGCTGTATAGAAACTTTTTAGTTGGAGGTAGTCCCACTTGTCTATTCTTGTTTTTGTTGCCTGCCACAATCTTTTGCATAGTAGAGTCCTCCAGATCCATGATCTGACTCACCTTTTTTAAAAAAAATGATAATAAAAATAAAAACAAAAACAAACAATTCCCCTTCCCCTATTCTAGTGACTCCACTACAGATGTAAAGCAGTTAAACAGACAATTAATGGCAAGGAGAGTCACTAGACATGTTACTAGACATGTAATTCATCAGATCAGTCCTTTGAAGTATTATTCTTATCTTAGAAATGAGAAAACTAAGGTACAAAGAGACCAGGAAACTTGCCTAAGGTCTCATAAACTTGATGGCAGGTGAGTCTGATTCCAAACCCCATATTCTTTCTAATCACATCATGCCACTCAATTAATGGCTAATGGCATAAGATTCAAATATTAAAAAATTAGCTTCTTTAGATCAACTCATGTCTAGATCAGATTTGAGATTTCATGAGAAAGAGCCTCAAGGAATACTGGCATATATCTGAGAAGATGGCAGAGACTGACCAATCAAAGGATACAGTGATGATGAAATAAAAAAAGGTGGGATGGCAGAAAAATAAAATCTAGCATATCAGCTGTAATACTAAATGTGAATGAACTAAATAAAATTCTCTAACATGTCAGAATTATATTATATAAACACTTAGTTTCATATTTGTTTGTATTAATAAATTTCATTTATGTTTCCACATCATATTTGTTAATGTATGATTAAATTCAAGGAGAAAACCAAGAAAAGATATAAACCAGGAGAGAAACACGGGGTAGTTACCTAGCATGTATGCATGTGGGAAATGGTCCAGATGGCAAGGGTAGAGAGAGAGAAGGAAGTTAGAACACCAACAATAACTATCTATATGATATGATCTCATTTAAATAAATTGTATTTGTGAAGAAATTAGAAATAAAACAATGTGTTAGACTAATACTTATTAATTTGATGTTCACAATATGATAAGGGAAAAATGTAAGACAATGTGTATTTCACTAAAACCTACTACCCAATTCCTAGATGTAGTTATGCATGTATTGTATAGGCAGGCAGGCCAATTGCAATAGAATGCAGGCTAGTTTGTGATCTGAGGATGATGGCGGAGTGAGGCATGATGATTAGTTTCCTTTTATACATCTTTGCATTCATTTATGTCAAATCATTAACTATTTTATAATTTTAAAACACTAATGAAAAACTTAAAAATATATAGAGGTACAGAAATAAAATAAAATTAATGTCAATAACTAATTGCACATAGGTCCATGTACATATGTGCAAGCTAGCCTTGCCACTAAAGGAATGTGTTCATTCAGTATAGATTTACCAAGTTCCTATCTATTCTGGGGCCTGTTCCAGGTACTTGGGTATTCAGACCAACTTCTTCTTTTCATGTAAGTACACTAGAATGTTAGATAAAATATAACTTATATAAGCTGCTAAATCTAGATTTATGAAGAAATGGCTTCTATATATTAGCCACTAGATGGTAATTAAATTACTAGATCAATAATAGCCATGTTGAACTTTAAGTGATGGTTCCAAGTAAATTTGAAATATTATAGTAATTTATCTATTAAATATTTCCCAGAAGCAGAAATAAAGTTTCTTAAAAAATAAAGAATGCTATTAAATTTGAAAAATGGTGTTATTTTTTTTTAATTTTTATTTTTTTAAACTTTTAAAATAATGTTGTTGTATTTTTTATACCTTTATTTTATTTGTTTATATTTATGTGGTGCTGAGGAGCGAACCCAGTGCCTCACGCATGCTAGGCAAGTGCTCTACCACTGAGCTACAGCCCCAGCCCCAAAATGGTGTTATTTAATTGCAATTTTTTTTCTCACCCAAAGGTATCCTTAATTAACTCCAAACATGACTTATTACCAAACAACTAGTTCACACGGTACCTTGGTACAAGTTCGACAGAATACACATCCTCTGCTTTTCTGTACAACCCACTCCATTTCTTAGAGTATAATCTATAGGTGAAACAGATCAGTGCCAGTTTGTTATATGATGACCAATTACTACTATTAGCTTGAAGCTAGCTTCTTTCAGGTCTGTCTGCTTCATTTTGGGTCACAGCCATAAAATTCAGTGAGTGATTCCAGACTTTTTATCAAGATTCAAGTTGGAGATTGTTGGGGAATCCTCACACACTCTCAGTTGCTGTGTTCTAGGATAGTCCTCAGGCCAGATGCTCTCCACATTTTAATTTTCTTTGCAAAAGCAGGCCCAGGGACTAACCCTATTTTCTTTTCCTTGTGTAGCCATCAGTACTAACTTGAAAACTTTTGGATTCTGCCATCATGCCTGATACTAGGCTGACTGTAGAGATGGGTACAGAATTGTGCTCTCTCACCTCTACACACTTAGGGTCACAACTCCCTCAGAAGTCAAGCAAAGAAGATCCTTTTTGTTTCAAGGGATTGACAAATATAACAAACACAGCAAAAATTTAAAACCTAAATTATCCCCTTCAGGTTCCTTTAATCTTGATCTTCATCCCTCATAAAAGACCCTCTTCCCAGAATAAAGGCCTACACAATTAACTTAGAGAAATAGATGTCTTTTGGATTAATAGTGTGTTACTATTTCTTTCAGCCTCTGCCCCTACACAGAAATGATTACTGGGCTTATTTTCACTGATAAATAAAAGTTTACACCTTGGTTCAAAAAAGCAGACAATTCAACAACTTTCTAATTCTGCATTTCATCTACTTTAGCATAGAATTCTGCCTCTAATTGACATTTTATAAACTGCATTGGCATTCTGGATCTCAAACTTAAATTTGTACATGTTAGAAAAAGAGGATCAGATTGAGAGTCTTTTTTCCTTATTTGTAGAATTTAAAGTCATAGGAAAAATGTGAAATTTAACTCAATATACATTTCTTTTTTTTTTTTTTTTTTTTTTGTGGTACTGGGGATTGAACTCAGGGGCACTCGACCACTGAGTCACATCTCCAGCCCTATTTTGTGTTTTATGTAGAGACAGGGTCTCACTGAGTTGCTTAGCGCCTCGCTGTTGCTGAGGCTGGCTTTGAACTCGCGATTCTCCTGTCTCAGCCTCCCTAAGTGCTGGGATTACAGG
>CM053402.1:75476428-75558617 GCA_028644305.1 Xerus rutilus | reverse complement strand
GTACTGGGGATTGAACTCAGGGGCACTCGACCACTGAGTCACATCTCCAGCCCTATTTTGTGTTTTATGTAGAGACAGGGTCTCACTGAGTTGCTTAGCGCCTCGCTGTTGCTGAGGCTGGCTTTGAACTCGCGATTCTCCTGTCTCAGCCTCCCTAAGTGCTGGGATTACAGGCTTGAGCCACCGCGCCCGGCTGACATTTCTATTTTTTAAAAAAAATATTTTTTTTTAGTTGTAGGTGGACAGAATATCTTTATTTTATTTTTATGTGGTGCTGAGGATCGAACCCAGTGCCTCACGCGTGCTAGGCGAGCACGATACCACTGCGCCATAACCCCAGCCCCCATTTCTATTTTTATTGTGTAGCAGCTCTACCTCAAAACTCCCAAGCTGCCTGCAAGATTCATAACTAACTTGCCATTTAAAAAGTCCACCCTCCTCAATCACTCAACCTAACACTGGCATACAAAAAGAAGACAAGAATTCCTCTTGTGGGATCATCACAACAAATAAGGTCAGAACCAAGCCGGGCGCGGTGGCTCAAGCCTGTAATCCCAGCACTTAGGGAGGCTGAGACAGGAGAATCGCGAGTTCAAAGCCAACCTCAGCAACGGCGAGGCGCTGAGCAACTCAGTGAGACCCTGTCTCTACATAAAACACAAAATAGGGCTGGAGATGTGGCTCAGTGGTCGAGTACCCCTGAGTTCAATCTCCAGTACCAAAAAAAAAAAAAAAATAAGGCCAGAACCAGCTCCTATTTTCTTTTTTTTTTTAAATTTTATTTATTTATTTTTTAGTTGTAGGTGGACAGAATATCTTTATTTTATTTTTATGTGGTGCTGAGGATTGAACCCAGTGCCTCACGCATGCTAGGCGAGCACGCTACCACTGCGCCACAATCCCAGCCCCGCTCCTATTTTCTTAGGTAGATTTCAGTGAAATAGGTATGTCAGTCCCATCTCCACCCTAAATGTCATTTGTAATTATAACTGGGTGGCAACAATCTCTTATGAGTGATTATAACTTAGATTCCCATTCTTAAAAAGAGATCAGCTGTCGGGCTGGGACTGTGGCTCAGTGGTACAGCACTTGCCTCGCATGCGTGAGGCACTGGGTTCGATCCTCAGCACCACATAAAAATAAATAAAATAAAGATATTGTGTCCATCTACAACCAAAAAAAATATTAGAAAAAAAAACAGATCAGCTGTCTCTCTGGTAACATCACAGGGATGTTATCACAGTAAATAAAAGTCTTTGTAATACATTCTGAAAAACGGACTGAAGATACCTAATTTAAGGGAAGATTACTATTTTTAACACATTAGGCTTGTCAGAGAATCTTCTGCTCTTCCAAGTTAAGTAACTGATGAAATTTTTCACAATTTTTTAAATACAGACCTATTATCTTTACTTCTCTTACATGCCTCTTTCCCCCTACTGATGAAAAATGAGTACCCAGAGTCTGAAAAATCCCAGTAAGATATTTTACTACTAAGGTTACCTACAGGAAACACAATCTTCCTAAACTACCACAAATAAATCAGTAACAGATAAA
The DNA here is from genome assembly GCA_028644305.1 of Xerus rutilus. Lineage (NCBI taxonomy): Eukaryota > Metazoa > Chordata > Mammalia > Rodentia > Sciuridae > Xerus > Xerus rutilus. Next base: position 75,557,060 of record CM053402.1, on the reverse strand, counting down.
TGCTCAAAACTTCAAAGATTATCATCAACTATTACTCCATTTGGGTGAGTAAAGAACAGTGCAAGAGAGATTTTACTCTGGTTCATATACGGAATGTTTACCCTATATGAAATGTTTAGCTTGTATGGATTATGTTTTAAAAATATTAGAAAAATAGACTACCATACTTTTTTCCATTTACATCAGAAAATGATTTTAGTCATTTAATTAACTTCAAAATTAGCAATAGACAATAATCTTGGTAAACAAAGAGAAGCTAGAGGATTGGGTTTCTTAATCATACTCACCTCAAATTATTTTGTTGGCCAGGTGGAATGACACTGTAGTAAACTGGCATTCCTGTTGTGGGTATAGATCCTTGATTAGACTGATTAGGGAACATAACAGGCTGTTGGTAAGTTTGATGGGCAATTCCTTGAGAACCTTGAGGCAGTGAAACCTAAAATTTGAAAGAGAAGTTAAAGGGAAAAAGGTTTTTCCAAATCTTGCAGATGTTCATAGCCTCCATAAACTTTTAAAACATGAGCAGTTAGAAATAAACCAACATGACACTGCTTTTTCTATTAAGTTTGCCACAGCCCCACCACTATGTTCTATGTTCCCTTGAGACAGCAAGTGTTTGGCTAGCGTTTATCAATTGAACAGTAGCTAGATACATTAGATTTTTAAAAATGTAATTATGTTCCTAAGTAAGTTATCTTTTAAAAAGGAAACTTTCCATATAAGGATGACCATCTGACATGGAGAAAGACATATAGTTTACTTCAGGCAGAGTTAACTCAGACCCAGGCAGAGTATGAGCGAGGCATGCTGGATCAGAGTGAAAGCTTTGGAGTTTCAGGTGTCTAGACGAGTGTCAGCTCTGTTACTTTACTATCTGTGACACTGGGCAAATGATTGTACTATTCTGAGGCTCCTCAGTCCTTTATCTAAAAAGCTAGAAATGCCATCTCCAGCACAGGGAGGAGGTATTATTTCTATTATGAGACAGCTATCTAAAAGATCTAGTATAGTAGGTATTTAGTGAAAGTGAATCTTTCAATTCTTTGTTTTCTATATTATTTACAAGAAACCAAAGGGACATAATGGATTCTTCAATTCTCTACTTCCATTATCTAGTTTCTTTTCTTTTTTTGGTACTGGAGATTAAACTCTGGGGCACTCAACCACTGAGCTACATCCCCAGCCCTATTTTTGTGTTTTATGTAGAGACAGGGTCTCACTGAGTTGCTTAGCGCCTTGCCGTTTCTGAGGCTGGCTTTGCGATTCTCTTGTCTCAGCTTCCCTAAGTGCTGAGATTACAGGCTTGTGCCACCGCACCCGGCTCCATTATCTAGTTTCTAAAACAAACCACACAGGCATCATGCTTTTTTCATTTACAATATACCATAATATAGTGATTTTGTTAAATGAAGCCAACATAAGAGCTTGTGACAATGATGATAATGTTAGCAATGGGGATGATGAGAGTTAACATTACTGGATACTTACTGCCATGTATCAGTTACTTTTATAAGTGCTTTATGTGTTTTATCTCATAAAGGCATCCTAACAACCTAAGAAGATACTTTCATTATCCTTATTTTGTAAATGGGTAAGTTAAGGTTAAGTAAGTTGCTCAAGGTTGTGTAGTTAGTAAAAAGGTCAGGGTTAAGATGCATTCCCTTTAGCTCCAGAGCCTCAGTGCTTTTTTCTTTCCTTTTATATATATATATTTAGTTGTAGGTGGACCTTTCTTTAATTAATTTATTTAGATGTGGTGCTGAGAATCAAACTCAGTGCTTCACACATGCTAGGCAAGTGCTCTACCAATGAAACACAACTCCAGTCCAGAGCCTCAGTTCTTTAACTACTTCCTGTTCTCCATCCTGGGCTCTGTGATTCAAGTTAACATGATTAACTTCTAAGTTTTACTTATATAACATATTTCTGAAGTTCAATTAGTCCTCTCAAAAATACACAATAATCTCCAATTACTTTCCCTTTAGCTCATTAAACCCAAATAGATTCTCTCTCTCTTTTTTTGGTACCAGGGATTGAATTCAGGGGCACTCGACCATGGAGCTACATCCTCAGCCTTATTTTGTATTTTATTTAGAGACAAAGTCTCACTGAGTTGCTTAGCACCTTGCTTTTGCTTAGGCTTTGAGCTTGCGATCCTCCTCCTCCCAAGCCCCTGGGATTATAAGCATGTGCCACTGTGCCTGGCTCTGAGATTATTTCTAATTGTATAAATTAATACACATGCAAGACAGATCTGAGAAAAATGACACAGCTTAATCTAGATGACTAGATTACTGGAATAAATTTGTAACTAGGTAAAGAAAAAAGTGTGAAGTATGGAAAGAGTGAGAGTGTGCATGCACACACACTGCTAGAGAATGTGTAGTCACAGAATTCATTACTAAGAACAAAGGATTTTTCTGGCTTATTTTTCAGATGACAGTTTATTACTACCTAATCTGTCTACCAAATATAGTAGGAAGCATACTGTAAAGCAGGTAGCCATTCACTGCTAGTCATTCATCCAGTGTGAGAATTATGATATCAAGAAAAAATAACTTATAACTTGTAAAAGAAAAAAAAAGCATGCTTTAGAAATTAGAAGAATTGTCTTAGCTGTGCAATAGCTCCAATATTTAGCTCCATTTAAAAAAATTACACTAATAATGCTGTGATTTATTTAGAAATGACATTTCTCAAAAGAAAAATTTCACTCTTGGTGGGACTGTAAACCAGTACAATCACTACGAAAATTAGAATGAAGCTTCCCCTAAAGTCATACTACAGTGATACATGTATACCCATATTTATAGCAGCACAATTCACACTAGTCAAACCATTGACCTAGTCTAGGTATCCATCAACAGAAGAATGGATAAAGAAAATGTGGTATATGTACACAATGGAGTTTTATTCAGTGATTAAAAAAAGAAATTATATCATTTGCAGGAAAATGGATGGAACTTGAGATCATTACATTAAAAAAAATAAGTCAAAATCAAAAAGTCAAGGGTTGTATATTTTCTCGTATGTGGAAGAGAGAGGAAAAAGGAAAAGAAAAATGGAGGTGAGGATCTAATGAAAATCAAAGGGAGATCAGTAGAGGAAAGGGATCAGGTTGTGGAAGAAGGTGAAGGAGGAGGGAAATGCAGGGGAGTGATATTGGCCAAATTATGTTGTTATATTGTGTGCATGTATGACTATGTAACAAAAAAATCCCATCATTATGTATAACTATAACATACCAATTTTTAAAAAATGGCATTTCTCTCACTAGACTGTGAGCCCCTAAAAGTGAAGGGCAAATCTTTTTTAACTGAATTTTCAGCACCCTGCATACTGCCTGGATGTTTAACAGATGTCCAATGTATTGGATACACTGAGACCAGACTCCTTGAGAAAGCGGTGTTCCTCAATTGGTGTTGTTCCCATCTAATGTCTATGGGAAAAGAAGGAGAAGGGCAGTACATGTGCCTATGCTCAAGCATGGAAGATCAGGAGGAAGAAGCATGGGGGATGTGAAAGAAAAAGAAGTAAAACCTAGTTTCATATCTTTTTTGTTATTGCTTTGTTATTAAGGGGCTTCAAAAGTAAGCATACTCCTTTGACAAATTCTACATTTAATACTTCAATTTCAACTTAAATTTTCTGGAATTATATAGAATATACTCGCCTTTTGCTTATATCCTTTCTCTATCCCCAGAATATCTTCTTAACTAATCTATGTTCATAAAGTACTAGTTAAAGGTTTCTACCTTCTGAGCAGGCATTATTATTAAGGTCTTTATAAACTGTTCTTTGCTTTATTTCAGATCTCCTCAGTTACTGGTATGTACTCTGTCATCAATTTGTTTACATGTGTTTAGATAAAACATACAAACATTTTATCTTTCCAATTAGATTATTTTTTCCTTGTTGAGATGAATGAAAATGGTCTTTGGACTTCTTTCTTCATATTAGGCATGGCTATGAAAAATTACAAGGCTAATAAAATAAACCCACTTACAAGTTATTCCCTAAAATTTGAAGAGTTTTGGAAAACATGATTTATTATATTAAAGATGCCTGCTTATTTATGGAACAATACATATTTTTGTTTTAGAACTATAGATTAGTTCATCCTTTATCCCTTTTATGGATTGAGGTGGGGAAAAGAATGAATTCCAGCACAGGAAACTGCATATACTTCGTTATTCCATTAAACACTGATTCATAGTCTAAACTATATCTCACTATTTCAAATATCTACCCTTTACCTCTATTTTTTTTCCTATTCTTCTCTCCCCATACAGGCAACTTTCTAAGGAGTGGAAGAACAGAATAGGATACCGGTTTATAAATCTATACAGTTGGAAACACAGCACCAGGCAAAATTTACTTGCCAAAAGCAATTTGTTTTGTAGATATTCAAAATATTAATAAAGTAAATGAATAAAGCAAAAAATGAGTATAAAAGAAAGACACTATTAGCCAGGTGTGGTGGTGCATGCCTGTAATCTGAGCACTTTGGAAGCTGAGACAGGAGAATCGTGGGTTCAAAGCCAGCCTCAGCAACGGTGAGGCGCTAAGCAATGCAGTGAGACCCTGTCTCTAAATAAAACACAAAAATAGTGCTGGACATGTGGTTCAGTGGTTGAGTACCCCTGAGCTCAACCCCTGCTACCAAAAAAGAAAAAAAAAAAAAAAAAAAAAAAAAGAAAGACTATAAAGTTCTTTATTACAGAAACATTTCTTCTATATTAAAAGAACAGAGAAGATACATTGTAGCTACACATTAAATTTATCTAAAATCATGTCTACCTAAAACAGACTAGAGAGACAATATACCTGATATGACGGCACTGAAGGATAGGGGATGACCACTCCTTGAATCTGATTTCCAATGCTGTTGGGTTGACCTCCAACTAAGCTCTGACTCTGGGGTTGCTGAACTCCAACTATTCCTTGGTAGTTTTGCTGCTGGTTGGGGATAACTTGAAAACCTGTAAAGGCAAAATGAGTTAAATTCTGTTTTTAGTTTAATATATTCCATCTAACAGGGTATCTCTATTTTAAGAAAGTATTTCTGTGTTCTAAATAACAATTTTGTTTTCAGTGGCAAATTCCCAAAACTCTACTTTGAGCAACATTTAACATGTTTATATGTAAGTAAAATCTTCTACAATTTTCTTCCTTAAAATACATTCAAATAAAATCTGTGCAAAAAGACTTCTTATATAGAAAATTATGGGGTAAAAGACTTTATTAACACAGGACAATTACTATTCAGTTTATATTATAATCTTTTATGACAACTATTTCTTTAATTTTTTTTTAGTTGTTGACTGATCTTTATTTATTCATTTATATGTGGTGCTGAGGATCGAACCCAGTGCCTCCCACCTGTGAGGCAAGCGCTCTACCACTGAGCCACTATCCCAGCCCAATGACAACTATTTCTTGGGTATCAGGGCTGCCTACATAATTTGTGGGGCCTGGTACAAAAGAAAAAAATGTAGGTCTCCTTGTTAAAAATTATTAAGAATTTCAAGTTGGTAAGAGCAGAACATTAAAGCAAGCATAAGGCCCCATGCACTGCACTGGTTGTAGGCTCATGAAATTGGCCCTGCTGGGAGCAAAAAAAGTGTGTGTGTGTGTGTGTGTGTGTGTGTGTCTGTGTATGTAGGGGACCACTATAGTACAATGGCTGCATGTTTAAAAATATCATACTAAGACATGAATCCTTATATATGGAATATATCAGACACAGGCAAATGGACTTGAGTAATTTTTTAGGTATTTACTTATTATTATAGTCACTTAGCAGAGAAACATAATTAAATAGCTTAAGTAATCTATACAATGAAGGCATTATTGGTAATTTATTTATTTATTTATTTAAAAATATTTTTTAGTCATACACGGACACAGTCTCTTTATTTTATTTATTTTTATGTGGTGCTGAGGATCAAACCCAGTGCCTCACACATGCAAGGCAAGCGCTCTGCCACTGAGCTACAACCTCAGCCCGCATTATTGGTAATTTAAATAGTATGTTAACATTAGAGATTTACTTTGATAAAGTGAACTTGTCCTTAGTTTAATTAAGACTCTATAATGTAACAGTAGTGTAGTGAATATCAGTTGTATTTTGTTTCCTGATCCTAAAAGGACTCACTCAGGTATACCAATTAGCTCAAACCTCATGGGAATTAAAAAATGCTACCACAAATTCATTTTTACAAAGAAACTGGATAAAAATAACATCATTTAGCCTCAGGGCACTGAAGAAAAGTTTCTATGAAGATGAACTGAGTGAATTCTCGTTCTGCTTATATAAACTTCAACAGGTAAAGTCCAATGTTTCCCCAATAACACCACAGACACATTTTGCTATCTTCTATCAGTTTTCATTTCCATCCTCATTTGATCTCTAAATCAAGAGAAACTGCAAAGATATTTTAGGTGTTGACTATAGACAACAATAACACTATAGACACTTAGAAGTCTTAAAGATTCTGCTTACAGATTAAATAATTGAATATAATCTAGCATCCACTTTCTCTAAAGACACAGAGTTATCTAGTTGGTAAGCAACATATTAACAACAACATCAAAATCCAATATAGTGAATCTTTTAACAGTAAAGGGTTTTGTGCAGTTGTGCTATTTTTAATGGCATAGTGCCATATAGCCATGTTTTGAATGACTTTTACCAATCTTACTTTGTATTAAAAAAAATGTAATCCCAGCACTTAGGGAGGCTGAGACAGGAGAATCGCGAGTTCAAAGCCAGACTCAGCAATGGCGAGGCGCTAAGCAACTCAGTGAGACCTTGTCTCTACATAAAACACAAAATAGGGCTGGGGATGTGGCTCAGTGGTCAAGTGCCCCTGAGTTCAATCTCCAGTACCAAAAAAAAAAAAAAAAGTATATTCTAGTTCCTCATCTGTCAGAAAGCAACTGGTAATATGCTATCTCCTAAACTATTCTCCTTTGTGTATTTCCTTTATTCTACTACTTAAACTTGGAGGTGGGTAAAGGAAGAGGGCAGAAGAATCTTCTTCCTTACTCTTTAATCTATGATTAACATTCAACCCTACTTTCAGTTCATCAAATGATAAGTACTTCAAATTCATATAACAAATTGCCAACAGCATTAAAACATACTGACACATTTTCGCAGCTAGGAAAATAAAGGACAGGAATAAAAATAACATACAAACAGGGTATCTTGAGTTGGAAACACCACCTCTTGATATATACACACAAGCATATATTACCGCATAAGAATCTGGGCTCAGCTCTGTATAGATTGGGAAAATGACAGCTAACAATGGAACTGAATGAATTATAGTCTACTAACAAACAAAACAAACAGTGGATATCTGGCAGAATTCCCTGTAATATAATCAGAACTAAAATACTTTGACTTAAATAGTCACATTCCCTTAAGAAACTTTAAATGTTTTGGGGCTGGAGTTGTGGCTCAGGGGCAGAACGCTTGCCTCGCACATGTGAGGCACTGGGTTCAATCCTCAGCACCACATAAAAATAAATAAACCAAACAAATAAAGATATTGAGTTCATACATAACTAAAAAAAATTAAAAAAAAAAACTTTAAATGTTTTGCCTATTACTTTTTTTTCTTTTTGGGTGGTGCTTGGAATTGAATACAGGGCCTTTTGCATGCTAGGCATGCACTCTTTCACTGAGCTAAATACCCAGCCTGCATATTACATTTGTAGTTTACCAAAAAATATTCAAGGTTATGGGCTGTCTCAAAAGCAGCTTAAAAAAAAAAAAACATGGCCAATTTATGTACAAATGTGGTTCTCATTTTTTAACTTACCTAATTTTGGAAGACTCATCTTAGAGGTACTGTATCTAAAATTCTCTATAAATAAAGTCTAACACAGAAGTTTTCAATACAGAGCCATAGAAACCATGCCACAGTGGTTTAATATAGAGGTTACTTGGATACAAGTAACAGAATTCACAGAATTTACATCAATAAATTCCTAAGGTATTTTAGATTCCTTAATGGAATATAATTTTCCTTAATTCACACTTATTAATTGCTACCCATACATACACATATCCATACAAACACCATGCATATTTTGAAAATGTTATAACATAATGTGAAATCTAAAACATCTGACCCCAGCATCTGGTCATTCATCACAGAAGGTAGTAAAGAGAACACCATTTGCCAGCTGGGTTGTATAAAGGTAAGTGTGACATGATTCTTTTCTTTGACATAAGGATTCTTAGCCATGGAATCACAAGATTAGCAGTATAGTGTTGTGAAAATAAGGAGAAATTATTCCTGATATCAATGAAGATAGAGAATTTTTGCTTGGACTTAAAGAACATTCCAGCAAAAAGTAAAAGTCTGGAAAAAGTAAAAAATACATAATATGTTTGAAGAATAGAAAGTAGTCAGGAATGACTGGATATGGTATGGAGAGTGAAAAGCAAAAGATTAAAAGCAGAACAGAGTATTGGTGGAGAACCAAAGGTTTTACAAGTAGGACAGTAGTGAAAATATCAGGAAGTTCCAGATTTTAAAGACTGTGAAAGCAGAAAAACCACTAACATTAATGTTTCACTCAGAAGTAGCATAAACAAACTGGGAACCTGTCTTTTTTAAATTTTAATTTTAATTTTAAAAAAATTTAAATTGTAGATGGACACAATATCTTTATTTTATTTATATATTTTTATGTGGTGCTGAGAATCGAACCCAGTGCCTCACGCATGTGATGTAAGTGCTATACCACTGAGCCACAACCCCACCCTGGGAACATGTCTTTGAGTAATAGTGGAGATACCAGAAATAAGGATGCCAAGCACTTAAAAAATGGAAATGATATGCTTCTTAGGAGTAAAGAAAGAAATTTTAACATTACACTGCCCATTTAAGGAAAACAATCATAGTAGTTCTCACTCGGCTAGGCCAAAATGTAGACATTCGATATTTACACTTAGGGACACATAGGGGAAAACATATTAGTAGTATAGAACCCAAATAATATATGCTTCTACATAAAACCAGAAGTTACTGCATGTGGACAGGCAAAGAATGGCCAGTTTCTCAAGTCTTCACAATTAGTGAATGGTTTCTGATAGCAAAAGATGAATTTAAGTTTTAAAGCAACATCAATTTTTTTTTTTTGTGGTACCAGGGATTGAACTCAGGGGTACTCAACCACTGAGCCACATCCCCAGCCCTATTTTGTGTTTTATGTAGAGACAGGGTCTCACTGAGTTGCTTAGCACCTCGCCGTTGCTGAGGCTGGCTCTGAACTCGTGATTCTTCTGTCTCAGCCTCCCAAAGTGCTGGGATTACAGGCATGTGCCACCATGCCCGGGCTGGCAACATTGGTTTTAAGGTTAAATTCAATTAATCATCTTTTCATTAAAATGACACAATGAATATAAAGCACATCAGACTGAAATAAATGTATCACTCACAACAGCTGAATGATAGATTTAATTAACCTCAAAGTACTTATTTCATAAGGAAGAACCTAAGTTATTATTTATATCTAATATGTAAGGTGTGATGTATTATTTGAACATTTCTAAAAAATGTGGACTTTTCAAATAAACTTATTTGATCATAAAACAGATACTCAGAAAAGAAAATTTGGAAAGTACAAAACAAAGTTGCTATAGGAAAAAAAATCACTTGTAAAATACTTATAATCACCATTTATAACATGTATGGCTAGCCTCATTTTCTACACAGACAGCAACATTTATATATATATGTATATATATATATTTGTATTCCTTACTTAAATGGGATTATATGACTAGTATTTCAAAACCTTTTTCTATATAATGTTTCTGTATCTGATCAATAGAGACTTTACAAACTATGTGAAGGAAGTATTTAAATATATTTCCTTAAAACACAGACCTCAAGTTTAGTAATGAAAGAATAACAACTCAATTTATCTATACTGCATTTTAAGGGTGAAGGTATGAGTCAAGAAGCTGAAAAGACAAAATATTTTAGGACAAACTTTGTTATCTTCCTGTGTCCAGGATAGAATTCTACCCAAAAGTCCTGCTTTTTCATTTAGAATACTATATAATTATCATTGCTTCAGTGGCACCACAAGATAATGTTAATCATTAACACTCACTACATTTATTAGGTTTTAAGCACTGTTCTGAGTACTTGACATAAGTTAATTCACTTAATGCTCATATCTCATGAAACTGGTATAATTATTATCCCTTTTTTGGATAAGAAAATAAAGGCATAGAGAGATTCACAACTTGTACAAGCTCACTAGCCTTAAGAGTGTAGCTGGAATCTGTATATAGTAGTCTGATTCTAAAATTTATAGGGACAAATGTTGAAGTAGGAAGATTATTATGGTAATATACAAAGAAGTAGGATTTGGCCTTCTTCAATTTTGTGAGAATTTTGGTTAATGAAGTTTAACATTTTGGTTACTGCAGTTTAATATATCCAAGTTTCCAGACAAATTTAATTATATGAAAACCGAGAGTTATTGTAAAGTTAAGCAACCAGGAAACTCTGTTCATTTGAATTAGGAGATTATTTGAGTATAAACACTCTTATTCACAATTGGAATCAGGGTGAAAAGTAAAATAGTCCAGATGATAGCAAATATGAATTTTTCTTTTTTGCTAATATGAATTTAAGGGCTAAAAACTCACCATATTTAAAAGGTTAAAGAATCAGCCCAAAATGTCTTCTTTCCGGGAGAGACTGTCCTATGTTTTGTCTACTACTCCCAAGATGCACAGTTTGAGACCTGCATTTCAAAGTTACACTTCCTTATTATAGTTAGATTTCACATATATAAAACAATTGGGAAAGGAAAAAAGGGGTTTAAATCATGAAGTAGTTCGGGTTTCTATGTCCCATAGTTTTTTTGGTTTGTTTCTCAGACCAAGTATTTACATGTTAATCTCTAATGTTCCTTTTGCCTCAGAGGCTGTTTTGCTTAAAATGTTTATTCTGCAGCCAATTCCAGATGAGTCTAAAGAAAATTTATTTCTCTAGCAGAATTTTCACAGATGGTTGCTGTCTTCTCCACAAAGTCAGGATGCTTTGCCAAGAAGTCAGACTTTACCCAGTGGGATGATGCTAGCTTTAACCTGGACATCTTGTGTGCAAAGAGAGCTGTTTGTTTCATGGGTGAAGTCTTGAAGTTCTGTGAAGTAATGCCTTTTCCCCATCTACTGAGTAGCTAGCTGTCCACTCATTTTTACCTTTGATGTAAGAAAACTTACTAGGCTTGAACCACAGTGAGAGGGAGCAATCAGGACCTAAGGACCTAAGATTGTGGCAACTAAAAATATCAGTTAACATTTGATACTCTACATGACTGGTAATCAGGAGGGAAATTTTAGTGGCATTAGGACAGGTTATCTGAGCTGTTAATTCAGAAGTCATAATGAGATGTTTGACCACTGTTCTAATAAGTTTAGTAAATAACTCAGTAACTGGCTAAAAGGTATATACTTTTGGAATATACTCTCTAAAGAGTAGGATATGCAAGGTCATTAAAAATTATTGGAGCTTGACATGGTGGTGCACACCTATAATCCTAGCAGCTCAGGAATCTGAGACAGGAGGATTTCACGTCCCAGGCGAGTTTCAGCAATTTAGCGAGGCCCTAAGTAATTTATCGAGACCCTGTCTTAAAAAGGGCTGGGGATGTAGCTCAGTGGCAAAGCATGCCTGGATTAAATCCCCAGTACCAAAACCAAGCAAACAAAAAAGCCAAACAACTGGATTTCTCTAATGCAAGATGACTAAGATCCATGTTGGTTCAAATTACTATAACTGTAAGCAAAACTAAAACTATTTAGAAGGAAAGCACTAAAAAACAAAAATCACCAATATTGTTGCTCAATTCTAATCAAAGAATTTCCTGTTATTTATGTAAGAAAAAAATCACTAAAGTAATTTAGTATAAACATAAAGGATCATTAAATTATAGGCATGCCTCCCTTAATATACATATGCTTAATCAAATTTTACAAGAACTGTTCAAGCTGGTCACAAATTCCTCTGAGCCTTTGTTTAAACAAAGCAATTTTAGGCTGCTGAGGTAGGATTGTTGTGGAGTGGCATCTATTAAAGAGACACTTTCATTCAGGTCCCTTATCTAATTAATCAGACAAAAGGAAGAGGGGAAAATATTTTGAATAGTTTCAAAAGTATAGTCTGAAGACTGCCAAGTGTGAGAAAAAAAATCCAATGATCTGGAAAAGAGGGAGAGGGTTGAGGATTAGGAAGGAGAAGTAGATCTCTGGAGAATTTTAAAAAAATTGTGACATTCAGTATATCACCAACTTGGTTACAGTATCAATTATTCTTTCTTCATTGAAAAGTAAGCTCTTCATTGAAAAGTATGTTTCAGTATTATAGAATTTTAAACAATTCTCTGTGATACAGCTGGATTTAACCTGGAAATTAGAGGAATATAGGATAGCTTTTATAGAAATGTGTGTCAATTTTGTGGAAAAGCACCTACTTTGTAAAGCAAGCAACATCAATAATACCATCAAACAGAATTAACGCCTAGATCTCAACACAGGTGCTTGTTAACCCTACCATTTTCCTTTGGTAAAGGAATGCATAGTTACAATAATATCCCATTTCTTCCAGCACTTTCAGAGGAAAGCATAATCAATTCTGCAAGCTGAGAGAACTAGGACAATATAAATTGATGGCTCAGGCACCTCCCTGGAGGCCTCCAAAGAATATTCTATTTTAAACTGTTTCACTTTAACAGCAAAGGGAGCAAGAAAGAAATAACAGTGTTCAGCAAACACATATTGAAGAGACTTTAATAGGCTAGTTTTATTTTATATAAGTGACTTGAGCAAGCTTTTTTTTTTTTTTAAATATTTTTTTAGCTGTAGATGGACATAATGTCTTTATTTTATTGCTTTGTATGTGGTGCTGAGGATCGAACCCAGGGCCTCATGCATGCGAGGCAAGCGCTCTACCGCTGAGCTACAATCCCAGCCCCGACTTGAGCAAGCTTTTGTGTTAAAGGAAGGCATTCTTTTTTTTTTTTTTTTTTTAAATATTTTTTAGTTGTAGGTGGATACAATATCTTTATTTTTGATTTATTTTTTTATGTGGTGCTGAGGACCCAACCCTGTACCTCAAGCATGCGAGGCAAGCGCTCTACCACTGAGCCACAATCCCAGCCCCAAGGAAGGCATTCTTAATAACGGATTAGACATAATCAGAAAGATAATAAAAGAATTGAAGAATGACTTAGAACAGCCAAGAATCTAAGGTTATTTCGCTTAATAGTAGTATTACATTTTTTCAAGTCTGAACCTGTATAAGAACAGCACTGTGAAGATAGATGGTTTTTTATTTAAAAAGATGAGCCATTTTGCTAAATATAAATTTATTTATAAATGAGAAGAACTATTTCCAAATTATCAAACTCTAAGGCTTATAACCCCAGTCATCTTTCTGTTTGTGGCATTATTTTAGTGGACAGTAAAGTTCAACTAAAGCTAGTCCCTCAGGCATATTTGGAAGGAGACAGCTGTCATACTTCACTATTCTTTCTCCTGTCATTCTCTGTTCTCCTACCTTTGTGCCCAAAATAAACATGAATACAAACAAAAACTCAATTCTTTTAATAAAATCAGCTACATAGATGTTATAGTTCTCAGCTGTTTAAATGACTATCCTATTGAACAACTCAAGGAAATCTTGGGGTACTTACCAGGTATATTTGGCTCCAGATTTCAATGGCAGCAGATTAATGGAGAAGGGAAAAGGGAAATAGGTGGATTTGTAGGTATTAACAAAATGTCTGATTCTGTGGTGCTCACAAAGCTAAGAAATGCTCAGAGAATCAATGAAAACATAAGGATAGCCAGGACTACCACCTAGTAACACAAATACAAAATTTCTACTACTTGGATCAAAAGTGTCAAAATAGAGAAATTACTGACTTTCCTACAGTCTCTATTTGACACAGCTGAATCTCCTATCAGTATGTTCCCTCCTCTGCTTACCCAATAAGTATTTCTTCCTTGCTTGCCTTTAATCCCTAGTTGCTCTTAAATTTGTACCCTGCAATGCTGCCAGTGGTCTGTACATCTTACACTGTTTATCCTAAATCATGTTTTCTACAGTGTGGTTCATCAGGATCTGACAAAAGTTTGCTGGTAACAAACCTTATTCAATTTGGAATCACATGGTTGAGTTATTGGAAAGCTGACTGAAGGTATAATTCACTTACATTCTTTCTATTTGTCAACTGGTTGCAAAACTAAAACTATTGAGTTTCACAGAATTATTTTCTCTCAGGCATGCAATAATAACCCGGTTTGGAAAAAAATTGAATTATATCCTTGGTAGGAGCCCAAGTAGCTTCAAATGCATTTAGGTATCTTAGGTCCATTTGAAGGCATGCTTTAATGAATAATGTCTCTAAAAATTTGTGTAGCAATAGGAAAAAGACACATTTGACCTCTGTTAATGAGTTTGGCATGCTTAAGACAATAAACTTTCTCAATAAGCTCTAAACCATACTGAATCTGGCATTTAAATCTGCTTTGGAAAAGAAATTAAAGCAACAGTTTTCATGAATTTTTAAAAGGTAAATTATATTAAGCCAAGGTTGTCATTTAAATTAAATGCTTATTTCTGAGTATGATGCATGATTAAAAGACAATCACAATTAATGGAAATTATAAACAAATGTTAATATCTTAGCTTAGCATTAAAAAAAAGAAAAAGAAAAAGCAAAAAAGCAAAAAGCAAAAAAGCAAAAAGCAGTGGAAACCTGAGTAAAAAGAAGCCAGGAAGCAGCTGAAAAAGAGACCGGTTCACTGTGAGAAATGTAAGCCTCTCAGACAGTGCTACGGCCCCGAATCCAACAGCTCAGGAACAAGGCCAATTATAGCAAAATATTAAACATGTATGGTGAAGCTGCAAACTTTTAAAAGATTGTAAGAATGAAAGCAGCTACCTATAAAAGAGCCAGGGCTTCAGAAACCTAAAATCTTTGCTATAATTACTACCTGTAGAGAGTTTCTCTATAGCATACCAAACTCCTCACATACAGTGTACTTTATAGTATTCAAGCTACACATTTTATGATAAAAGGTCAAGATAACACATCTCTACTATTCCAACAGGAAAGTAACATTATCTTCTGAAACAGTTGCTTGCACAACTCCAGTTACTGACAGTAGTTGCTAAGCTACAGCAAATAAGTTCTCTTAATATTCACCTTTCTGAACCTGAAATGGTTTACAGGAGACACAGAGAACCATGGAATTTTAGAGTACACAGAGGCTTCAACAGACAATCCAGTAAAACTCCCTTACTTTGCAAGTGAGTGAACTAAAACTCAGAGGCTTTAAGTGATACAGCTAACACCACTTAAAAATAACTAGGAGCCATCAGGATTCTGGCTCATAGTTTGCAATTCTTTCACATTATACAATGGACTGTCCAGAATTTCTTCTGTCTCTGTAGGTGAGATAACTCAGTCTTGTTTCAAATGATCATGCTCAGTAGTTTCATATTTATAATGGAAGGCTAGTGCTTTTGTTTCTCAGTAGTCAAATTAATACTGTTTCAACATGATTCCCTTAATAGATGGAGATTTATTGTCAACGAGATTAATATATCAAATATTTTGTGTCCACTGGCACACAAATGGCTATCAAAGCATTTTATTCTTGAGAAATTTTCCCAACCTTCTCCCTACCTTCAAAGGGGAAAAATAATAGAAAATTCTGATTTCTTTTCTACTGCCATAACCGACTCAGTCTAAGAATAATAATTGACTCAGCTGGGTTTGTTAATTTGGGCAAAATTTCTTAAAACTCACATATAAACATTGAAATATTATTTGTGCCACAGTGAAGAAAATTTGTTCCATGTTTACCAATGCTTTCATTATTTGATTGAATAATTAGTTTCACCCTTTTATGCAATAAAACAACATGCTTCTTGATACTTTGTAGGGTATGCAAGTGTTGTGTGGCAAAAAAATAAAAATGTAAAGGATGTGGTAAATTTCTCATTTTTATCAGATTGAGATGGTGAAATATAGGGATAAAAAAAATTCCAAAAAAGAAAAACTATTATGTTTATATATATTAAAATGTAAATTACCGTAAAAAATCAAGTAGAAAACCGCCTTATATCCCAGTACTTTTTGGTTTTTCCATTAGGAAACATAAATGCACACTTTTCTGCAAGCTTTGACATAAAACATAACCATTAGCTAACTAAAAAAAAGTCCTTAGACTACATCTTTTTTTTTGGTACGGAGGACTGAACTCAGGGGCACTTGACCACTGAGCCACATCCCAAGCCCTATTTTGTGTTTTATGTAGAGACAGGGTCTCACTGAGTTGCTTAGTGCCTCACCGTTGCTGAGGCTGGCTTTGAACTCGTGATCCTCCTGTCTCAGCCTACCAAAGTGCTAGGATTACAGGTGTGCGCCACCATGCCTGGCTTACATCCTTTTTTTAAGAGCTCAAATTCCTACTAATTCTATAAAAAGATATAATATAATTACCAACATGGTGTATGCTGATTGGCACTGAGGAACTTTTTTTTGCAGAGAAATTTTCTTATACTTATTAGCATAACAAAAATTCCTCTTAGATAAGAATGCTTTGAGGATTTCTTTCTTTTTTATTCTTCAAACTGAAGAGAAAAAACTAACTTAAGCTGTAAGAGGCTACTACACAAAACAATAAAAGGACAAAACTAGTTATAAAGTGTTATATTATGACTAAGTCATAACAATCAAGCACAGGGTCCAAAACTATTCAAAGACATGATTCTTTTCTCTGTGCCTGCATTATCTTACTTGTTTCTTTTCCTCTTTTATAACTAGGCATAGACAAAACATCACAATTAAAAATATCACTGACAATAAGCATATACTAAAATATCAGATATTTTGGCTCTTGTCTAGGAATTTGTAATCATTTTCCATTAAGTGGGAAATGCAGAGATGCATTTGTACTAGCACATCAGTCCTAACTCGTGATTAAAAATTTTTATTTTGTAGGCAGTTGATCATGGAAAGGATTAAAGACCTTGTCATGGAAAAGAACAAAACTAAAAGGCTCACACAAATACAGAAAAAAAAGAATAGTTGTTTGCCTCATTAACAGGGTGTAGTAGTGAACTGAATTTATTTGTCAAAAAAAAGGTGCTTAAACGAGTAGCATGAGGATAAATTTCTTTTTTTTAATATCATGACATCAGTTGTAATCAGTGTTATAGTTTTGGAAAAAAAATCAGACATAAATATTAAAGAAAAGCCAATCATTTGAGGTCCAGGAAAGTTTAGAAAATAATTTCTATTAGAACAAAACAACAATGTATGTAAAGCTTGAGCAGTATGATGACCAATGGTCCCATGTATGAAGAACAACTTTTTATATCTTTTTTTAAATACATATATTTTTAGTTGTACATGGGCACAATACCTTTATTTATTTGGTTTTACGTGGTGCTGAGGATCGAACCCAGTGCCTCACATGTTCTAGGCAAGTGCTCTACCACTGAGTTACAACCCCAGCCCCTGATGTCTTTTGAAATTAGAGCATATGTTAATTTATATTATTTGACATGGACTGTATCATTAAGCTTCAGGTGAATCTTAAACTAAAAGGAGTCATAGTTGAGATAAAGAACACATTCTCACTTGGCTAAAATGGCCTGTTTGTACTTAACATCCTTTGGAAAACATCTGTCACACATACAATACAGGGCTAATAACATACAAAAAGGGAAAAACCTGCATAGTAGGTACAAGACAACTTCCAGAGGAAACAGGTTAAGGATGTGAAAGTTTTGCTGCAGGATTATGCTAAGTATGATTTTCATCTGGTAAAGGAAGTTGATGAATCATAATGATCACTGGAGCCTGCACCCTCAAGAAGCAAGAGCACTTCTCATCAGATGGGTCAGTGCAGAGATGTTTCCCCTGAAGTAGCAATAAGCCTCAAGAGCTATACATAATTTCAAGTGCATCAAATTGCCTCAGAGGAGGTGATAGTGCCTCCATGAGTCACACTTGTATAGTCTAAGGACCTCCTATAGTTACAAATAGCTAGAAATTCTCTAAAGAGATCAACAATAAAATTCTACTTCAACTCCTAGTTATGAAAGCCCAGAAAAATAACTTATCAAACAACTGGGACATAAGCACACATCTAGTGTGAAGCATATTTTTACACTGAAATTGTTTTCACTCTAGGCTTGAAGAAAATTTGAAAAAGGGCAAAAAGAAAAGAATGCTGAATTTAAATATATTTTGTATGTCCAGTATTAGACTGAATTTTTTTTCTTTTTCTATATAGTCAACAACTGAAAACAAAACACTGAAAATACACGTAAAACATTCCTTTAAAGGCCATTTCTACTGAGACTAAGATATTGAAAGATCATCCCTCAGCTAGAGTTCTCAATCAAATTTAGGTGGTTTTGGTCTCTGTTTCTGTTTAGCTCTTAAGAAGATATTTTGCCTTGCCTTGCCTCTCTTTGTTGTTATGAGGCTGCAAAGAGGGCTTCCACTACCACATCAGTGAGGACCAGGCAGCTGCACGGCACATTCTTAGCCTAGCGGAACCTTCCCATTGTGGTCCCTTTAGTATACGGACCTGACAGAGTGCTGTTTTCTGGAGACTTCTAAGATATGTCCACTTTTTAAATCTCACTGGCTTGCATACTCATATGAATGCACATATTTAGATCCTTGAGTGTGATAGTATCTTAATTAATATTGAAATCTGATGAAAAAAGCAATGTCCATGGCTAAGAATTCATAACATCAGGAATGTTACTCACCTGTCTGCTGTGCAGGCTGTGGCAGTGGTTGGTTTAGATGTGAACTGTAATGGACAGAAGGGACAGGGCGGTACTGAGGCTGATTGGAGTGATAGTGGCTTGGAGCACAATAACAGGCTGGCATCTAGGATTATAAACATTGAAGACAAAAATCAGTTTCACTTGCAAGAGATATTTCCTATGAGGAACATTAGAGTAATAATTCTTTCTAGCATCAATCATCTGAAAACTGATTTTCTTATTTTTACATTTAACTGAAAAAGTTAAAAAATTCAAATATACAGTATACACTAATATGCCCACCAATTATATTTGAATATTTTTTGCCATTACTTATTTCAGATCTCTCTGTTTTCAAAAACCAAATACTACAAAATAGCTACAGGCTCAGTCTAATTCCAGTCATTATCCTGGGGTTGGGACCTGTTAGTCCTATAAAAGTTTTTTTTTTTTTTTTTTGGTGGTGCTTAACCACTGAACCACATCTCCAGTCCTTTTTATTTACTTGGTTTTTAAATTTTGAGCCAGGGTCTTGCTAAATTACTGAGGCTTTAAACTTAGGATCCTCCTGCCTCAGCCTCCTGATTTGCTGGGATTACAGGTATGTGCCACCATGCCCGGCTATAGTCCTATAAATGTTTTAAACTTTTACTATGTATCTAAAATCTATACATATATTCTTGAGTGTTTAAACTTTTTAATTTGTGGTACTTTACTATATATAATTTCATGAAACTTATTTCTAAGGCAAATCAATATGATTTATTTTTCCTTTGAAAATGATTAGCTGTGAATTTCTCTTAATCTGACCTAGGTTGGGGTGAAGAATAAATAAATCAGTGATGCAGAAGTAGGCAGTACACTCATTTTAGAGACATCATGGGCTCCCCTTGGGTTCTGTTCTTTATTTTTTAAAATTAACTTATTTAAATGCATTTCAAGTCATAGTACATACATAGAGCTCAATGTTTCCATTTCTCTGGTTGCAAACCAGATAGAGTCACACCATTTGTGTCTTCATTCATGCACCTAGGGTAGTGATGAGCATCTCATTCAACCATCTTTACTACACCCTTTCCTTTTTCCCTTCCCCCTCTTCTCCTCTGCCCCATCCAGAGTTCCTCCATTTCTCCTATGTTCCCCATTCCCGCCCCTCTTATGTATTAGCATCCACTAATCAGAGAGAACATTTGGCATTTGGGTTTTTGGGATTGGCTTACTTCAGGTTCTGTTCTTTTAACTGGATTACTTCCAAGAAGAACAGAGATCTTTGGTGATCTTAAAGAGTACCCATCTCATCTGAAAACCAGCCAAGCATAAAATTCCTACACTGGTTACAGGCTGAGAATCTCTGAAGTTTATGGCAATTTTCCTGTTTATGAAACACTAGAATAGTTGTAATATAGATGGGATCTCTTCATTCATTTCTTTCTCTGGAAGTATCAGCAAGTTACTCTGAAATCACCTTATTCATTACTATGCTCTTCTTTTATTCCTTATAATTAAAAAAAAAGACATCACTTTTTTCTAATTATATTTTTTAGTTGTTAATGGACCTTTATTTTATTTATTTACACGTGGTGCTGAGAATCGAACCCAGTGTCTCACACACGGTAGGCAAGCGTTCTGCCAAGAGCCATAACCCCAGCCCAAGACATCACTTTTTTAAGGCAAAAATTGTAACATTATTTTTGTTTTTACAATGTATATAGATTCAATATATATGACAACAATAACAAAAGGATAGAGAGAGAGTAAATGGAATTATATTGTACATGACTGCTATACTTTACTCTCAATTTCAAAAGTAACTTGAGGTAGACTTTGGTAAACTAAAGGTATATATCATAGTCCCTACAAAAACAAACATTCTGGTGTGAATGGCCCAACATAGGTAGATTGTGTTAACAATGAAGACATTTTCTAGTTTATCATCCTAAAAAAGTGAATCCAAATGATTTAGATACAATAAATACCATAAATTCTTTAAAAAAATAAAATAAAATGAGGTAATCCAAAACTAAAAAAAACGAAAAAGACAAAAAAACCCCACAACAACAACTTTCACAAGTTTCAAAGGGATGTAGATAAAAAGACAATATGAGGGCTGTGGATACAGCTCAGTTGGTAGAGTGCTTGCTTCACATGCACAAGGCCATGGGTTCAATCCCCAGCACCACAAAACAAAACAAAACAAAAGCAAACAAATGACAATATGAGAAATAAAATGGAATATTTAAAGCTCAAATACGAAGGGAAGGAAAGGAAATAGAAATAAGATATATATAGGACAAATGGAAGACAAATAGTTACATGGTATATCTAAATCTAACCATGTCAATAAATACATTAAATCTAAAGGGTCTAGCAACTTCCATCAGAATGGATAAAAATCTAAAACCCAACTATAAAATGGACATAAGACAAGCTTTAAATGCAAGGCTGGAAATAAAAGTATACAGAAGAAGAAATACTATTTCAATGCTACTTCAAGAAAAGCTTATGTCATTCATACCTTTAATCTCAGGTAAAATAGGATTTAAGACAAGAAATACTAAACAGAAAAATATGATAAAAGTATCATGTTGATGTATAAGGGAGATATTAAATATAAGTTGCCTGACATAGATTCAAATACTATCAAAAATGGACAAAATTTAAGTGAGAAACAGACAAATTTAAAACAAAACAATATGAAAAAAACGATCTAAGTAAATGTAAAATCATAACATTTATTGGGAGTGGAAGACTTAAAATTAAGATGGCAATGATGTCCAAAGAGATCTACGTGTTCAGTATGATATCTATTAAAGTTCCAATGGCCTTTCTGCAGAAATGAAAGCAGAAATTCATAGGGAAATACAGGAGAACTGAAAGTCAAAATAATCTTGAAAAAGAACCAAATTGGAAGACACATAATCTCCATTTATAAAACTTAATGTACTACTGATATAAGGACAGACAGAAATATAGAACAATGAAGCAGAAGCCCCTTACAGCAGGATGTGTTGGCACATGCCTGTGATCCCAGTGGCTCAGGAGGCTGAGGCAGAAGGATCTCAAGTTCAAAGCCAGCCTCAGCAACAGCGAGGCACTAAGCAACTCAATGAGATTCTCTCTCTAAATAAAATAAAAAATAGGGCTGGGAATGTGGCTCAGTGGTTGAGTGGCCCTGAGTACACCCCCGCCCTTGCTAAAAAAAAATCAAAACCAAAACACCAAAGTATTACTGATATTCAACAAAGTATTGAGACTCTTCAATGGGGAAAGCAAAGTGCCCTCAACAAATTATGACGGAATAATCACACAAATACTTATGAAAGGATGAAGTTGTGCCCTTTATAACACATAAAAATTAACTCAAAATGGACAAATGACCTAAATATTGGAGCTAATGTCATATAAACTTCTTGGGAGAAAACATGGATAAATCTGCATGACCTTGTTTTGGGAATGGATTTTCAGATATGCTATTGAAAGTATGAGCAACAAAAGAAAATACAGATGATGTAGACTTTATTTTGGTACATCAAAAGATGTAATCAACAGGGCTGGGATTGTAGCTCAGCGGTAGAGTGCTTGCCTCGCATGCGTGAGGCCCTGGGTTCGATCCTCAGCACCACATACAAAGCAATAAAGACATTGTGTCCATCAACAACTAAAAAATATTAAAAAAAAAAAAAAAAAAAGATGTAATCAACAAAGTGAAAAGACAACTTTATAGAAAGGGTATAAATATTTGCAAATCATACTTCTAATAAAGGTCCTAGTGTATAAAATTCATAAAAAAAAAGATCTATTACAATTCAACAACACAAACATCAACATAGGCTATACATTGATTCTAAAAATATTGAAAGTATAATATAGGGGGAATATTAGGAATAACTTTATGACAATAAATGTGTAGCATAAATGAAATGGATCCAAATATTAGAATCTGATCCAAAGAGATACAGGAAATTGTAATAGCTCTAAGAAATTCAATGAGAAATTTAAAAACTTTCCTTGCAAAAAGCTTCAGGTTCAGATGAATTCAGTGATGAATTCTACCAAACAATTTAAGAAAAAATAGCAAAATTCATATATAAACTCCGAAAGAAAATAAAGGAGGAGGAGGAACAATGCATAACTCATGTTGAGGCTAGTATGGCACCACCCTGATAATAAAAACATAGGCATTATAAGCAAACTATAGACTAATATCCTTCATGAACACAGATGCAAAAAAATTTTTTTTTTAACCTTTTTTTTTGGTACTAGGGATTGGACTCAGGGGTACTTGACCACTGAGCCACATTCCCAGCCCTATTTTGTGTTTTATTTAGAGACAGGGTCTCACTGAGTTGCTCAGATCCTCACCGTTGCTGAGGGTGGCTTTGAACTTGTGATTTTCTTGTCTCAGCCTCCCAAAGTGCTGGGATTACAGGCGTACACCACTGCACCCAGCTAAAAATTCTTTATACTAACAAATTTAATCCAGAATATATAAATAGAATATTCTATCATGACTCAGTGGGTTTGCTCCAGAAATTAAAGGTAAGTTAAACATTGAAAATCAGTCAACCTCAACAATTAATTGAATATTTCAAAACAGTAGAGAGGATATTGACTGTTCCCAACATGAAGAAATATTAAAGTATCTGAGGTGGTAGATATGCTAATTACCCTGATCTGCTCATTATATACTGTATAATTGTATTGAAATGTCACTCTGTACCACAGAAATATGTACAATTACTATTATTTAAAAATCAAAAATAAATTTTAGAGCAATCAATCAAAACAATTCACCATATTCATAGAATTAAAGGAGAGAAATCACAAGATTACTTCAACAGATACAGAAAAATCACTCCAAAAAATTTAATACTTTCATGGTGAAGAGTCTTAACAAATTAGAAATAAAAGGGAACTTTCTCAACTTGACAGGATATGTTTAAAAAGCCTGCAAAAAAATCATACTTAATGATGAAAGACTGCATTCCTTCTCCTATGACTGAAAACAAGGCAAGAAACACGTACTTTCAAAACTTCTATTCAAGCTGGGAGTGGTGGCACACACCTGTAATCTCAGTGGCTTGGGAGGTGGAGGCAGGAGGATAGCAAATTCAAAGCCAGCCTCAGCAATTTAGTTAGACCCTGTCTCAAAACCAAAAATAAAAAGAGCTGGGGATGTGGCTCAGTGCTTCAGCACCCTTGAGTTCAATTCCTGGTACCAAAAAAACAAAAAACAAAAAACAAAAAACCCAAACCTTCTTCAACATTGTACTGAAGTGCTTATCAATGAGGTAAGAAAAAGAAAAAACAAAAGACACACAGATTGAAAAAAATCATGGAAATAATCTTGGGTGTAGAAAATTCTAAGCTGTCTACAAAAAACCTACTAGAATAACTGAATAAAAAAAGCCACAGGAGACCGGGAGTAGCTCAATGGTGGAGCCTAGCATATGGGAGGCTGTGGGCTGGATATGCAGTACTGCAATACAAACAAAACCACAGGATACAAGATCAACTTATTCCCATATTCTATATACTAGCAATTAACAAATAGGAAATTTAAAAACAATTCCCTTTAGAATAGCATGTAAAAACATGAAAATAAAAACTGTATAATGAAGACTATAAAACACTGATGAGAAAAATTAAGATCTAAGTAAGTGAAGAGAGATTATTCGTTTCTGCACTGGAAGTGTCAATGTTGTTAAAATGCTAATTCTCCTCCAAAACAGTCTCATCTTTTTGAAATGCTATTAAGTTTTATAATTCATTTATACTTACTATGTTTTCCTTAAGCCAATTAAAAACAAATACACACACACCTCTCATTATCAGAAGGAAATTCAAAGATTATATAGTTACACCCACCAACATTTACCACCAACATTTAGATATTTAAGCACATGTGGGTGTCCAACATGTACTTAAATATCTCCAGATGGGGGAAGATGAGTTTATATGCTGTCAAAAATTCTTTCCATGAGAATTTTAAAAAGTGAAAACTTATCTTAAATGAGAGGTTCTTATAAGAAAGAAAAGATGAAAAAGCAATGTACCTGTGGTGAGGGTTGCTGGATATATCCTTGCTGCTGAAGCATAGGCTGGCTGACAGGATGACCAGAGGCAGCATAGCCAGCAGTAGGGACTGGCTGCCCAGGTGGTAGTGGGGGAGGAGGAGGAGGTGGTGGTGGAGGAGGAGGAGGATGTGGTGGGGGTGCTGTTGTCATGATAAAACCAGACTGCTGTGGAGACTGAAGAACAACAGTGGACTGGAACATGGTGGCATGAGGATCAGAACCATCACCAGATGTCTGGCGGGCAAGACTCATGTGGCTGAACTGAGACCCAAGGTTATCCTGCTAAAAAAAGGAAAAGTTGGCAATAAGTAAGCCTTTTGCACATGGTTTAAACTAATCCATGGAAAGTATTTTATACAAAAAAGAAAAAAATCCCATATGGAAAAAAAGCATTTTATACATTTTTAAACTGAGTTATAATAGTATATATTATGGACATCAAACACATCTACACCAGATCTGATTTAACAGAAGAGCAGTTTCAAGAACATGAGAACTCTAAAGCAGAAAGGCAGGATTATTACAATGCCATTATTACAATTATTTATAAAACATAACTAATGAAAGCATGCAGAAAAGATTAAAAAATGAAGACATTTATATGAAGATTAAACACACAGATGTACAAGTAAAATTGGACATTTGCATATTACACTTTTCCTAAAAGTGCTTGAAAGACCAGGTAATTAATAAAGTGATGAATACTCTTTAAACTATGTCCCTTCTTCCTAGAAAGCAGGATTGCAGTTCTGTGCATTTCTGTACCCCCAAATCAAAATCCAATCATCCAGCACCTCCTTCTCTCTTGAAAATAATTTGGTCATACATTCTATTCTTCTCTAGTGTTACTAAAGTTAAATGTTAGATAGGAGTAATACAAATGACAGTTTATAATGCTTTTGCTCCCTGGTGAGCAACCAATGGCACCCAGCCAAGACATGGTTATGATTTATGTGTCATCTGACAAATGTTTCCCTGACTCAACAGTGTAAGGACCACCTCCTACTGGCCTAGAAAAATATTACTAAAATGATAGTATGAGGTTAAAATGGAATTCCTCTTCTCCCAAGGAGCCACAGGTAAAATACATACCTCATTTTGTTACAAAGTCAACCCTGAAAAACAGTGATTTACAAAATTGTGGCAATTGAGTTGCCAAATTAAAGCTGACATAGCTGTAGTTTCTAGTCTGCTGGGTTTTAGAAGTAAATTAATGCTATGGAGAAGAAAAAGGATTGCAAAGGGAGAACCTGATTTCAATAACTGAAAATATATAGTTTTACTCTTCCCAAGTACTTCAGTGCCATCACACTTATTCAGTGAACAGGTTTGAAAGGAAAGAGCATACCTACTGAACATACCTATTAGCTATACTTAGATAAGTAATATGGTAAAATATTCTTAGAAGAAATACCATATACAACAATGTCAGAGACACACTGAAAAGTCATTTTCTAATTCTAGTGAAAATTTCCAAAACATTTTTGAAGGTTTTTGCTATTTTTTTCTGGAAGTTTTCAACTTTCTCAACACTACAAAAATTTATTTTTTTTCACACTGGAAATGATTTTTGAAAATAATTGAGAGCTAAGGCTGGTAAATAAAGTTGCTCTAGCTCCAAACAAAGCCACCACCAATAAAATAAAATGTTTCCAAAGAGTTGGGGATGATTGTCAGATATAGTTTATAATCTGACTTGGAATGCAATTTCAAAATGTGATGGTCAATAGAGTCTGAAAAATAGCAGTATTACTGCAAAAATATTTAGGCTGTTAGTAATTTCATTTTAAGGGAAAGAAATAAATGTTTAACACATACTTCATGCTAGGTATTATGCAGAAGGTACTTTACATTGCTGCTTCAGGGTCACAGCTGATGTGG
The DNA here is from genome assembly GCA_028644305.1 of Xerus rutilus. Taxonomy (NCBI): domain Eukaryota; kingdom Metazoa; phylum Chordata; class Mammalia; order Rodentia; family Sciuridae; genus Xerus; species Xerus rutilus. Next base: position 75,530,257 of record CM053402.1, on the reverse strand, counting down.
CAGTGTAACTCTTTAAGATCTAAGAGGTGTAATTTGGGGCATACTTGGGATTAAAGGAGGTCTCAGTTGGGCATGGTGGCCTATAATCCTATATCCCATGCCTATAACCAGAGCACTTTGGGAGGCTGAAACAGGAGAATTGCGAGTTCCAAGCCAGGCTCAGCAATGGCGAAGTGCTAGACAACTCAGTGAGACCCTGTCTCTAATTAAACACAAAATAGGGCTGGGGATGTGGCTCAGTGACGGAGCACCGCTGAGTTCAATCCCCAGTACCAAAAAAAAAAAGGAGGTCTCATTACTTTATAATTAGAAATTAAATATCTAGAGATCTTTGAGAACATACTTAGAAGAGGTCCTCTGAAGCTCTAAGCTACAATTCATTCTAATAACTGGTACTGAATCTATTGGACTCACAATACTGGGGACAGAATAGAAAATCTGAACCCAGATAAAACCTGTCATCCTCCAGCTATACAGATTCTACACTTACCTCTAAGAGAAATAAAGCTAAAACATCTTAGAACTAGAATCGTCAACCTGAAAATTATCTCATTATGAAAAAGCAGGAAAAGATTAGAGTTTAAACTATCATTATAATAAGCCAATATTACCACTATTTTATGGAAGAGAATTATTTATTACTAACAGATTAGAAAATGCTTCTAGTACAAATGCACTCCCTTGACATTAAGAAAAATCACAAAAGGTCATATCACAATGATCCCATTCCTGAGCATTTATCACATATCCAACATAAAGAAACAACATAGGAGGTGAATAGAGATATAGTACCACGGAATATTGCTGGGTGGGTGAGACTGGCAGGAGCGGGGGTGGGTAAGGGGCTGTAGAGCACTGAACAGGCTGAGCAGAGGACTGCAGAGGACGAACAGGCTAAAGAATAATAGGTTGGCAAACAATGTTAATGTCAGAATAAAATGCTAGAAGAATTGCATAAAATGGAAATTAATAATTTTGGGCAATAGCTTTAACATTTACAAAGTCATTTAAAGTACAACAGAGGAAACAAACAATACCAAATGAAGAAACTACACAACAAAGCTTCTGAGAACATTCTATGCCTATATTTACTTCATAACTAGAAGGATTTTTTGTTTTGGTGATAAAAATACTTCTTTATTACAGATTAATGCAAATAGGTAACTGAGCCATTTTAAATTCTTTTATCTAACAAAGACCCCTGGGTTAAATTAGTAATAGCAATATTGTTTATACTTTTTTTCTCATTTTTATGGAGGGACTGCCCTATTTAGCTATATAACACTATATTATAAATGAAAAAACTTCATTCTTATTATCAGAGAATAATAATTTACACATGTTTATGCAAATTACCCCATTTGATAAGGCATGATCAAATACTCTTTTAGGGCCAAAGTTCCTAATTTTAGTGATTTTGTAAGAAAAATGCATTGTGGGTAGTATCAATAGTGACAACTTATAAAAAAAAGAATAACAACCTTAGTAACAACACACATACACATATGCACATACACAAACTCATCTCTTAAGTAAGGAAGATAAATACTTCCCTTTTAATTAAACATATCTTATTACATGAGTACATATTAGAAGCTAAAACAAGTTACTAAAAATCTTTATACACTAATGAAATACTCCTGAGTTCTAGGAAACAGTTTTTACATGTATCTTGGGGACACTCAAAAATAGGTATTCTAAAAGATAAAAAAATAAATAAATAAAGTTTTGATCATTTCTAAATTTGGGGAATACAGCTGACCATTTATAAGCTAACATTAGTATCTGATTTAACCTCTTAATCTTATATTTATATATTTGATTACAAAGGGGGTAAGAATACCTATGGGCTTAAACACTACTGTAATCTACTTCACAGATGGCAATCAGAACAAGGTAAAAGAAGTGACCTGTAGCAAGTTATATAGGCAAGCAGATACAGAACCTGAGTACTCTAATCTGTTATTTTTGGTGAAAATGTATATTCATGAAATCTTGCTTTGGACAATATCTCTGAAGAGAATTGATTTAAAAATGCAAGACAAACTAAAGGAATGACTGCTCAGGGAATAAACTAAATCAGGAAAAAATCTTATGACAACTAAGATTTATAATAAGTTGCCCTTTTAGTACAAAACCAACACTATGGTTTTTAGAAAGCAAAATAAAACAAAAGGCTTAGGTCAGTTTAGAATCCAGTAAAAATACTAGATTAAAGTGAAAGCGCACACACACACACACACACAAAAAGGGGGGGAAGAGAAAAAAAAGTAAAAGCTAAACTATCAGTAGTCTGGTTCTTCACAAATCTCTGGACTAGAAATAAGCAAGCTTTCTAGAAGATGACAGTGTATATCACACTGAGGCACAGTGGCTTTAGAACTTCTAAGTATAGGCTATTCAATGTGTTATTAAGACAGATAATCATTAAGACATAACCCTCTTTCAGAAAACTTGACCTATATAAGTGTCAGATACAACAATAATTTTGGTCTTCTGGGGGATAAAATTTGAAAGAGTACTATGAGCATCAAGAATATGGATTAAAAATAAAATAATAAAAAAATAATAAAAAAAAAAAAATAAAATAACACTTAAAAAAAAAAAAAAAAAAAAAAAGAATATAGATTAATGTCACCCAATATCACATGATAAAGAGCCAACTGTGGGCTAAAAGACTGATGGATCAAAACAAAATACTAACAGAGAAGAGCCTTAGCACGTCCTTTTCCTATTTTGTACTAGCTGCAAGACAACATCCGTCTAAAGTATTTGGTTTTACATCATATGGTCAAGAAATTAGGCCATCTGGAAGCTTTGGAAATTACAGCATTATTTTGTTTGTTTATTTGAAATTCTGTGAATGAATGATCTCGGTGTGCAAAAGATAGCTATTGAGCATCATTTGGTCATTGAGTCTTTGTTTCTTTATCTGATGATGAATTACCCATAACACTTAAGACAGTGCCAGGAAAATCACTCATAGAGTTTGGTGCATGCCTCAAAACCTCAAAGCATAGCTCATTAAGGCATCTGATTTTATATCTTCATTTAGGATAATGCCTTCTAACTATATCAAAGTTATTTCTGAGGGATAAAAATGTGAAAAATATCATAGATAAATCCTCAGAATTTTTTGAAGCTGCCAGACTGACATTTTCCCACAAAATTAAGTAGAAATGAACTGAATCAAAACCATTCTTGTGAAGTTCTTGGTGAAATATACAGCCTGCAAAGACAATGCTACCAAAATAAAGAGTGAAAATGAATAAAGCCAAGGAAAGGAATTTATTTAGTTAGAGTGTGTGTAACCAAATGGTTGGGAAGGGGATATGGGAGTGTCTGGAAGTATTTCAGGCACTCTCCTCTACATATATAAACTCATTTGCATGATCTTAGAAGTGCCTCAAAAACTTAAGTACTATTTAAACAAACAGAAAAAAAACAAAACAAAAAACTGCCTTGCCTAGGAGTCTTAATTGGCAGGGGCCAATTATTTTCATGACTTTTACACTATTTGATAACATAAACTGCTTGTGTATGTTTTTCATCCCTGAAATACAAATGATATCTCTTGTGAGAAAAGCTAATGAAATTTCTATTCATGCTCTTACAAATGGAATTTTTAAATGATCTTGCAGGGAAAAAGAGGTATAACTAACCGTATAAACTCCTTTTGATATAAATAAATAAATGAATAAATAACAACAATCTTTAAAAGTTAGAAATGAAAACAAGAGTTTAGATTGGTATAATCAAGTTTTCTGGGCTGGGATTGTGGCTCAGTGGTAGAGTGCTTGCCTCGCATGCGTGAGGAACTGGGTTCGATCCTCAGCACCACGTAAAAATATATAAAATATTGTGTCCATCTACAACTAAAAAAAAAAATATTAAAAAAAATCAAGTTTTCCAAAGATGAAGAACACATCTTTAGGGAAAAAGAGTGAATGTGTAAACACTAAATATTTAAGCAAATTGAAGAGAGTACTTCTGCTAAGCAGCTCAGTAAGATGCTATCTCTAAATAAATACAAAACAGTACTGGGGATGTGGCTCAATGGTCTAGTACCCCTGAGCTCAATGCCCAATATTCCCCACCCCACAAAAAAAAAAAAAAAAAAAAAAAAAAAAGAGTTCATTTGGGAATTCTCTCAGTCTCTGTATCTCTTTCTTACAGGGTAGTTGAATGGAAGAAGAATACCTGGCAGAATCAGAGCAAACCTCTTTAGTTTCTTCTCTTTGATCTACAATTTATTTTGCTCACTGGGCCAATGAACAATTTTTGTTTTGTTTAATTTCTCTTTTTGTCCATTTCTGATTGTTCTAAAATAGGGAAAAATACTTACCAGTTAGGCATATGAGATAAAACCATTCCCTTCTTTCCAAACTATTTTCAGTATTTATTAGTTGAAAGCCCTTTAAAATAAGTCTCTCTGTGAGTACTGAGTGGGACATCACTGGTGGCACAATATTAACATTCTAAGACTTACTTGGGCTACCTTAATTATACTTAGTATGTATAGTCTCAATATGCAAAGACAGGCGAATTTAGCATTATGTAATTGTGGATATGTGCACCTGTGAGAAAATGTGATTGGCTGCTGGTTGCTGAGGTGGTGGGGGTGGCAGAGGTGGCTGTGGAGGTCCAGGCACTTGGGTTCTAACTGGCTGTTGAGTCATAGGAGGATTATACACAACTGGACTTCCATCTGGGTTTATAAAGGGCTGACCTGAAAAATTAGAAAAGGAGGAAAAAGCCAATTTACAACAAAGATTGAAAATAAGTCATTCTATTAACAATTTACAAAACATGTCTACACATTCCTTATCTCCAATTCCAAAACTCCTATTTTTAATAAAACAAATGATTTTCTTACGTTGGGAAATAGTCTGATTTGACATGAAGCTGTCTTTATTTTTCCTACTTAAATATTCAAATGTTTTACTGCTGTGTTTTATGATGGGGTACTGTCCCAGGCCCTACAGAGCTTACTTTATAATACACTGTATTTTCTGAAAAATTCTGGATCATGAAACACATTTTGCTCAAGGACTGTGGTTCCATAGGGCTCGCACACATTTTAAAGAGAAAAATGCTTGACTGTAGGATAATAGACTATTATTCATTAATTTTTATTAGGTGGGAAATATTTAACTTAGAGGCTGCACTGCACAAATTTCTTTAATACAGGATAAAATTAAGATGGTTGACAGCTTTAAACTTTAAATTGTGAATCTGATGGCAGTGTTCTTATTTTATGATTTCAAATTTTATAAAAGTTGTAAATAATTTATTTTTAATTATCATTTTCTAAAACAATTTTATTTCCTATGAGCCTTATTCACTGGTAAGTGATAAGTCAGAGAGAACTTTAGTACGGTACTCTGTATACATGTGTTCTAAACAACTCTTTTTTTTTTTTTAAAATGCTTATTTTTTAGTTGTAGGTAACAGAATATCTTTATTTTACTTTTATGTGGTGCTGAGGATCGAACCCAGTGCCTTATGCGTGCTAGGCGGGCACACTACCACTGCGCCATAATCCCAGCCCCATCTTTTTTTTTTTTTTTTTAAATTTTTTTGCAGTTGTAGATGGACACAATGTCTTTATTTTATTGGTTTGTATGTGGTGCTGAGGATCGAACCCAGGGCCTCATGCATGCGAGGCAAGCGCTCTACCGCTGAGCTACAATCCCAGCCCCCTAAACAACTCTTTCTTATTATACAATATAACATTTCATTGTAGGAAAATAGTTAACAAATAGAGATCAAAAAGAAAGAAATTCTCTATAACCTTATAGCTTACATTTTGTATATATTCTTTCAGATGTTTATTCGATGAAGGAATGGAGAGATTCAAAGATCAGTATTTTTCTTTATAAGATATTGAGTTATCATAAAAAAAACAGTAACTATGTCTAACAAACTGTTCACTGGCTATGATACCCATTTAGTGAGAATACAGAAGAATACAGAGAAATTTAACTAAATAATATTTTCTTAAATTGCCTTTATATCATCCTTTCTTACATATTAAACCACTCTCCATTTTATTTTATTTTTCTGAGGAGACTTATGGCATATAATAAAATAATATTTGTGAGAGAACACCACCACATTAATCTATTGCTATGAAGCAGGAAAAGTCCACCAAAGTAAAATTAATTTCATTAGTTAGCTTCCCGATAATTTATGTGATAGTTATAGACAACAAAAACAAGTCAGGCTAGGTATCTGTTGACAGCTAAATAATTTGAAAAAAACAAAATGCTAGAGCAGATTTGGGTGAAAGCTGGATCAGAAGTTATTTAAAAACTATCTGCAAAAAGTTAGATGTATTATAACGCTTCTCAAAAATCGAAGAAATCACATTTGGACTCATTTAAAGTGAATATAATTGATCAGTTTCTCAGTCTATCAACACAAAAGAAATTTAATTTTTCATGTCACCAAAACCATATTAACTTGTGTTTTGAATGAAAAAAAAAATGAAAGTAATGAGTACTAAGCCATGGTTTTCTCCACTACAAACAAAAGGAAAGGGTAAGGACACTTGAAAGACTTGACACTTCCATTTGCATGTGGGCTAACCACTGCCTTTATAATGAGATTAGATTGGCTACATCCTCAAATTTTAAAGTAAAAGTATCAAAAGACCTAAGATTGCTTTCATTACCTTTCCAAATAATAGGGCTGTGTTATTTTGAAATTTCTTTGCATGTTCTCACCAGTGAAATATTTCAATGGTCTTACAGGAAATAAGAGGTATAATTAACTGTATAAACTGCTTTTGATATATTAAATAACCTTTAAAAGTTGGAATGAAAACTATACACTGGATTATCATAAAATAAAAATAGAATCAACTATGTGAAATAAACTGTTCACTGACTATAATACCCATTTAGTGAGAATAAAAAGGAACAGAGAAATTTAACTAAACAATATTTTCTTAAATTACCCACATAACATCCCTTCTTACACAATAAACTGCTCTCCATTTTTCCATAATCTTTTAAAAGATCATGTTTTTTCTCTATAAGTCATTTTTGCTACTCTACATAGTGAAATATATTATAAGTGTGGTTTCTATACCTTTCTGAGGTTTTGATTCCTAAAATGGGGATTTCCTATAAATGGGGATGTCACCTACCTAACAGGGTTGTTATGAAGATTATAAATGAAGTATTTAAAACACCTAATACAGTATATAGTACAAAGTAAATGCTCAATAGAAGTAAACTACTATTAGTTAAATGCAAGGAATAAGAACATGTGTGGTCAATACTAATTAATAATGACTAACCATTTTCTTTCAACAAACTATGTCTTATAGCTTTTCCTTATCACCACATTTCAGCAGAAATTAATTATACAATTCTTTTTTTTTTTAAGGTACTGGAGATTGAACTCAGGGCACTCGACCACTGAGCCACATCCCCAGCCCTATTTTGTGTTTTATGTAGAGACAGTCTCACTGAGTTGCTTAGCGCCTCACAGTTGCTGAGGCTGGCTTTGAACTTGTGATCCTCCTGTCTCAGCCTCCCTAAGTGCTGGGGATTACAGGCTTGTGCCACCGTGCCCAGCTTAATTATATAATTCTTTTCCCACTTCATTATATATGATGATTAAGAGCTGCTTACTTGGTTCTTCTTCATAAAATTAATACTATTTTCCCCAGAATTTATTTTACCAAATAAAGCTCTCTCAAAAGTAGGCTGTCTCATTGGGGCTGGGGTGGCTCAGTGGTAGAGCACTTACCTAGCATGTGTGAGGCACTGGGTTCGATTCTCAGCACCACATATTAATAAATTAATTAAATAAAGGTCCATCAACAACCAAAAAATTAAAAAAAAAAAAAAAGAAGTAGGTTGTCTCATTTGTAGAAAATGAACTATCCTTTAACTGTAGTTAGGCCATTATTTAGCCTTAAATATTTCATAGATGTCACAGGGGAAAGTGCCTTCTTATCTAAATGTCTTTTGCTATTTTTCTAGTATAAATATTTTTATTAAAGTTCTTGGGAAAATGTCAGTTATTCATGAAAAATAAAAAGCTGTCAATACATGTACAGACAACACATTTAAAAAGTATCTTTTAAGTTTCAGATAATTTCTACTATTTCAACTGAAATAAACAACTTTTTCTGGATACCAACCTGTTTGTGGGTTGATCAGAATACTGCCAGGTGGTATGCCTGTAGCTTCCAAGGGAAGCAAAAAGAAGCTAGTGCTAGAAGAGGCGACTTGCCCATTTAGGCCACCATCAAAGGAAAGAGAACTATGAGTGCTGACAGTTGGATAGACGACAGGTGTGCCATGAGAAGACTGGCTGAGAGCTGTACCTGGAAGAGGCTGCTGGATGTGAGAAAGAGAGCCCGTAGATGACCCTACACTACCAGAAGACTCAGAACCTAGGGGAGGAGTAATGAAAAATATGGATTTTTTAAACCTCATATAAAAACACAGGCTTTAACAATTTAACAATAAAATTCACATTGCATAACATGCAGTTATCACATAAAAGCAATGGCTATTTTTGATTTACTGTCCAATTTTGCTTACCCTCCCCAACACAAACAAGTTTAATAAAAAAATTGATCACATAAGTTGTCAGAAAAGTCATAGCCAAAGCATGCAACTTAAGCAAGTTTACAATAACATCAGCCACGAACAGCCACAAAAAGCACATTATCCACATTCCCAAAAAGACAAAGTTATGTACATTTTACCTTTTAGATTAACACCTAGGAATATACAGATTACAATTTTCCCCCAGGAAAAAGAACTTAGCACGGCCAAATGCCGCAAACCTCTCATATCAGAAACCCCTTATCTATAAGAACACAGAAAGATTAAGAATAGTGTAGGAAATAACAGAACTGATAAACTCTCTATTAAGAGAAACAACTATCAAGTTTCATTGCAGAATTTAATTTTTCATCTTATAATCATAGCATTCCTCTAATGTAAACTCAACTTTCAATTTTCTTATCAAGAGACAAAGATAGCACCAAATTTATTCCAAGTATTTACATTAGCACAAGTTTAAAATTTCTCACTAAATTAATAAACTAATTTGATAACTGAATTTGACTGCTTTCACGCCTATTTAATTCTCTACCACAGAGGTGGAAAATGGCATTGATTTTCAGCATAATGGCTAAAGGTGGACAATGAGACTATGAAAGAATGGAAAATGTTTGGACAATGCATATAGTTGATTAGGTTTTGAAAATGGGAGTTGATTTTGGGATGGACCTCTTTTGTATTTTTTTTTTGGTATTAAGGACTGAACTCAGGGCATATTACCATTGAGCTATATCCCCAATCTTTTTTATGTTTGAGACAGAGACTTGCTAAATTGCTGAGGCTGGCCTCAAACTTGATATACTCCTGTATATCAGCCTCCTGAATTGCTGGGATTACAGGCATGCACCACTGCACCCAGTGAACTGGAGAGTCATTAATGAATGAAATAAACCACTATGATTAACCATGTAGACTGCCTTAGGAAAGACAGTTTCTATTTTAAGTTGTTTCAAAATGACTCTTGACAAGAACTCCATCAATTTATCCTAGGAATTAAAATAAGTCATTTTCCCTATTAAGATTAAGTAATATTTACTTTCATCTTTTTAAAAATTTTTTATTTTTTAAATATTTTTATTTAGTTGTTGATTGATCTTTATTTATTCATTTATTTATATGCGGTGCTGAGGACCGAACCCAGTACCTCCCACATGTAAGACAAGCGCTCTATCACTGAGCCACAATCCCAGCCCCTTACTTTCATCTTTGATAATAAATAATATAGACTGTTTATACTATATGTTCTCAAAATGTTTTACTTTGGCACTTTTTCTAAATAACTTTCTCATGATACAGTAATAGCTCTTTTTAAAAAAAATTATAGCAACCTATAATCCCTGCACTTTGGGAGGCTGAGACAGGAGAATCGCAAGTTCAAAGCTAGCCTCAGCAACAGCAAGGTGCTGAGCAACTCAGTGAGACCCTGTCTCTACATAAAACACAAAATAGGGCTGAGGATGTGGCTCAGTGGTCGAGTGCCCCTGAATTTAATCCCCAGTACCAAAAAAAAAAAAAAAAAAAAAAAGCAACCAAGTGGCCATTTTAAAAGTAAATGCATATTTGGTACATATGCTGATTTTTTCATATTCATAATATTTGCCTATCTTTAGCAATACATCATAGCCACTAAGACATTTTCAATATATCCATATTTTTTTTTTTTTTTTTTTTTTTTAGTTGTAGATGGACACAATGTCTTTATTTTATTGCTTTGTATGTGGTGCTGAGGATCGAACCCAGGGCCTCACGCATGCCAGGCAAGCGCTCTACCGCTGAGCTACAATCCCAGCCCAATATATCCATATTTTAAGTTAAAAAGGTGGCAAATTAAATTCACAAATCTTAACAATTTAAAGCACTGACTATAGTCAGGCATTAAAAAATATGGTAATACCCTGAAATGTACCCTTCAAATCTCATCTGCATAAAACCAGATGTCTATACTAACCCAAAAAGGCCGGGGAAAAACAGTCATTTCTGAACTTCCTGTTTTTTGGGGGGAGGAAGTGGGGGATAAATATCTAAAGGGTCCTAAAAGGACACATGAGCTTCTTTTGTATTGAAGCAAATTAGTAAAAATGTAAAGAGAAAATGTTATGTACCAATGTATTCTAAACACAAAGCAGTTATGAGAATGAGGAGATTACTGAAATTTCCAGCCATTTATAGCAAGTTACATCATACTATTTTTCTTTGGTTTTTAAATATCTTAAAAACTTCTAGCAATTTTATTCATTTCTGGGAAGGGAAATGTAAGACTTATTCATGAAAAATATCAATCAATAACTGATAGTATTAGCTGAAAACCCAATGTTAAATAATTGCAGGTAAGAAACCATGCTTTCCAACTAGAAATAAGCAATGGAGAATATTCAATTACCTCTGGGCACTCAAACAAGAGATGTGTCATCAAACCTACCTGATTACGTCAAAACAAAAACTTTTATTTTAATTGAAATTTGTAATCCTATCTCTAAGACAGAACGAATTCTAATGTTAGTGCACTATAGGTAGCAATTTTACACTTAAGGATAACCAAAGCCACATAATAAAAAGTTAAGACAACATCAGGCAAACTAATATTTTGATTAGACAGGATTAAGCAGATATTTATACCTGTTTTTGAAAGCCTGCCTATGCTTTTGCTGCTTCCAGAACTATCACCTCTTGTCAGGACTGATATTCCACTAAAGCTGCTGGCTTTGGTTACAGCAGGCTTCAAGTTTCGCAGGGAGCTATCTGAATCTGTGCTGCTCCAGGGGCGTGGTTCTGAGTATTTCAACTCATTCTCAGTGCTGCTTTGATGGCTATTGGTTGATCTCCCTGAAGCATCTTTATTAACTCTGTAATTTAGAAATAAAACTTTGAAAAGCTAACAGGGGAAAAAAAGAAAGAATAAAGAAAAAAATGCTTTAATTTTTCAATACTGTATTGAAAACATGCTTCCAATACCTAAATATCTGGCGCCTCTGCTGGGTACTACTAGCATCCTCGTCTTGGATTCTGTAGGCATTTTAATAAGACATTTAATTTTTATTAGCATCAGTCAGACAGTTACCAAAATAGATGTTAAAATTTCTTACCTTTTGTCAATAATATAATTCTCTTGGGAACACAGGGACTAGAAAAAAAGAAGAGATGAAAAGTTGAGTTTTTGTCAAATATGTAATGCCACTTGTAAATCAACAATGATAAAATTCACATGCAATATTTTAAAAGTATCCTCACTCCAAAAAAACTCCAAATTGGTGATAAGGATACACATATAAATTATAATGGATTTTTTTGTGGCTTGGAGATACTATGCTTATCTTTGTTTTTACTTATTTTTTTGATACTAGGGACTTAACTCAGGGACATTTTACCATTGAGCTACATCCCCAGCCCTCTTTATTTTTAATTTTGAGAAAGGGTCTCACTAAGTTGTTTAGGGCCTTGCTAAGGTGCTGAGGCTGGCGTTGAACTTGCAATCCACTTGCCTCAGCCTCCTGAGTCACTGGGGTTATAGATATGCACCACCACGTTCAGTTACTATGCTTACTTTTTTTTTTTTTTTGTGGTACTGGGGATTGAACCCATGGCCTTGGGCATGTGAGGCAAGCACTTTACCAACTGAGCTAAATCCCCAGCCTTACTATGCTTACTTTTAATAGCTATGTATCTTGATGCTACTGGCCGTATGGTACAAATTAATTTGAAATTCAAATATTCTCTTCCAAACAAATGAATGCATTTTTGTTATTACATATTCAAAGTATATATACCAGTTTACAGATTCCACTTCCTTAATAAATATTTGATCAACAAAACCTTGGTTGTGAATATAGTGGTAAACAAGAAGCTATGCCTTTATGGAGTTTATAGTCAAATTCCTCTGGTGCTGTTAACTGAAGTCAAGCCACAAGCACCTCTGTTTGTGTTACTACAACAGTCTTCTGAACAGTTTTCTAGTTACCAATTTTTGCCCTTTTCATTCATTTTATACAACAGAAGCCAGGGTGATTTCTGTCAAAGGTCATCTGATTACATTTCTTCCACCCTTCATGGCTCCCTGCTTTACAGCACAGGAGTCAGCAAACTATGGTTAGCCACTTATTTCTGTTAATGAAATTTTATTGGAAAATGACCACTTATTTATGTACTGTCTCAAAAAAGTCAGATTTGAGTAGATGTGATAAAAACTACTATGGTTCAAAAAGCCTAAAATATGGTCTGTAACGGTCAATCTGAATTGTCAACTTGATTTGATTAAGAGATATCAAGGATTAAGAGGATTATGGGTGTATCAATGGGGGTGTGTGTAGGAATGATTGGCATGTGGGGATAGCCAAATGAATTGGAGACCCTCCATAAGTGTGGGCAGCATCAAAGAATAGGATGATGGCTTGGATGGAATAAAAGTTGAACAGGGAAGCAAGAGCAGATGCAAGCTCGATTCTTCTTGAATAGTTTTTTGGTTCCTATCCCTTACAAACTAGTTAGAGAAAAGTATATCTAATGTAGGCTCTGTATTCATCAGACCTAAACTGAAATCCCAACTCTGCTATTTTCTAGCTGTGTGAATTCTGGCTATTTTGCTTAGCCTTCCAGTATCTGAGTTTCTTTATGTGTAGAATAAAAACATTGATAGTATTGATCATACAGGGTTGTTTGGGGATAAATTATCATAAACTGACAATAGATATGTTCTTCAGTGACAAGCACAATACTTACTAAGTAATCAATACTATTTATTAAATGTTATAAATTCTTTTAACTGATGGTCTGAATTTTTATTTTTTAATATTTTTTTAGTTGTTGATGGACCTTTATTTTTTATTTATTTATATGTGGTGCTGAGGATCGAACCCAGTGCCTCATGCATGCTAGGCAAGCGCTCCACCACTGAGCCACCACCCCAGCCCTGATGGTCTGAATTTTAATGTTTTTTCATCTTTTTCTTTTTAAACACAGAAAATTTCTGTATGTGGCAGTGTTAGCACATGTTTCATACATTTATATATCCCTGAAGAGTACTGAGTACTGCAAAGAAGTGCTTAGCAAATGCTGGTAAAAACAAATTGATTCTCTTCTGGCAAATACGTATAAAATAGTCATTCAGAAGACTTGTCTCATATAACCACTTATAAAGTAAAAATGATTATTAATAAAAGAATCAATTAGAATATTTTTAAAGAAAAAATGTTATTTATCAAGGGAAGTCCACCACAAACAAGTAGGATTTACAATATATGACTTGTCCCAATAGTCTTTCAGTGACTCCTGTCCTTTGCTTCTACCTTTTCTAAAATTTTACATTACTGTTGCAATGTAGTATTCTGTAAACTATTAAATTAATAACATAAATAAAATGTTTCAATATTTCTAAAAGGTCACCTTATATATACAATAATAAACATGATCAATAGATTAAAGAAGAATTGAGACGCTACAATGCAATTAGAATGTATTCTAACATGAAGTTCTAAATACTGGTACATACATCTTGGGAAAATATTCGGTCTCGAGCTTTCTGGTATTCTTCTTCTCTTTCTTCTATAGATTTGCTTCTTCTGTCATCTTTCAGACGGATTCTCATCTAAAGAAAAGAGAACAATTAATTCTTGGAAAAATGAATGTATGGTTTAGACGTGGTGTCCCCCAAAAGCTCATTTGTGAGATAATGCCTTAAGGTTCAGAGGTGAAAAGATTGGGTTATAAGAGTCTTAACCCAATCAGTGAATTAATCACATGATAGGGATTAACTGTGTGGTAACTGAAGTGGTAGGGCGTAGATAGAAGAGATGGGAATTGGGGCATGGCTCTGGGGTATATATTTGTATCTGACAAGTGGAGATTCTTTCTCTGCTTTCTGATCACCTTATGAGCTGTTCCCTCTATCACACTCTTCTGTCACAATGTTCAGCCTAACCTCGAGCAACAAGGAATGGAACTGGCTGCCTATGGGCTAAGACCTCAGAAACCATGAGCCCTTAAATAAACCTTTTCTCCTTTATAATTGTGCTGGTCAAGTCTTTTAGTCACAGTAGCAAAAAAGCTGACTAAAACAATGAACTACTAGTATAATAGGTCTTGCAGGTATAAAAATGCCATATTTGCTCTAGGTTACCTGGTTGTCATCTTTGTCAAAGCTAGAGTTGTCTCTCTTAAGGATATATCGCTTCTGAAAGTCTTCACCTCTATCATCCTTAATATGTTCATTAAATTTCTGATCAGGTCTGAAAAAACAAAACAAAGGAACAAAAAAGATAATGCACAGTATTTATAGAAAAATCAAATGTATCATTTAATGAAAAGTAATAAAAGTTACTATTAGTGCCATTAATAGATATTTATCTCATTTAGTCCTCATAATAATCTCACAAGAAAACACTATCCCAAGTTATGGTTTCAAATATGAAGCTTTAGTCATGGAAGTGGCTTTAGGAATTGCACAAGTTACTTAATCCTTCCATTTCCCAGTTTCCTCATCTGTAAGATGGGAATTATAATGTACCTACCTCACAGAGTTATTCTAAAGATGAAATGAGTTAATACAAGAACAACATTTAACATGGTAAACACTCAGCGGAAGTTTGTTATTTTATAAATATTGAGGAAACTGAGGTTCAAATAGCTTAAGCAAATGTTCAAGGTCAAAGGACAAGTACATGACTGAGCTATAGTTGGAGCTCAGAACTGTTTGACAAAAAGCCTACATATCCTGTCTCCACTGCCTCTTCTAAATATTTAAGAAAATGCTAGTACGTGTAAGAACGTATAGAACTATATAGCATAAATAATCCTATAGTACCTAGCCTTGTGTTATACAACTGTAAGTAATCAAATATTTTGGGTTGAATTAATTAAAAACTTGAGAGACTACTTCAAAATGTATTCAAGTTACTAAAAATTCTTTTTTGGGGGGTCAGGGGAGGTGTGGGGCATAACCAGGGATTGAACCCAGGGTGCTTAAACAATGAGTCACATCCCCAGCCCTTTTAAAAAATGTTTTATTTTGAGATGGGATCTCCCTAAGTTGCTGAGGCTGGCTTTGAACTTGTGATCCTCCTGCCTCAGTCTTTGAAGTTGCTGAGATTACAGGCGTGAGTTCCCGGAACCAAAATTCTTTATTACAGCAGGGCATGCCTTTGTTTCACATTAACTGAAATAAGTTAGAAAAGATGAGTTCTTTTGTTTTTTAAATATTTATTTTTTAGTTGTAGGTGGACAGAATATCTTTATTTTATTTTTATGTGGTGCTGAGGATCGAACCCAGCGCCTCATGTGTGCTAGGCGAGCACGCTACCACTGCGCCATAACCCCAGCCCAAGATGAGTTCTTTTTTGGAGGTGAACATTGCAACCTAAAATAATGAATATGAAGTCTTAGCAATATATTTTATAGCAGATTATTCTTTTCAGATTAAAAATGTTAAAAGTTCCACTGAGACCTAAAAGACAGACATATGGTTTTAGCCCTTGAAAAATATAATCATGAAATTTCACCTCCCCAAATATATTGTTTCAAAAATTAATTCCATAAAACTCTGATTTAATGTCATTCTAACAGTAATTTTTTCTTTTAAAATATATGATATAGAAAATATATTTAATAGTTACAAAGAAAATCTAAATCTCTTAGTTTTTAAAATCAAGTTCAAATATATATAAATATATAAAGATACATATACATGTACACATGTACATCATAAAGGCACACAGTATGTGTTGAATACTCTTAGAAAATTCCTAATCTTAATCCCAAATCCCCCATTTTCAGCAAACTAAGATCAGATACTTCATTATATATAGGACCCAAGTAATACTATTGAATATTTGTTACCATGTGAATTTTTTAAAAATTACTGACTCCTGTAAATTATGCAGAAGATTTAAAAATGAGATAATTTAGGTAAGCAAACAAATCTCTACTGTAAAACAGATTTAGACGCATGAAATGGAGCAGATAACTGCATAAAACTATATAAAAAGTAAAAAGGAATACAAATAGCTTGGTGTTCAAAATGATGAGAATAATGCTTTTCTTTGGGATTTGGAAGATTATCTATTTAGTCCTGACAATGGCAGTATCTTGTTTTTGTTACATGATTGCCTCATTTACTGATGACATCCATTTTTGTACTTGTCAAAGTCATATTTTCTTACTCAAGGAGTTTGTAGTTGAGTGAGAGATTGTTATTCCAAAGTGAACTCTAAGGTTTAACCAAGGGCCTGGCAACTTTTCTAAGAGCAGCTGGATTCCCACACCAAATAACATTGGCAGGCATTTCCGCTAACCTTAAGACTGTCTTACCTCTTTCTTTTATAGATGCCTGAATTTACTGCCCTGCAATCGCCAACTTCCCGCTCCATTGAGACACCCCAGTGGACACCGGGTTGTTGACATCCACAACACCACTGGTTCAAGGCTGGAGCGGGTAATCTCCCTATGAGGAAAAGGTAAGTTTGTTTTTATTCAATGTGGAGCAGATCTCTAAGGTTTTCTGATTTACAACCTTCTTCATATCCCAGAAGATATAAAATAAAAATACAGTGTAACTTCAATGATCCGAAATGTTTAGTTGTAATTACATTATCAACCCAGACTTCTTTAAGCACATCATAATTATCTCTGCTTAGCTAAACTACTAATTACCATGATAAAGAGAACCCTAAAGCTTTCTGACAGAATTCATAGAATTCAAATAACTGAAGTTACACTGTATTGAAAACCTTAGAGTCATCAGTCAAAATGTTAGTCAAAATGCCTGCTAATGTACATGTGCTTAGGAATCCAGCAGCTCTGAGTAATGTTGAAAGGTATTGGTTAAATGAATTTGGTTAAGTGAAAAATTCTGTTCACTTTTAGTTTAGCTCATATCTTAATGGTTAATATCCTACTTTAGCCATTATATAACTAATTGGAAAAAGAATAACTGATAAAGATATTTTAAGACCAAGGAACCAACAGATGAAAATGAAATCAGATCTACATTTTTAGGTAATCCCTAGAAAGGGCTTTTCCCCGAAGACAACTACTTTTATTAATTTTACTTGTAGGAATAATTATTTTACAAATACCAAATATATCTAGTTGACAAAAGGCTATTTGAAATGGAAGAAAACCAATTTAGTTCCACTAATCAATATGGTAGCTATAAGGGTAAGCATCATTATAGCAGAAGGGACAAAGATGATTTAAATTTAAATGTGCAAACTATAGGGTTCAAATACAAGCCTTTGTGAAAAGTCTGATTTTAGGAAAGGCAGAAAAATAATAAATTGAAGAGCATTATTTATGGCATCTAAAGCTGACTGCTGCTTATTACTATTGGCCTATGCTGCCACATATAAAATTGACAAATAAAATCCTTTTGAAAGGCAGATACTAAATTTAAGCTGAGCTCAACAAGTTGCTTTAGGATAAAACTTACAAATAGAATAGGTGCTGTGTACATGTAATAACTTGAATGTCTCTACATGGGGCCTTCTACTTACTTGCAACATCAGCATTGATGATCTACTTTACCAATACAATAAAGCAAAAACCTCCTCCTAACCATTTAAAAAATTTTCTCAGTAAATTATACATACTTAGCCCAGGAAGTGGATGTAGCAATATGGACGATATTATAGTAACCAATAGTCACACTTTCTTGAAATCTGCTAGGACAGGAGCAAAAACAGGGGCTTTTGGAAAGGATAGTAAAGTGACAGGAGATTAAGTGTGAGGGTATCAAAGACAAATTCTGCTCATTAAAAAGAAAAACAAAAACAAAAACTAATTTGCCTGAGGCTGGCCATAGCTATCTAAATTATATTAGTTAAAAAAAATCTTAATAGAGACTAGCTAACAAACATGGCTGACATTATATCCTCTGAGTTAATTTTTTTAAACATGTGCCCCAGACTCATTCATCTTCCTTATTTCAGTCCAGGTGGGTCCATTTTGTTCCTAGTGAGCTAAATGTATTTCTAGGTCATATCATATAAAGTTATTATGAAGTTTACTTTAATTGTTAAAACATGTGGAAAACCTGAGATGAAAGATGCTGTGGGAAGGTAAGTATTAGTACATAAACATATAACATGTACCTACATCTCTTGACACTTACATTCTTGTATTGCTAGTTTTGTTTACTATGACAGACTTCCCACTCTGATCAACATTGTGGTCTAATCCAAAGTAAGCGGCTACTCTGTGTAATAGCATCCTATGGTAAGATGTCATTGGGGGGAATTTTTTACGTGGAGACCTAGAAGTAGAAGAAAAACCAATTTAGTAAGTCAAGGAGAACTGTGATGATAATTTCTTTTCTTGTTAAATGTCAGGACTTACTCATTATTACCAATGAAATCTAAAATTTCTTGTTCCAATTTCAGCAGCATCATTCTGTCCCTGAAACAAAGTATGAAGACTTTTGTATGTAAAAACTTAACACTGAAGTAATCACAAATGCCAATAGGTTATGAATTTCCATAGCTATTTCCCCCTTTATACATTCAGAACTATCATAAGCTTGATGTGAAAATATTTACATGCTTTCTAAAAAATGTTTTAAGAGACTGAAAAATGATTTTTTTTCTGCTTAACTTTTCATTATGGAAAATTTCTCACACACACACGCACACCACTGCACAGACAGTGTGTAATGTACACCCAACTTTAACAATTACCAACATGTGACCATTCTTAAATGCATTCTGTTCTGCTAAGTATCACTATACTATAGTTCGCTCTATAAATAGATGGAGTAAAGTAGTTTTTACTTCCTCATTCAATAAAGCTGAGAGGTAGTATGAAAACAGCCATCTTTAGTTAAGCTCATGGCTTTGTTACCATGCTGAATTCCATAGAAACAGTACTGTGAAGAACATGTACTGCTAATAACAGGAATACTCCTAAGGGAATACAATGCTAGTATGCAGATGGGGCTATAGCAGAGAAGTGTGAACTACATTACTAACTCTATCATAGAAAAGGAGGAATTTCCACCTCATTCTGTAAATTGCTATTATGTACTTCTAAGGCTCACAGAAATCTTCCCAGAAATATCAAAGTGAAACCAAAGACATCCAACATATAAAACAAATTAGCACTCAAGGGTCCTATTTAGTACACTTAGGCTGTTAACAAATTAATGGTACCACTTCCCAAAGGTGCACAAACCAAGAACATTGCTCTAGTTTTTCTATGCTCACTAGAAATTTCATATGGGGAAAAAAAAAACCAAAAAACAACCTCCTCTCCTAAACCTCATATAACCTTAAGGGTAGAAGCAAATCATTCAGTGCTGTCTTCTAAATTTTAAGAATCAAAAAAAAAGAGGCAAAGGGGTTAATGGCTCTCTAAAATAAACACTATATAGAGGAATCTTTTCAAATTTGAATACAGGAGTTAACAGGCCTGGCTTAGGTCACCTGAAAGTCTATGCACCAATCATGAGTTTGATTCTCTCTGTACACTGCAAAAGTTGTTTCATAAAACTAACACATTTTATCCTGTTCATATATTAAATAAATATTTAATCACATTTTTATACCAGTTTAAAAAGTCAAGAAAAAACTATGCCTACCTGGCAATTTCAAACCCAAAGCTGAGAAGAATATTACATTTTAACACAAATTCTAGCAACATTCAATTTTGCCCCCAGACTTGATTCTTTCGTATTCTCCATCTTAGCACTACCTTATAGCCAGTGTATCATATTAGAAGCATGAGAATTTTAGGCTTGTTACCATTGTTTTTCTAATTCTCCTACCCTGTTAATGTCTGCTGAAAATTTTGTCTTTTATTTTTTCCATTGGATCTTTGGCTTGACTATTATAATGGTAGTAAATACTCTCTCCCTGTATATTTCCTTTTTCTTATTTATTTATGTATTCTATTTAGGTTTACATGATAGCAGACTGTATTTCCTTATTCTGTCCTATCTTTTCTATATGCAGCATGAATAATGATATATATGGGTGTGTGTGTGTGTACATATATATATATATATATAAAATTTTTGTTTTTTTTGGTTACCAGGGATCAAATACAGAGATGTTTAACCACTGAGCCACATCTCCAACTTTTTATTTTTTACTTTGAGACAGGGTTTTGTTGAGTTACTTAGGGCCTTGTTAAGTTGCTGAGGCTGGCTTCAAATTTGTGATCCTCCTTCCTCAGCCTCCAAGCCACAGGCATGTGCCACTGTGCCCAGCTAGATAATAATCTTTTTATTTTTTGATTTGTTCTAATTAGTAATACATGACAGTAGAGTGCCTTTTTAAAAATATATATTTTTTAGTTGTAGATGGATACAATATCTTTATTTATTTTTATGTGGTGCTGAGGATCGAATCCAGTGACTCATGCATATGAGGGGAGTGCTCTACCACTGAGCTACAAACCCAGCCCAGTAGAGTGCCTTTTGATACATCATGCATAAATGGAGTATAATTTCTCATTGGTTGTACATGATGAAGAATCACACAAGTCATGTAATCATACATGTACATAGGGTAATAATGTCCGATTCATTCTACTATCCTTCCTACCTCGATACACCTTTCCCCTCCCTTAACTCCTCTATGCCTAATCCAGAATATTCTTCCCTAGGCCCCTCCCCGACCTCTTTTTGTGAATTAGCATCCACACATCAGAGAAAACATTTGGCCTTTGGAATTTTGGGGATTGGCTTATTTCCCTTCACTTGATGTTCCCCAGCTCCATCCATTTACCTGCAAATGCCATAATTTCATTGTTCTTTAAGGCTGAGTAATATTCCACTGTGAATATATATCACATTTTGTTTTGGATAATGATATTTTAAGAACATATATGTGACCATGTATTCCCTTGCTTAAATCTGCCATGGGTTTCCCACTGCTCTTAGAACTGAAATTCTGTAACATGGCCTGTAAGACCAGGCATGAACTGGTCTTCATCTACCTCTCCAGCCTCATTGCCTGATCCTAACTCAATTAAACTCTTCGTATTCTTGCGTATCTCTGTTCCTTGAATATACTGTTCTCTTTGCCTAAAATACCCTCTTAATACGCTTTTCTTAAAATTAATTTCTTTCTTTCAATAGCATTTATCACAATTATCTTTTTCACAAGTATTGTTAGTTATTTGTATTGTATCAAACACAACAAATACATTTTGCATAGAACAAATTCGTAAAATTATTTTATCCAGAAGGTCTTTAAATATATCCCCTTATTTTTGTGGAAGGATGTGGATTTTTACTTCATAAAATTTTTCCTCAAAAATAATTTATTTGCTTAATTATAAGACCTCTTTTTATCTCAGCTTCTGGGGTCAATTTATTTTGAGATCATACAATTTTCTTGCCATATCTTATACTATTTATTTTTTTATTTGGTACTAGGGATTAAACCCAGGGTGTTTAACACTGAGCCACCACATCCCAGGCCCTTTTATTTTTTTTGGTACTGGGGATTGAACTCAGGGGTACTCGACCACTGAGACACATTCTCAGCCCTATTTTTGTGTTTTATGTAGAGACAGGGTCTCACTGAGTTGCTTAGCGCCTTGCCATTGCTGAGGTTGGCTTTGAACTCACGATTCTCCTGTCTCAGCCTCCCAAAAAGGGCAGGAATTACAGGCGTGTGCCACTGTGCCTGGCTCCCAGACCCTTTTATTTTTTATTTTGAGACAGTGTCTCACTAAGTTCCTCAGGCTGGTCTTGAACTTGTTATCCTCCTGCTCAGCCTTTTGAGTTGCTGGGATTATAGGTGTGCACCACTGTGCCTCGCTTACACTCTTATTTTTTTAAAAAAGAATCTGAAGCAGGCATTTCATTCAGAGTTCACAAAACAATGCGTTTAAATTGATTTTCTGTAAACTAAACAGCAGGTATATTTCAAATATTTTTTTTCAATGTACTACCATTGAAAAAATTTCTGTCTCTATGAAAGAAAATCTAAAAATTGCACTATTGATATAAATTCAGGACCCCCCCCCTTAAAATTTAGATCTATGAACTACAGAGGATTTTCTATTATTATCTGGGCTACATACTATTTAAATGAAAATCCCCTGCTTTTAGTAGGACTTGTTAGAAAAATAAGAGTGCTAATTCTCCTAAGGTTTTAAGTTTTACACCTTCTACCTTTGATTCACAGTGCTTAGTTCAAGATTCCAAATTTTCACATTTATTATCAAGGTTAGGTTTTTTTGGTAATTGACTTAAGTTAAAAGTTAATAATCCTTTGTAGGAGTATTACATATAGGACTAGAACTAATGGGTACACAAGTTGCTTTTCTTAAGGCATATTAATGTTTGGCAAGTGAATTAAAACTATCTAAAGGTAAATGTACTTACTGAAATTGCTACTGTATAAGCTTTAAAAGGAACAAATACATATTATTTGTTTAAGACACAGTAAACACATGGATCTCAATCAAACTGTTCAATAAACTATTACTTAAAGTTAAAACAAAGGGGCAAAAATCTATTAGGGGGGCTGGGATTGTGGCTCAGTGGTGGAGCACCTGCCTCGCATGTGTGAGGTACTGGGTTCGATCCTCAGCACCACATAAAAATAAATAAAATAAAGATAAAAAAAATCTATTAGTGTTCAGTGTTCTAGTCATTGAACGAGAACTAACTTTAGAGAAAGTGTGTAAAGCTGGTATATCAGTAGCAAATTAAAAAAACAGAAAACAATAAAGCTTCTATGACCACCTTGTACTTCACTATTTCATATGCCCTTGGTCAAATCTCTGCAATACGTAAGAAATAAAACAATTTAAATATTACTTCCAATAAAAGAAGGAGATATGAAACTTATATAACATGGCTATAAAATATAAAAACAGGAATAAAATTAGTAGTATAATCTCTGTCAAGTGTTCTTCAGGTATGTAGGTTCTAATTCAGTAATGACGGTACTTAGTGAAGCCTCCGAAAATATTTCTTGCAAACAGAAATTCCAGATAATTCATAATTTAACAACTAAAATTAAGTTTATTTATTGGGCTAAGAACAAGATAAAGAAGATTTAGTGATCTGAAGAAAACTTTCAAAATGAAAATGATCCAGAAAGGAAAGATTGTTTTGGGGGTCTTGCTAAATTGCCGAGGCTAGCCTTGAGCTTTCAGTCCTCCTGCTTCAAATTCCTGACTGCTGGGATTACAGGTATGTGCCACCATGCCTGGATTAAAAATTGACTAAATTTTCGTATTGATAAAAATAAATCTGCTTAGCATTAATTAGATTTCTCCAGGCAATATTTCATTCTGAAAACTTTAGTGAAAATTTGCTGTACTTACCACTAATTGTGTGACATTTATAATTGGAAATTAGCCATCTGCTTAATTGAGAAAATGAGCCATTTATTAAGCAAACTTTATTTTTCAAAAAACTTAGTATTAGCTTCAACTTCCTAAACCCAACTGATATTAGTAATAACTTACAAATGAGACATCAGATGAATTATTCACTTGTGTATACTTTAAAAATGCAAAGAAAGACAAAGTACATGCTACAATATGGGTAAATCTTGAAAACATTATACTAAGTGAATTTTTAAAGTCAGTCATAAAAAACCACATATTACATAATTTCATTCAAATGAGATGTCCAGAACAGGGGAATCTATAGAAACAAAAAACAGATTAGAGCTGATGATAATCTATTCAATTTATTATTAGTATTAGCATAGGGATAGCTAAAGGTTACTAGGTTCTTTTCAGGGTGATGAAAAAGTTCTAAAACTGTCTGTGATACTTGTGCATATCTGTTAATGTACTAAAAACCATTAAATTGTACATTTAAAAATGTGTGCAGCCAACTTAAAAAAACTTTTCCATTTGTAGAGGAAAACAGAATTGCACAATAGAAAAGTAATTGGGAATGTGTAAAAATGGATTCCTAATTTTTGTCCCTTGCGGATGTTTTTCCTATAGATTCAAAGGAAAAAAAGACTCTACCTTTCACTAGGATTCTATCTTGTTTTATGTAAGAGAAAAGTGTTGGTAAAATGAGAAACAACAGCTATGTATTACTTACCTTCCTACTTATTCCTTAACCTACTAAGTTCTGGTTTGTACCAACCTACTTCAAATAAAATGACTTGCTAAAGCAGCCAACATTTCCTGATTTCCCAATCTAATGGACTGTTTTGATACTTCTATTTTCATCTACCTCTGTTACATTATCTTTGGTGAAATTGTTTCCCTTTGGTTGACTTTAGACATGATTCTTCTGCTATCTTTAGGACTCCAGTCTTTACCTTCTCATCTACCTTTTAAGTCTGCCTTTTCAGAGAATTTTGTCCTGGCAACTTTCATCTCTACTGATGACTCTTGAGTCTATTAACTCAAGCCTCATTCATTCACCAGAGCCTTTCAACTGACCATCTCCTTGATCTCTGTTGGGTACTTTAAAATATACCTAAAGCATATCCCATTCTATTCATGTTTGTCCCTTATTTACTTTCACAGACAACAGGACTAGCTCCCATTCAAAAACCTAGGGGCTATTCCCATTATCCTTCCATATACCAAAAATCAAGTCCCACCAGGCTATTGCCTGAATATCTTTCAAACGTGTCCTGTCCTCTTTCTTCTTCTTCGTGGCCTCCTAATACCTCCCCCCTTACTTATCCTTTTTGCCAAAGTGATCTTTATAAAATGTCTAAGTAATATTTAAAACACAAATCTCACTATGGTATTACCTCATTTAAAATTCTGTAGTTACTCCTCAATTTAGGACACGAAAATCTGTATTTCTCAACTGGCACACTATTAGTATTTCAAATAAGACAATTTTTCATTGTTCACTGCTGTCTTATAGGTCTTTTTTAGCATCCCTGACTTCCCAATAGCACTCCACATTCACTGGGACAATAAAAATTATCTCTGTACACTTCCTCATAACCTTGTGTTGGTACTCTTAGGCTAAGAATAATTACATATTCTTCGTTGTTTCTCATCTTACCAACACCTTTCTCATCACTTTCTACAATCATTTGCCACATGCCTTCCTCCTTGAGTCAGAGGGTTCAAGATTGTTTTTCTTTAAATATAGCCTTTCTTCCCACATACTACTATGCCTTGGTGATGTTCTTTTCTATCTGAAATGCCATTCCTATGCTTCTCTGCATGGACAGTTCCCATGAAAAGCACTCTGAATTCAAGACTCAGCCATACACTACTTTTTCAGTGAAGCCTTTCCTTCCCTTTCCTTTTCAGAGGCTGGACCTCTTTCTCTCTTTTTAAAATAGTATCTTCAACAGATTCCTTTACATTTTTTCTCTTTTGATTTTTTATCACGTGTCCTTTTTTTAAAGAATTTTTTTGTACTTGTAGATGAACAGAATGCCTTTATTTTATTTGTTTATTTTTATGTGATGCTAGGATTGAACTTAGTGGCTCACACATGCCAGGCAAGCGCTCTGCCCCTGAGCTACAGCCCCAGCCCTCATGTGTCCTTTTCTAGCACAGAGATGGTAAATACTTCAGGATCAGAGATGATATCGCATTCAATTTTATGTTTACAATGTTTAGGTCAATGCTTGACATGATAAATGCATAATAAATGCCTGTTTAATAGAGCATTATTCATATTATCTTCTATGTGTCCATACCTAGGGACACTGTTTTTAATTTCACTGTATGTCAAATAACTACTACACTGGGAAGCTAACATCTAGATGAGGGATTTATAACCTTGGTGCCTTTTACTACATGAAAGTGTTGATGAGATGTTTTGTGAATACCTTTTTTGTGGATCTTAAAGTGGTTGATAACCTGACAAAAAGTTAAAAACTACTCATCAAGTACCATGGCAAAGTATTCACTCAAATAAGCACTTTAAAAAACTTTGGGGGTAAACTGGAGTTTTTTTAAAAAAAGCTTTGGGAGTAAAGGTTTGTAAACTCAGCAATAAAACACAAAAATTCTGCATTTAACTACCTTCAAAACCTCATTATAAATGAATATATTGAGTTCTTATTTTGGTTGGGTGCACTATGGTAAGCAATATATTTTTCTTTTTTTTCCCATGGTTAATGCCATCTCTCAATCTCAAATTAGAGCCTATCTTGGTGATTTTGTATTTCCTCAAATACCTATGAGGTATGAATTTTTACATCATGATAACATGCATAATGCAAAAAAATATTTATACATGTGCATACAGTAGACCAACAACATCTGAGCTCTAAGAAACTAAAATGCCTCTGGGGTACTTCAAATACTTGCTCTCTTACTCTAATACTGTAACTCAATAATGAAAATATAAAGCAAAATTACAGTACTCTAGAAGCAATGTAAACCTTATAAATATAATTTTTACCTGGGATTGTTTTTTAATGTATTTACTAAAAATTCATGTAGATCTATGCCAGTTGAATCAGTGTATTCTTGACTGGAATCTAAAAAACAATAACACAAAAACCCAGTATAAAGGTGTTTGAAAACAAATCCCTTTCCCTTTTACACATGATGTATATTTTAAATGAGATGCCCACATTTAAAAAAAATTGATAAAGTAGGAAAAAGAATATATAAACTCAAATAATTACAATTTTTCTACTCTTGTATAATGTGCATGACATGGGTTTATATAACTACAAGTATATGCACAGTCTTAAAAAACTGAACCTCTCACACATGCCAGAATAATTTACTCTGAATTCTTTAAAGATTCTCTTATATACTCACCACATCCTCATGTTCAAAAATACCTCCATAGGTAAAAAATTCAAATGATTTAGTTAATTAACTATATTTGTATCAAATTAAAAATTTAGCTCACTTATATGAATGTAAATAGAGGCAGTAATTTTGAAGTAGATAAGAATTTTAGTTCTGAAAGAGTAATTTACTTATTTAGAATTCTTTCAGGTGTATTAACAAAGGCTTGCTTTCAAAATATTTTTTGAAATCATGTTTCTTTCTTTTACTATGTAATATCCTTAATACTGTTTATAATACTGGTCAACATAATTGAACTAAAAAGCATTTTTATTGACCTTCAATGCTAAATACTGGTGAAGACTCTCAAAACTTTTATGAAAGATAAACATTCTGGGTTTCCAAGAATATTCTTATTGGTTACTAAATATGGCATTAGTTCTTTATAGTATAAGAAATGAAATATGTGTGTATGTGTGTGTGTGTGTGTGTGTGTGTGTGTAAAATAAGTTGTTTAAGGCCTTGCTAAATTGCTGAGGCTGGTTCTGAACTTGCATTCCTTGTGCCTCAGCTTCAGGAGCTACTGGGATTACAGGTGTGCTCCACCATACCCAATTCAACTTATAAATTATGATGATTTTAGTATTTCAATGTGAAAGACAGACTAGCAAGATCAAGATGATTATCTTCCTTAGTGATGAGTATGTACTGTCATTTTTGGCCAAAGCATCTTACTGGTGTATGGAAGTATGTTAGACTGGATAAATAAATACTACAGGGTCCCTCCAGTCTGCTGTCTTTTTTTCTTTCTTTCTTTTTTCTTTTTTTGGTACTGGGAATTACACCCAGGTGTTCTTTGTCACTGAGTGACAAAGTACTTTTATTTTTTATTTTGAAACAGGGTTTTGCAAAGTTGCTACGGCTGGCTTCAAATTTAAGATCCTCTTGCCTCAGCCTCCTCAATTGATGGGATTATAGGTGTTTGCCACCATACCTGGGGTGCTCTGTGTTGTTTTTAATACAGTTTTAATATATATATATATGTAATTATTGAGGGATAAAGGATGGAATTATTGAGAGTAAAACTAAAATTATGTTAAAAACACAAATAAATTGCAAACCTCTTGATAACATTTTTCTGGGGAACTTATCACTGGCCTTTTCTTTTTCTGCTTCATCTTTCAAGGGCTTCTCCTCTTTTTCAAATGATTGTGATAACTGGATCTGAATTTTTTCCTGTTGGAAGGCAAAATCAGTTATCCAATGAAAATATAAAGCAATTCATATAATACCACAAATTTATATTTTCTGAGCAACACAAAATTGTAGAAGAAGATAAAAGATTTTAATTTTACCCAATTAGAAATTTCACACTAGAAAATATCTTTAAAATATTTATTACTTTTATCAATATCTTGAGAAAAATGCTAAAATAATGTTTTCATGTGATTCTATCAATTGGAACACATCTTAGAAATTATTTTGGACAAAACAAATGTTTCCTATTAAATTTATCTGTTTTTACTTGTAAGATCCCTGGAAGGTCAGAACTAGGTTATCTTAATCTTCATGCCAAGCAAAAGCATGGTAATTATCATCAGTCATGACAATGAAAATGTATGAATGTTGAGGCAATAAAACTCAGGTTTCTGCATACCTGTAAAACCACACATTTCCTTCATTCTCCCACCACAAACAAATGTAGGTACAAAATTTCCAAAATCAATGACACGTAACTTTGATTATTTTCTATTTGAGGTTTATATATCACGGTACCTCTTTTAATTACCAGAGTTTTTTTTAGAAATTATTTCAAAGAAGACTGTATTCCTTCCAGATATATAATACTGAATTGTAAAGAAACCACATTCTATAAAACTAAAATGGAAAACTTCATATTTTATTTTAAAGCAATCTCGTTCCATGCAACTCAGAACCCAATGGGATTACTGGAAATTAATTCATATAGCCTGAAAAGGTAAAAATCATGTTGAGCTGTGTTTATTCAGGCAAAGTTATAAAGAAAGCTAGGATATAATCCAGACCATTTGTACTAAAGATAGAAGTTTAGTCTAATGAGTATTAAATTAAAATATGTATTAAAAACTTAGTGAATATTAAAAAATGTTCAGTGTATTTTTAGACTAAGTTATAGTGTTGTTCTTTTGTGATGAAAAACATTAGACAATTGTTTAGCTTTTCTGGATGGTGGTGGTAGCAACAGCAGCAGTGAAGTCAGTATCAAAGGGGATATAAATTTCAGGGTTCTAAAATTTGCAGCCAGTGGAATTTCTGTTAATTTTATTACTTTACTCACACATCTGTCTCCCTCCCAATAACCTTTAGCAGAATCTTGATCAAACACATTTTTACCCCAGTAGGGACTGCTACCTGCTATTTTCACTTCATTTTTGTTCTTGTATCTATTCTATCCTAGTTTGTGCTCAGAATATAGCGTAAATGTTATGTACTGGCAATCTTCACCTGGATGATGAACATTCACTTTATTCTCTCTGTTCTGCTTACTCAAAACACTTGGCAACTTACTATTTTCATCAACCAGTTTGTCATATTTTTCACTGTGATTCGTTTTCTAAGGCATTTTCTTTACTCCTTCTGTAACTGTAAAGCAAGTATTTGGTAATGAATTTCAGAAACGATTTTTCGTAAGTAGAACATTTAGGAGTTTCCCTGACTTGTAGCTTCTTTTCTTGTTACTCTAGTGTAACCCACTGGAATCCAGATGGGGAGAAAAGATTTCACATTACCTCTTCTCACACTATGACTAAAAGGCTTTTCCAATGACTAGCAGATTTCATTTCCAATTCTGTTCCTAAAGCCACATATTTACATTATAGATATTAAATTATTCTATCAAGATGAATGGTATTTTAAAAATCTAGCAGACTTAATATGAAAGTCTTCAGTT
This sequence comes from Xerus rutilus, assembly GCA_028644305.1. NCBI lineage: Eukaryota > Metazoa > Chordata > Mammalia > Rodentia > Sciuridae > Xerus > Xerus rutilus. Next base: position 75,500,101 of record CM053402.1, on the reverse strand, counting down.
GGGCTTTTTTTTTTCAGTAGTAAATAAACAGGACATATTTTAATGTTAAATGTTATATATAAACTTTTCTGACCATAAATAACTAGAGCATCCTACAAAGCTGTAATTCCTTTACTCTTTATTGTCATTGACATCTTTATTGAGGTCACTTCCCTCTCATAATCTCTCATCAGATATAAGTGACATTTCTCTTTTGGTTGCCTCCTAACCTTTTTTATAATGAGTTTTATTCCAAGTTAATTCCTCAAAAATAATATTCTAAATCAAGCCTATTAGTTGGAAAGTTTCTCTAGCATCAAGGATAAGATATTAGCATTTTTCATTTATTTTCCAATTCTCATTCAGGTGCCATTTGGTTAACTCAATGCTTGAAAAACTTTCTACTAAAAGAAGTACCTTTTATTCAAAGGAGTAATTACAGGTTAACATCCAAAAAGAAAAAATTGTGTCTGAGAATATAAAAAAACATTATAATAAGTGGAGTAACTAAAGTCTGACATAACCATCTTCTTCATTATCCATATTATGTAAATCATTTTTCTAAACTGTAAACACAAAAATTATCTGTGATCAACAATTAAGATACATTATATATACCTGTTATTTTTTCTAACATGAATTTTCATTAGTCAGATTTATAGAGTACCTTAAGATTTTTTTCCAACCTGTTCCTCATAAGGTAAAATACACTGAAAACTAAGAAAAGATCATGATACAGTTTTCTCAAAAATTATCCACTTTTTCTGCATTAACACTCTTACAAATGCCCAATCTTTCTCATGCTCTCAATCTCCTTTGATTATTATACCACATGGCAAAGATGGATAGAATTTTGGTCAACAGGAAGAAGAAATGAATTTTTAAAGAACAGTACAGTGTTCATTGCTTCACTATGAATAGGTGCAATCTTTACTCTCACTTGTACAAAAGAACTTTTAAAATTTGCTTTTCAAAAACCATTTTGCTGAGTTTCTTCTTTTTTATTTCGGAGTATATCATAATTGTTAAACCTTAACAAACATGCAAAAAGCCAAAGATTTATATTTGAAAATGTTCTCCACACAATATTACTTAATAAAATATTCTGACTACATTTCTGCTTTTTGTTAGAAAGTCTGCTATTTTATTACTAAAATGTGTCTATTTTATCAAGTTAATACATATGTCTATCTCCTATGGAGCTACATTTTTTAAAAATCACAAATGAATTTTGAATCTCATATTGACACTTGAACAAATGTCAAAGGAGATAGATTTTTCAGAATATTTCATTAAAAACTGATTCTATTTTAAAATTTTATTTTCTTTAAATCTTAGAAACAAAGTATAGTGCTTTCAAAAAGCAGGACATATTCTAAATGTGTGACAACTATCTTTAGCATCTCTAGCAGGCTTTTAAGGGCATCATCTAAGACAAGGTAAATTTCAAGTACAATTTTCACTTGAACCAACAAATATATATTTTTTTAAATGTGCAAAATGTCATGATTTTTTCTTTTTTTAAACTCAGTCACACTTTTTTTTTTGTACTAGGGATTGAACTCAGGGGTACTCAACCACTGAGCCACATCCCCAGCCCTATTTTGTGTTTTATGTAGAGACAGGGTCTCACAGAGATGCTTAATGCTTCACCGTTGCTGAGGCTGGCTTTGAACTCGTGATTCTCCTGTCTTAGCCTCCCAAAGTGCTGGGATTACAGGCATGCGCCTCCGCGACCAGCTAGTCACAGCTTCTTAAATAACCACAAAGTTGCCTCCATTCCTTGGAAACGGTTGGGATATTTTAGGTGCATTTTAGGTTGCCAGAACTTTTATGAAGTAGAACAAACCACTAATAGCCCAAGTTATCACAATGATGAACACTGGTGAGAAGTCTAAAAACATTTATACACAAACGTCACAAATGTAACGTGAGACAAAGATCAATCCACAACTGAGATTAAAATGTAAAATCACAGCATTAAAAAGAATATGAGAGGCAAATTGGATTATTTGCTTGAATCTCATTATTCTACATTTTATAAGTACAGACAGAAGAATTAGGAGGACAACTATTAAGACAACTATTAAGGAGTTACACCAAAATGAAAACTGGCTTTACCATGCATTCATCTTAAGTAAAATAATGTATTAAGCTGAAATCTTGGGCAATTTCTTTACAAAGAATCAACATTTAAAAAATTTTGAAAACTCAAAACTAAAAGGGCAAATTTCATCATAATAATACCTGCTGGAAGTACAATTCAATATTTTATAACTTTTCAACAATAATTTATAGTTATCTTAAAGTTAACAGTCCCAGTTATTATATGATCCCAAAGTTCTACCAAAAGAGAAATCATTATTCTAAGCCTTAGACTGAAGCACAGAGTTTCCAGCTTTTCTTATATGTCTTGGTTGTCAAGTATCCAATCTGTTTTCACTTAGTAAAAACAAAACAAATAGAATACACGCACACACACTTTTTATTTAACCATATGAAAAAATTTTTCCAGTTCCACCATGTCTTCAAATAACAATTTTTGTTTTGCTTTGTTTTGTTTTTACCTGGTTCTCCTGTGATATCTCTGCTGCAGGAGGTGGTGGAGATTCTTCACACACTGCAAGGCTCCGAACTAGCTTTAACTTTGAGCTTGACTAGAGAAAAGTATTTAAAATTAACACTACATTTCATAAGTCTAGGGCATATCCAAAAGCCCCCTGGAGTGAGTTTCTAAATTTCTTTATAGTTTCTGCCATGTATAAAAGTAGATGAAATGTACAAGTCAAATATATCATTAAGCACCATCGAAGCCTTTTGTTAAGGGGAAAAGCAAACAACTGCAGTTTGGAAAATTATAGCAATAGCAAGAATGGAAATAATTCCAACTTCAAAACCCAAGAATGGTGAGAAAGCAATTTCTCTACAGATAAAAAACGCTCCAAGATAAAAAAGCAATGCACAAAAGCAACTAGGCAAGACAAAAAAGCCCCAAATAAAAGAAAACAAGCTTTCTGCCCCAAACAAAATATGAAAATAAACTAAACTGAATGTAGTGCTATATGAAAACAAGGATTCATCAAGCATGAAGGAAGGCCCTTGGCATGCCAGCACACCAAAATATTTACTATACCTTAGACCTTTTTCCTGTCTGTCCAAATGACTGCAGTGGTCGCTAAATATACAACAAGAAAGATTTGTATTAAATTTCAAACTGAGACAGAAAAATTGCTTAATTTATAAACCTAAAACACAGAAAAACTGTGCATGAAGTATGCAAAATGAGGAAATCAAAGTTGGTTTCAGAGAAAGAGTATTGATTCCTCCCAGAAGCATACTCAAAGAAGATTCTCTAAAATCCTTCTGTGAGTTGGCATTTTTCTTTAAGTCAGCAAAGAGCCACAATTCTGTGTTAATTGAACTCAGTGGAACTTACAAGGTGATTTAATAGCAAAATAAAATATCCTTCTTCAGTATTTTATATTCGTTTTAGCTAAGATTGGGGGGCAGGGAACCTCCCAAAACAACTCAGCAGTTTTAAATAGCTAAAATCAGAAAAGTTCCAGCCTTACTAAAGAGAATGTTTCAAATGCAGAGTCAGAGTCTAACCACACATCTATTGAGCCTTTTGGCAATGTATAAAGTACATCACCAGTTAATTAGTGACAGAATCTATTCACTAAGTCTAGGGTAAGGCAATGAAGCAGAAATGAAAAGAAAGAGGACAGACTTCCAATATGGATATTTATCATGACTAACAGATCATCAGTCACATGATTGGGGAACCCACTGAGGCAACTACTTCTAGTTTGTGATACCAGGCTTTGGTTTGGGAAAGCAGCCAAAACACCTATGCATCAGAACCAGATGGATTTTTTTAGAAGACTTTCTTCCTACCTCCCACTCTAAACCCAACCTCAAACAGCACGGGGTCCAGGCATTAGTAACATCAGGCAGCCAGTTTGGTAACAAACACAAAACATATGAAATGTCCTCAAACCTCAGACTTGTACACTTTATGTAAGAAGAAAGAAAAAAGCCACCATTTTATTTTAACATTCAAACAAAGCCATTTTTATAGAGTCAATGGAAACAAGAGTCTATAGTAATAGTATGTCATTCTTCCTATTTTGAGTCCAAAGAACTTCAAGGATAAGAGCATGGTATTGCTAGGATTTTGACCCTGGATCACCAAATTAATAAAACAAAAGAAAAACCAGGACAAAATGAAGAAAAATAACTTTGTTTCTTATAAAGAATAAAATAGTACATATGTATGTGACACATACAAATGTATTAATGTTGCCTAAGAGGGCCTCTGCCGGTTGGTACTGTCTTCTGTCTCTATTTGTTGTCTTTTTTAAAAAAATTAATTTATTTAAATGCATTTCAAGTCATAGTACATATATAGAGCTCAATTTTTCCATTTCTCTGGTTGCAAACCAGATAGAGTCACACCATTTGTGTCTTCATACATGCACCTAGGGTAGTGATGACCATCTCATTCAACCCTCTTTATTATACCCATTCCCTCTTCCCTCCCAACCTCCCCCCTACCCCATCCAGCAAACACCAATCTGGAAAGCAATATGGAGATTCCTTAAAAAATTTGGAATGGAACCACCATTTGATCCAGCTATTTCACTCTTTGGCCTATACGCTAAAGATTTAAAAATAGCCTACTACAGAGACACAGCCACTTCAATGTTTATAGCAGCACAATTCACAATTGCAAAACTGTGGAAGCAACCCAGATACCCTTCAATAGATGAATGGATAAAGAAACTGTGGTACATATACATAATGGAATACTATTCAGCAATAAAAGAGAATAAAATTATGGCATTTGCAGGTAAATGGAAGGAATTGGAGAACATTATGCTAAGTGAAGTAAGTCAATCCCAAAAAACCAAATGCTGAATGTTCTTTCTGATTAGTGGATGCTGATATATAAGGGGGGTGGGAATGGGGAACACAGGAGAAATGGAGGAACTGTTTGTTCTCTTCTTTAATCTGGTAAAAAAAAAAATTTCTTGTCTGTAACTTATATCTAAAAAGAAAGTAAAAGTTATACTACCATAGAGTCAAGGCTATAGGAACAAAAAAATGGGAGAAAACTAATAGATAGATACTAGGAAAACGCACATGACTTGAAGAGTTCTAAGAAAGTGTGAAGGAAATTAATTTTGACTTATTCTTGTCCTATACTTTAAACCCTTGCAATTTTAAGTTACCAGTAGTTTAAACCTTCTATTAAAAATGTCTAAAATAAACAATGATTAATTGTCAAAGTAAATGCTATATTCATAGGCAGAAGAGCTGGACTTCAATTTCTAACTCCTTTTTTCCTAGTAGGTGACCTTAGACAAACTATTTCAGCTTACTCTTACCTGTATTAAGTTTACACAATCTGAACTAATTCACAGGGTTCTTGAAGAGATTCAGTGAAAGATTAAAAAAACAAAAGGTGGTTTTGTTATCAGAACACCAATGTTCTATCTCTGCTTATTAGCCATGAGATCTTTGATAAAGTTACTTAATATACGGGATGCTGCTTTCAACCTATAAAATAAAGACAATGCTACATGCTGTTCCTACAGCACTGCTTTAGAGTATTCAAAGACTTACAAATGTATTGACTATCTCAGTTTTAATTTGCAAGGAAGGAGCCTTTGATGATGATGAAGAAAGATGAGGAAAGACACAGAAAACTAAAATCATCTTAATTTAACATCATTTAACTAATATGTTCTTAGTTGCTGCTATACACCATCCTTTGTGCCAGGCACTGGAGATATGAAAATGAATAAGACACAGGGCCTGGTCTTAAGGACTACCCAGTCCAGAACGAGCTGCTTAAATAGCCAAACAGAACACAAGAGCTTCAGAATCTTAGTTCAGTGTCCTTTCTATTACACCTATAAAAAACCTTTTTGTTGTGGATTACACGTACTCCTGGCAGAAAGAATTCTAAAGGTGGCACCCAAGAGGACTCCCATCCTCTAGCTATTTAATCAACTACTAATCTAGGTACTGCTATGAAGGGATTGTACAGAAGTAACTAAGTCAAGTCAGTTGATCTTAGGATACACATTTAAGATTCAGGTGAGTCTGACCCAATCAACTGATCCCTTTACAAGCATGAAGTTTTCTCCAGTAGGGAATACAAGAGAAGGTCAGACAGATTTAAAAAATTCAATACACCATTGTTGGTTTTGAAAATAGGACAAATTGAGAAGTACTGAATAGCCTCCTAAAAGTAGAAAGCCCAACAGCCAGCTTGGAAACCAGGACCTCAGACCAACAGTAAGAAAGTGAGGTCTGCCAACAACTGGAATGACCCTTAAAGCAAGTTTTTCAGATTCTTGAGAAAAGGGTTCATCCTTAGCCAGGCACGGTGGCTCAAGCCTGTAATCCCAGCACTTAGGGAGGCTGAGACAGGAGAATCACGAGTTCAAAGCCAGCCTCAGCAACGGTGGTGTGCTAAGCAACTCAGTGAGACCCTGTCTCTACATAAAACACAAAATAGGGCTGGGGAGGTGGCTCAGTGGTACCCCCCCCCCCAAAAAAAAGGTTCATCCTTGCTGACACATTCAATTTCGGTCTTATAAAACCCTAAGCAGAGAACCCAGCTGGGTCTACTGTGAGCTGATAAATGAGGGCTGTTTTAAGTCTATAAGTTTGTGGTAATTTGTTATATAGTAAAACAAATGCATTACTACATAAGTAAACTATAAACTGCCTAAGTGGCATTATTCAATAAAATTACATATTTTTTCATTTCAAATAGCAAAGAACAGAAATTACACAATATATTAAAAAACACTGCCATACACACATAACAAAGCAGAGAAAACAAGTTCTGTTTATGAAAGTTAATATCCTTTATTTCGTATTTTTGTTATCAATCTAGCAGCTAAATTTGGCTTAAAATAGGAATTCTCCCAATTTGATATATAATTATTTTAAAATCGGATTTTGTTATTTACAGCACATTTTTACCTTCAGCACAATTTCACTGTCAGAAAAAATGTGGCAGCTAGTTTAACAGATCTTTACTAGTTTAGAGAGATGCTAATTAAATTAGAATTTAGAAGGTTTAGAGACAAAGCACCAATGTATAATTCACATTGTTCTACACTGCAGTATAGGAAAGGAACTGAACTAAGCCAAGAAGTGGGTACATAATATGAAACATTCTTAATAGAATTTCAGTTTGAAACTGATATTAATATATTGCCAGAGCTGCCAGTGACTAGAATTTGGAGAAAAACTGAGAATGATCAGAATGATCTTCCTGGGTTATATAATGTTAACATGAAAATAATTATCAACCAATTTCATTGAATTAAGAGGAAATGTGACTTACTTCAAAAAGGGAATAATTTTCCTTTCTAATTCATAACTATTATGAAAAAGTTTTTAATTTTAATGAAACCCTTTAAGACTTTTTTTTTGATGCCAGGGATTGAACTCAGGGGTATTCGACCACTGAGCCACATCCCCAGTCCTATTTTGTGTTTTATGTAGAGACAGGGTCTCACTGAGTTGCTTAGTGCCTTGCTGTTGCTGAGGCTGGCTTTGAACTCGCGATTCTCCTGTCTCAGCCTCTCAAAGAGCTGGGATTACAGGCGTGCGCCCTAGTGCCCGGCCCTTTAAGACTCTTAACAGATCTTGAAAAGCTTACTAATTCTTACCACTTCTCTATATGATAGTAAGGGTTAATGGCAATTTTGTGAAAGAATATAATGAATAAATGTCTAGGCTAAAGTTCAGAAGCATAAAAACAAAAGATGCCATTTGAAATAAGAGAAAACAAATTTTTCTGAGTTAAGGGAGCTGACTTAAAAAAAATCAATAAACTAACAAATCAACACAATCATTAGTTTATTTTTACCACTTAACCTACTTAGACCACAGAGCACAGGACTGAAATCCAAAGGTCTAAGTCTTACACTCTAAGGAAAAGTTCCCAGGGAAAGAAAGAGAAACAGACTTTCTGGTTATCTATATATTAAATAAAGGAAAAGGATCTACTCAACCTATTGGTGATATACATGAAAGTCATCCAAGAAAGTAAAAATAGTATATAAAAACATTTCTACATTTACAACATATGATGAACATCTTCATAAATGTCATAGTAAAGTATTGTGAAAAGTGAACATATTTATACGGGCTGTCATATATGCATATGACCCAGATTTGACTGAAAGAGCACCAAGTTCCAGAAATAAATTTAAAAAGTAGGGGCTGGGATTGTGGCACAGGGGTAGCGTGCTCGCCTAGCACGCGTGAGGCACTGGGTTCGATCCTCAGTACCACATAAAAATAAAGATATTCTGTTCACCTACAACTAAGAAAATAAAAAAATATAAAAAAAAAAAAAAAGTAAATTGCACTACGGGAAGTTGAAGCAAGAAGTTTAAAAAAGGGAACTCAATTCAGTGTGGTGGCACATGCTTGTAATCCTGGCATTTGGGGAGGCTGAGACAGGATGATAGCGAGTTCAAAGTCAGCCTCAGCAATGGTGAGGCACTAAATGACTCAATGAGACACTGTCTCTAAATAAAACACAAAATAGGGCTGGGGATGTGGCTCAGTGGTAGAATACTCCTGAGTTCAACCCCCAGTACCAAAAAACAACAACAAAAACCAAAACAAAAAAAGACAAACTCATTCAAAATTAATAAAAGACAATGAAACTACAGCACATAAGTAGGATTAACAGAAATAAGAATTATCCCATTAAAATTTTATGGAGTCAAGAAATAAGTTTTACTTTTTATTTTATTACTAAAAAAATCCATCTTGTATGACAGTAAAGGGACAAACTTGAAAAGCCATTTAGTTGTGCTGTACCTCATAAATAATTACTAGTAATTATGATTATAATAATATTAATACCATCTCCCATTTGTTAGGTTCTATGTGCTAGGTATATTGTATATATCTTTTTAAAAAAATTCTTTCTACATTTTTTATTGGTGCATTATAGCACATAATGATGGGATTTGTTTTTTTTTTTTTAAATATATTTTTAGCTGCAGATGGACACAAGATCTTTATTTATTTTTATGTGGTGCTGAGGATCGAACCCAGTGCTCCACACATGCGAGGCAAGCACTCTACCACTGAGCCACAATCCCAGCCCCAGGGATTTGTTTTTACATAATCATATAAGCACACAATATAACAATATAATTTGGCCATTATTACTCTCAAGTACTTCCCTCCTTCCTCCAACCTCTTGGTCCTTCTCTTCTACTGATCTCCCTTTGATTTTCATGAGATCCATCCCCACCTTTTCCTTTTTCCTCTCTAGCATTACATTACACACATCCTTTTTAATCTCTGCATAACAAATAGAAAAATGATTTGTTATGATTTCATATAGAGGTTTTTATTTGATGTCTTAAAAAGGAACACCTTTGTATATTTCATCAATTAAGGAATTTATTGCCTACTCCTTTGCCCTCATTATTGAAAAAGTGTGGCTTTGTGCCCTAAATTTTTCTGGAAGCCTTATTAGAACACCATTGCTTTCTTGCCTCTTAATCTTGCTCCCTATCCTCTTAAAGAAATGCCTTAGAACTAACTCAGGGAATAGAAGATGTAAGATTCTCACCTTGATTATCAAAAGGCTTACTAAAAAACTCAGTGGTAGAGTGGTTGCTTAGCATGTGTGAGGCTCTGGGTTCAATCCTCAGCATGAAAGAGAGAGAGAGAGAGAGAGAGAGAGAGAGAGAGAGAGAGAGAGAGAGAGAGAGAGAGACTGGGAAGGTACTAAACCGTATTTTAATAACTGAGTCTGTGTGTTGAAAATTCATTCATATACACTAGAAAACAATGTGAAAGTCAACTGCTTCAAGCATCAACAAGGAACTATGTGTTTTGTTGTAAAAAGTCTGATTAGTATGGAGTTACCTATTCTAACCTTATTAAACATTCTATCTTCCTTTGGTACCTCTAAGGTACTGTGTAAAGATTGTGTGTACACAATCCAAAACATATTGGAACAGTTCAAACAGTGCCTTTCCACCCCCCAACCCCTTGCCAAGTATTTTTTAAAAATAGGATAGCCAGTCCAAACTGTGTTGGTAATCTTTGTTGTGGAGGAAAGAAGAGCTGATTTTTGTTAACACCTAAGCAAGCCTTCGTTGTCAGAGTGTATATAGGAAAAATTACTTTCTACATTTATCTACTTCATTCCCAATTTCTATTACTTTAGTCTCTTCTGTACAGTCACTTCAACTATAGTAGGTCCCTTACCCAGTACCTCTGATGGAGGCATCTTGGACCTTAGAAACTCAAAGCAGAATTAATTTTTCATATAGTAAATTCTAAATAAACATTTGAAGAAACAATAAAGGTAGTATTTGATGGATTAACATGAAATAAATTCTCACATACTACTTTTTCCTCTTCTAATCTTTACAGTCACCATGCTATATGTAATTTGAGATCAAAGACTGCCTGTTTTTGTTTATTATGGTATTTCCTTGGCACAGAACAGGTTTTCAGTAAATGTTGGGGTAGGGCTGGGGGTAGAGTTCAGGGGTACAGTGCTTGCCTAGTATGCAAAACACTTTAGCTTTGATCCCCAGCACTATACCCCACCCCCTATACACACAAAAAGAGAAAGAAGAGAAAAAAGGAAAATTTCCTGCATTACCTGTACAAACAACTGAACCATAATGCAACATTGGTCATGAGAATGTTCTTATGCTTATTGTTAAGGGTAATACTTAGACATGGTAGGAAACACAATAATACAAGTTAACCATGTGTTGATAAGCATGACCTAGAAGAATGTTCATTTGGTGTAGACAAGAGACTAAAATGAAATACAATTTCAACCACAAATGCAATAGAATTTTAGCAGATTTTCTCTAATGCAATCAGGATACTGGCATGCTTCATCACTGCAGTGTACTAATTACAGGCATGGCAATTTTTTGTTATCTTAAAAAGTGCTATTACTAAAAATGACTGGAAAAAATGTGCTATTCCTAATTTCTTAGATAATTATCACTTGACTATGCTTAATCAGTGGGGCCTAAGTACCTTTTTATAGATGTAGGAGTTGGTATCCTAACATGGTGTGTGGCATATAAGAGGGAGAAGCAGTGTTTGACTGAATAAGGGAATGAGATTATCTTTAAAGGTGCTTTCTTTAATTGTCTTAAGAAAAAGGTGAAGGTATAATTTTTGGCATGTAGACCTCAAAGTGTTTAGGATATAGAAAAGAATGATAGAATAGTTTCTCCAAAAAAGAATTACTGATTCACAAGGCTAAACCAAAACATGTGTTAAAGATAATATTTTAGGATAAATTTTTGTGGTACATTAAAGAAGGCTAAACTCCTACTGTGAGATGGGGTCTAATTTCCCATCCTATGGGCTGGCTTTATTGACATGTATCATCAGAAGATAGTGAAACAGAGTTTGGGGATATAGCTCAGGTGATAGAGTGCTTGCCTTGCATGCACAAGGCCCTGGGTTCAATTCCCAGCACCACACACACACACACAAAAAAGACAGTGAAACAGGGTAAGATGTCCAAGCCTAGTTCAAACCTTTGTTTGGTTTGTTTTCTCTTGGAACATTTTCTCTCTGGGGCCTCTGAGCTGTTACATAAAAAGTCTGACTACTTTGAGTTGCTATACTGGAGGGATCATAGATGCTCCTAGGTCCATGAGTCCAGCATTCCAGACATTTCTACCAAGGTGCCAGACATGTGAAGAAAGCAATCCTGGGTTCTCCAGGCCAGCCCACTGGCCAGTTAAATACCAGCAAGGGACCTCTTTGGACACCTTACAGAATTCAAAATTACACTCAGCCAACTGCTGCATCACTTTCTGACCCACAAAATCTTATTAAAAAAAATTGTGGGGCTGAGGTTGTAGCTCAGTGGTGAAGCGCTTGCCTCACGTGAGTGAGGCACTGGGTTGGATCCTTAGCACCACATAAAAATAAAAGAAATAAATTAAAGGTCAATACCTTTAGTATTTAGTTATGTCCATCTACAACTAAGAATGTTAAAAAAAATTGTTACCCTTTATTTTGAGAGAACAGGTAACTGCAACACCTTGAAAAAGATTGGATAAATAATTTTTACCTATTTGAGTCTATTTATCAATTCAATTTCTATCTAGGTAATTCAAAGTTAACATTGAATGCACAGCATCAAAAACATCAAGTGACATTTTTCCCCCTCACCAACCTCTACTTAGTCATGGTTGACTGAGAAACACAGTCAATACATCTGTTGTTTTTGCCAATACATCTTCTCCAGGTTCAATCTCTCTAGCTCTCTCTCTAAGTGCTCTTCAGTTACACTCTGAATTTTCACAGCACTGACAGGGAAAAGTAGAATGAAAAAGTAGAAAGCCAATAAAACACATTGGCTACACACAAACAGAATTATGTTATATGATATATGAAAATCAAAGAACCACGCTAATCCAGATGACTGAAAAACCAGCTGGCAAGCATTTCCCAGAGGGCCAACTTACCCATTTAGAATACTGAAAAGTGAGTTTGTATGAAAAGAAGCATAACTATATATTGAATATTAGGTATTTGTAGCAACAGAGAAAATTCTGTTTACCTGCAAATCAATACTGTTGTCAATACAATGTTCATTCTTTTCTGCCAAAATCTTCCCGTAGTTTTCTGATTTGATAAGATTTTCAACTCTGGTTGTATCTTTCATTTCTGCCTCCAAATCCTTCATTGTTTCAGTTTCATCTTTTACAGTAACAGTATCAGACATCCTCATTAGCAAAGGTTATTTTAGAATTCTATAGGGAACTTGAAGCCTTAATAAGAAAAAAAAATTAATTCAGTTTGAAACATTTTTTACATTCAGTTACTATACAATATTGACTGTGTACCTTGTACACTACAATATATAACACTGAATGTACATAGAAACAAAATTTCTGCTTTTAAGAACTATACTATTTTGTGTCGGATATGTTTTTTAAAAAGCCACAATACAGCAGAAAAGAGCTATAATAAAGATACAAGGTATTTTATTACACATATTGTGAAAGTTCTTAAGAAACAGTAAGGAATGAAGCAGATCAAGATGGTAGATAATGGTTAGATGGTTACATATATGTATTTTGATGACCTTAAAAATCTTTTTCTTGTTGGAATGGGGGGGCTTTAATCCCAGTGGCTCCAGAGCCTGAGGCAGGATTGCAAGTTCGAGATAGCATCAGCAACTTAGCGAGGCCCTAAGAAACTGAGTGAGACCCTGTCTCAAAATAAAAACATAAAAAAGGTCTGGGGATGTAGCTGAGTACTAAAGTAACCCTGGGTTCAATCACCATCAGTACCAAAAAAAAAAAAAAAAAAAAAAAAAAATTTTCTCTAAAGGAGTACTGTATTATCCTGTAAGAAAAATATTTTCTTATCATAACTTTTATCTGGATTCCTAAAATTCCAAATTTATTAATTTACCCTGAATTGCAAAAGGAAGTAATTTAAAAATTAAAAGAACATCCTATACAAAACATACTTGTGAGTCTGGGTTCAAAATGAACAATACCAAACAAAATGTTATTATCAGACATTGTAGAAAATGGGATCCATAGGAGATCAAATACAGATATAAATATATCTCAAGTCATTAGTGAAGAAAACACCAGAAACTTTATACTATGTATCAGAGATTAAACCTAAAGAAAGATAGCTGTCATTTTAGGACATGTGAAAAATGTATCAAAACCAGCAGAACAATTTACTCTTATTCTTGAGATAAACAACTTATTCTGAAATGCATCAAAATTTAAAAATGAATGGACGTATAAAGAGATGAAAATAGGTTAAAGCAAGTATTAAACAATGTTAATGGCAGAATTAAAATGATTATGTAAATGTTCACTGTAAAATTCTTTCAACTTCTCTGTATTTTAACAAATTTTTAAAATAACATCTTGATGAAAAACTGTATAAATCATGTTCTTTATAAAATTTGGAAAATTCAAGAGTTTTGTGAAATAAATATCTACAATAAAGTACCCTAAATAGATTTTAGGAATCTATAAATGTTTCTGAAAAGTAAAAAGAAAAAAAAAACCCAAAGAAAAATAGATTCCAAAATTATAGGTATACTACTGAATACAAAATGCATCTTCCGTTAGTGAGGCACAGTGGCTCAAGTCTGTAGTTCCAGCAATGGGGAGGCTGCAGAGGGAGGATCACTTGAGATCCAGAGTTTGAGACAAGTGTAGGCAACAAAGGGAGACCGTCTCAAAAGCAAAACAAAACAAAAATGTCTTTCTCAATTATCATCCATACCATTAAGCTAATTGGCTCATTTTGAAAATAAAGTTGCAAAGTGGGGGTGAAAGGGAGGCTACTGAAAATATTTTGGATCCTTATGTTTTACACATAAGATCTTTGTTTTTTTAGTACTAGAGATGGAACCCAGGGCTTTGAACACGCTAGGTAAGTGCTACACCAATGAAGTACATTCCCAGTACTATAGGTAAGATTTTTAAAGAAAAAAGGATAAGGGGCTGTGGTAGTAGCTCAGTGGTACAGCGCTTGACTAATACGTGCAAGGCACTGGGTTTGATCCTAAGCTCCACATAAAAATAAATAAATGAAATAAAGGTATTGTATCCATCTACAACTAAAAAAAGAAAAAAAAGGGAGGGATGTGTTTTTCTGAAGTGACTGAAGAATGTTACCTGATGTATCCTATGGATCCAAGATTGTGGTGTTCCACAAAAATAAAATAAAATAATCCAAGGTTCCTTTTCACAGCTGTCAGCCAGGATGTCAATTGTATTGAACCATCTGTAATCTGGCAGGAGGAGTCCCATGTCCTTGTCACCACTGTAGATTCCTGGACTGAGATGGACTGTCTTGGATCAAATGTATCATACCTTTCAGTGGCCTAAAATTAAAACAAAAGGACACATTTTAGCAAAATAGGTAGGGGAAATGCAACACATCATAGTGATTTAGAAATTAAAAATACTGTTAGTAGTTTTATTTTCTTATCCTAAACAAGAGTAAGGACACTTAATTATAACTAATTCCTACACATTTTAGTTATGTAAACCTGAATAAGTCAAGGAGGACTGGAGAGGTGATCAGTAAAGTCTGAAGGGAGAGGAAAGGGAAGGAACTAATATAAAAGGAGAACCTGCAATGTGGTTAGAGATAAAAGGGAGGCAGTAGCTCCACTTTATAGTAAGGAGGGGGGAAAAAAAAGACTTGCCCTAAGATCCCAACCAGGAACACTTTAACTCTAAAAACTATGATTTTTTAATAGGGTTTTTCCCCAGAGCAATAACTCTATGGACTTAAGATGGTAGTTTTGAATAATACATCCTAGAATTTTAAACATAAAAAAGAACAAAAATGTTATAATAGTCAATCAATATTTTCAAAGAAACTCACTTTGTCTGTTAAAAGAAAATGTCTATAAAGGGTAGAAGAACAATTTTTAATGACATCTGAAAAAAAAAATCGGTGCCAAAAATCTCTCCATATATATATATATGTATATGTATGTTTGGTTGGTACTGGGGATTGAACCCAAGGGTGCTGTGCCACACCCCCAGTCCTTTTTTATATTTTCATTTAGAGACAAGGTCTCGCTGAGTTGCTTAGAGACTCACTAAATTGCTGAGGCTGGCTTTGAACTCAAAATCTTCCTGCCTTAGCAAAATAGGTAGGGGAAATGGAACACTATGGAGCCACTGAGATTACAGGTGAGCACCACTGTGCCTGGCTCCGCGTCATATTATGTCAGTTTCATTTTATATTTATGTGGTTCAAGCAAAGTCAGTTTCATTTTATATTTATGTGATTCAAGCAAATAATTCTAAAAATACCCTATGATTCTTCCATCTTCCTTTGACATTTATTGTCAATAAACAAAATTGTACAATTTAAGGTAAAACAACTGAGCAAAATGAAGTTAAAGTACCAAGAAATTTATTACAACACAGCTGTGCATGTATAATACAACATTTCATATCCCATACTAATTTTTTAAAAGTATACTGTTAGTTGTAGATGAATATACAACATCTTTGTTTATTAATTTATTTTTTATGTGGTGCTGAGGATCAAACCCAGTGCCTCACACGTGTGAGGCAGGCGCTCTGATACTGAGCTACAGCCCTAGCCCCTCCCATACTGATTCCTTAAAAATTATTTTGAAATATAATCATTTAGAACCCTGATTATCTTCACACTAATTTTCACATCTCCATTAACTAAGGGCTAATAAACAGAAAAGGGGGAATCATAAACAAATGTCAGGTTTTGTTTAAATTGACACTGTATCATCTCAATTTGATCAAGCTTCTTTGGCCACTAAATGGCTTTTTTTTTTTAAAGTTACATCAATACCAAACACAAACAAAAATTCCTTCAATATAATTTTTTTCAATTTTAACTTTTTCTCTCATAAAATGGCAGACACACAAGATGGCAGCACTCACTAAGCCATAAATGCTTTACATATTTCTTGTTAAGTGACTGATTAAATCATGAATTCCTTAAATTTGAAATTCTATAAAAGCAAGGTTCAAATTCATTAGGAAGCAAATATGGCACTGGATAAGGTTAACAGCTGCAAGGGGAGTAAGAAAGGAGAATAACCTGAAGAGATGGACATCTCTGAAGACTCTCTTAGGATCCCAAAGTCCTCTGGAGCCCTAAAGAATCTCAGAGGCCATCATCCCAGACCCTTCTCTTACTGATATTTAAAAAACTGAAATTCTCAGAATCTGTTTCAGCCTAAAAGAGAGAGATAAATGGGCTCAAAATTCATACTCAACTTTGATAAAACATTCTTCCAATGTTTATCCAAAGGGTGATACTTGCCTGGAACTATAAACAAAAGGAATTACATGTAAAATTAAAGATCATATCCTAAGAAAAGCAAAACTATGAATGTACTAGGATATATAGTAAATCTTTTTATAACTATTGGGTGATAAAATCCTTTCCAAGAGCAACACAAAAATCTAGAAGCCATGAAAGAAAAAGTTACAAAACTTACAACAAAGTTTAATAATTACCTAAAATAGAAGATAAAACAGATTAAAAGGTAAATGATACAAACAAAAATATTTCTAACACAAACTGGTAAAAGTCTGGAAAGTAAAGTACCTCTTACAAATCCAGGGTAACAAAAAGGGGAATGGGGAAATGATAGCAATAGGCAAATTACAAAAAAAGTACAAGTAACTACCATCAAAAACTAATACTTTTATATAGTTAACCATGTGCCCGGCTCTGTTTTAAAACCTTTCATAATTCATTTAAAGCTAACAACAGGACCTGAGGTATATCTCAGTGGTAGAGTGCTTGTCTAGCATGTGTAAGGCCCTGGGTTTAAACCTCAGCACTGTAAAAACAAACAAAATAAAGCTCACAACAATTGTAAGGAGGATAGTTATTATTACCTCTGTTTCATAACAGATAAAGAAATTAAAAGCACTGAGAAATTAACTAATTTCTTTAAGATCGCACAGCTAGTTAAGTCTGAAAACCAAGGATTTGAACAAGGGTTGACTGGTGCTGCTGTACTGATGTTTCATCATTCATATGTACCAAGGAAAGGGCAAATTCGTGTTTAGAGAGCCTTTATTTTAAGAGTAATCACAACATGTGGTAACTCCTTAACATTAGAGTTAAGATAGAAAGTAAACTTATTATTTTTTTCTTTTTTTTATATATTTTTGTTTTTTTAGTTGCAGATAGACACAATATCTTTATTGTGGTGCTGAGGATTGAACCTAGTGCTTCACATGTGCAAGGCGAGCACTCTACCACTGAGCCACAACCCCAGCCCCAACTTATTCTTTTTTCAATGATAGGATCTATGCACTGTTTTTATTTTATTTTGTGTATGTGTGTGTGCGCGCACGCATGCACAGAGGAAAAGAGTATTACTAACTTTGTAATAATGGTCCTCCTATTTTCTACTGAACTGTCAGAACTCCAGGTAATAACATCTAGCTTCTCTAAATCTTTCTGTCTTTTGTTGATGATGAGTTCTAATTGCAAACCTGAGCAGCAAGAATTCAGAGTTTGTGGCTAAACAACAATGTGAAAGCAGTTCACAAATGACAAATATGCGTAGTTATAGACCTTCCTCAATGTAACAAAGAATGGTGGAATTAGAATCAACTATATTTGGAAAGGGAGACTATAATATATATGCAGTCTATAGATGAATAGATTTTCTAGTGAAAATTTCAGATGGAATTTTTAGCAATAAAAGTGCAATATTGATACTGATAATTAAAAATATCATTTTGCTATGCTTAGGGCCTAATTTTTGGTTCCACTACAAAAAGAACTGAAAAGTTAGGAAACAACAATAAAAACCATTAATATTAAACAAAAGACAATTGTTTATTCTAAGTTAACAAAATATTTAAATATCATTTATAAATTTATTTATTCTGAAAAAGAAATCTGGCGCCTACTAGTAAAATGAAGTATCATTCACCAAGAATACTGAGGGGAGAAAAAAGTTACAATATTCAAGTCATTTGAATAGAATCTGTCAAAGCACACTGCTTATGACTACCTAGTTCTTCAATGCCACTTCATTAGATGGTTACAATGCTATAAAATATAGTCAGGCCATCACATGGGAAATAAAATGTCTCAAACTAACACATGTCAGCTTCTCCCTAAGATTATAAATTGGGGCAACCAATTGGTCAAAAGCCTCCAGAGAGACAACAAAAACAAAATCAAAACATCTGTTTACGACTTAGTTAGAAATAGTGGAAATCCACATTCTCAGTCACACTGGTCAGTCACCTGAATAAGAATACAAACATCAGCATTTGCTAAATAACTACATGGTTTATAAATAGTTACTGTCATTCAAAAAAATTTACCGAATAACCACAGAAAGTACTAAACTTCAATGAGTGTCAGTTTTATTTAAAAAGAGTGAAGAGAACAAACTATCTTTACTTGAAAGAGCTGGTTAAACCCCAAGAAAGTTTAATGGTAGCATTTATTAACAAATAGACATTTCCCCCCCAGTGTCGGGGATGAAACTTAGAGCCTTGTGCATGCTAGGCAGGTGCCTTACCACTGAGCTATACCCCCAGCCCTTACAATAATTTTAAGGAGGTATTATAAGAGAGGGGGAAAGACTTTTGGTAGCTGAAGAATGGGAGGGAAGAATTTATTACTGGAGACTTACAAGACTGTGAGACAAATTACTTTTAAGGAAAAACTTACATGGAAAGATAGGAAAAAGAAGTCCACTTAACTGAAACAGAACGTAGGAAAAGGACCACTTAATTAAAACAGTGTACAAACTGAGCTTAAGGGCATAAAAATTGATGATAATAAAGATGGGGGAACAGGACCTCTCCTACATTTTAAGTCCACTTCAGAAAATAATGTGATATTAAATCAAGTTTAAATTTCACATATCCTGAAACTTCACATCTGTGGTATCAGATTGAATTTTAACATTTCACATCTGCATTGATCTATATCCTAAGACGACTCACACACACACACACACACAAATATTTGGAACAAAAATATTCACATCATTTTATTTAAAAGCAAAGAACTAAAACCAGCATATTGTGGTGATCAGGCATATCAATATCTATAGCAGCACAATTCAGAATTGCTAAGTTATGGAACCTGCACATACGCCAATCTACAGAAAAATGAATAAAGAAAATGTGGTATATATACACAATGGAGTTTTACTTAGTCATAAAGATGAAATGAAATTATGGCATTTGCTGGTAAATTGATGGAAGTGGAGAACATTATGCTAAGTAAAATAAGTCAGACTTAGAAAGTCAAAGATTGAATGTTTTCCCTCAGAAATGGACACTTGAGTGAAAAATGAGGAAAAAATGTGGGGGAGGAAATCCTGTGAAAACAGAAGATCTGTGGATTCAAGGAAGGAGACTGAGGATGAAGGGGGAAGAAAAGAAACTATGGAATAAAATTGACCAAATTATGCCATGTTACACATATGAATATACCACAGTAAATTCTAGCTTTATATATATATCTATGAAGCACCAATTAAAAAAAAAAATGGAAAGGGGAAAAAGCAAAGAATGGGAAAGATTAAAAATATTAAGAGTATTGATTTTTAAAAAAGTGAAACCAACTATGGTACATTTATATTGCACAATAATATAAAACAATTAAAACTAGAATGTCAGAATGTTTAGGTAAAACAGCAGAATGATTTCTACCATACCATGAAACTTAAGTAAAAATTTAAAAACTATGTAAGTAGGGATGAGAAAGGTTCATGAATGGGAAGGGTATTTTATGTTACTAATTACTTCTGGAAAATGAAAGGAAAAGAATTCAGGTGAGATGGAAAAAGGACTTAAAATACGTTTCTATTATTTCATTAAAAAATTAAGGTCTGCAACAAATAGTTTACATTTGTAATTGTTGGCATTATGTATTGGGTAGTATAATGCTCCTTTTTTGTTGACATTTTACATTAAATAAGCTCTAAAACAAGGGGAAAGTATTGAAAACATAGATTTGAAGATTAGAAATACAGAAAGCTTGAACAACAGGCACATATTTTAAAAGAAGCCACAGAGAATGATTTTAGCTATAATATAGACATAACTTGTTTTAGCAAGCAAAACACAGTTGTGATGCAAAGTGACTATGGTTTACACAAAGGATTTAAAGATGAAAGCTTAAAAGGAGAAGAAATTTCATTCATTCATATCTTTGGAATGGATCCTATGTACTAAGCACTGTTCTAGGTACTGGGATACAGCAGTGAACCAAGAAGACAAGCTCCCAGAACCCAAGGTGCTTAAATTCTAGTGTGGAGATAAAATATACAAGTTAAATACTGATTGAACAATGTGCCTTAAAACCAGTAATCGCGGGCTGGGGTTGTGGCTCAGTGGTAGAGCACTTGCCTAGCATGTATGAAGCTCTGGGTTTAATTCTCAGCACTGTATATAAAAAAATAAAAAAGTCCACTGACAACTAAAAAGTATTTTTAAAAAACCAATACTCTTAGTACTTACTAGTCACTTAGCACTATTTCCAGTGCTTTAAATATATTAATTCATTTAATCCTAAAAAACCTTACACTGTTGGTTCTCTTATTATCCCCATTTTGTAGATGAGAAAACCGAGAGAAACAGTTTTCCAAGGTTGCAAGAATAGGGAAGTGCAGAGTTAGGATCTAAACTCAGGTAGTTGGCTAGAGCCCCCTTGCTATCTGCCACTATCTACATTTTGTCCCTAGAAATGAATAGCTTAATTTAACAAAATCTATGATAACTGAGGAAAGACAACTCCATATAGGAGTGGTAAGGGAAAAGGTTAGAGTGTAATAGTCGAAAGAGTTATAAAAGAACAGCTGGAATATATAGATAGCACCAAAAAGATCTTGTGGCAGGATAGTCATTTCAGTTTTGCATATGTTGTCTTCAGGACATTCTGACAGAAATATGACAGGAAATTGGATATACAAAGCTGGAGCTCTGAAAACAGGCAGGACTGATGCTATTTATTTGGGAGAATCACCATCATAGATTAAAGTTTTGAATTATCAAAGTAGAAACAATGCCCATAGGAATAAGAAAATAAGGTGGTTTGGACAGAATACCTAGAGAATGTTGAATCTTTAAGAAACGAGTAGAGAGGTTGAGGAACAAGGTTAGCAGGAGATGCAAAGTTAGGGGAAATATGTCAGTATGGAAAGTATGCAGACCAAAGAAGCCAGCTTAGAAAGGAGCGAGAAGAGTTGAGGGGTTAAGAATAAAGAAGAATAGGGAGGCTGAGACAGGAGAATCATGAGTTCAGAGCCAGCCTCAGCAATGGCGAGGCACTAAGCAACTCAGTGAGACCCTGTCTCTACATAAAACACAAAATAGGGCTGGGGATGTGGCTCAGTGGTTGAGAGCCCTCGAGTTCAATTCCCAGTACCAAAAAAAAAAGAATAAAGAAGAAAAGCTGAATGTGATGGCACATGCCTGTAATCACAGCAGCGTGGGAAGCTGAGGCAAGAGGATCACAAGTTCAAAGCCACCCTCAGCAACAGTGAGGTGCAACAGTGAGGTGCAACTTAGTGAGATCCTATCTCTAAATAAAAAATAAAATAGGGCTGGAGATGTGGCTCAGTGGTTCAGTGTCTATGAGTTCAATCCCTGGTACAAAATAAATAAATAAATAAATAAATAAATAAAAACAAAGAAAAATTAGGAAGGAAAATAAAGTGTGAAGAAATGAAGAAATACGAGTCAGAAACACAAATGGAGAAATAAGCCTTAAAAATATTCAATGTTTTTAGGAACTAAAGGGATGTGGTAGGAAACTGAGGGAATTCATAGCTTGTTAACTTTTTCTATTAGTGAGGTAGCTGGGATGGTTGTAGGGGTTGGGAAGAATAAACGGTGAGGATAAATACTCAATGAGTCACAAAGGGGAGATTTATTGAGGTTGCACCAACATCCAACATTATGTAGGCACAATCCTTCTATGGAGAAGTCTGTAGACCAAAGATTAGGGGTTTCTCTAATTCTCTGACTGAGCTCATTGTAATGAGAGTAAATTTAAATGAGCTCAGGTGCTACTTGGCTATGGAATGGGCTAACTGTCCTTTCACAACCTTTCCAGACCTGACACTTTATCACTACCTACCATATAGTAGCTTAAGAAATGCCAAATCAAAATACAAAAGTTGGCGATAGGGAATGCTAGAGTACTAAAGAAACTACATAAGTCTTAATGTAGTAGAGATTCTAGTTTGAGTTAAAGCAGAAGGTAAAGAAAGTGTTTTCATTATAGAGGTACAAATGCAGGGTAAGGGCTTACCTCACTTTTCTGAGGATGACATGGTACTGGTACACAGAAGATTCTAGAGTATTTGGAACCCTAAAGACTAATGATGTTTATGGCAAGGACATAAACATATCAAGGCAAACACTAGCAAAACTGCAAGTGGGCCATGGGCCTGAGAAGGACGAAACTGGAAGACCTTGAAAGGGCCGTTCATGATCTCATGGGAGAGACCATGGAGGATGCTGGGGACAACCTGGTGAGATTCTGAAGGGGCTTAGATATTGGTAGATGAAAGCAAAAAAATGCAATGAAGTCAGGTCCATTATCATAATTTTATACCTGAAAGCTGTATCAATTACTTCCTAATATACTAGTAGTGAGGACAAAATGTATTTTGCCTTCATTTTGAATCTGTTGTAGTTGAGGTTAATGAGACCTCCCTATGGAAGTGTTAAATGCAGAAATGAGATAAATAAATCAGGTTGCAACACAATCTCTTGACATATAATAAAATCTCTTATAGGGGCAGGGGAGACGGGAACTGGTGTTACCATCCAACCAAGCTTTGGGAAATAAAGAAAAAAGAACATGGGAAAGATTTAGATTTCTATAAAGTAAGCTAGGTACAGATGAGGACATACGTGGGAGGACAGCTTAAGATAATGGGTATGAGCCGGGCGCGGTGGCTCAAGCCTGTAATCCCAGCACTCAGGGAGGCTGAGACAGGAGAATCGCGAGTTCAAAGCCAGCCTCAGCAATGGCGAGGCACTAAGCAACTCAGTGAGACCCTGTCTCTACATAAAACACAAAATAGGGCTGGGGATGTGGCTCAGTGGTGGAGTACCCCTGAGTTCAATCCCCAGTACCAAAAAAAAAAAA
>CM053402.1:75294892-75475928 GCA_028644305.1 Xerus rutilus | reverse complement strand
AGCCTGTAATCCCAGCACTCAGGGAGGCTGAGACAGGAGAATCGCGAGTTCAAAGCCAGCCTCAGCAATGGCGAGGCACTAAGCAACTCAGTGAGACCCTGTCTCTACATAAAACACAAAATAGGGCTGGGGATGTGGCTCAGTGGTGGAGTACCCCTGAGTTCAATCCCCAGTACCAAAAAAAAAAAAAAAAAAAAAGATAATGGGTATGTAAGAAGAGGGAATATAGTATTTTTTGTTTCCATATTGAGTTGATTATAATTCATTGTTTAATTGTATATTATGTACTTAGAGATTCTTTTAAGCTATGGAACCAGCTAGAGAGAACAGGTCAGGGAGAGAAACATGTTTATTCAGTTTTAATCTCAGAGAGAGCTCATAAATAATAAGAATCAGAAAAGTACATTACTTCTTTAATAAAGAATATCAAAGATATTTAACAGTTTGAGAATAAGATATTATATAATGAAGAATTTGACTGGCTTTTGACCTTGCTAGGCAGACTCTAAATTCTTGGAATTTCCAGAGTGATGGAAGTGTCTGTCATTCATGGTATGTCTTGAAAATTTATTCTAATGAGGTGACTCACAGTGGGCTTCCGCACAGTTAATGTTAAGGAGATGATTTAGGATGGGAACTGGGAAAAGACTAAACATACTGTTAGAAAGTTGGAGCTTTGAGTTATGTGATAATCAGTCTGACTTCTGGGGAGAAAAATCTAACTGGTGAATGAATCCAATTGTGACATCAATAATTCAATCATAACTATAAAAGAAAATCCCGCCAGGCAGAGTGGCACACACCTGTAATCTCAGTGACTGGGGAGGCTGAGGCAAGAGAATTTTAAGTTCAAAACCAGCCTTGGCAATTTAGCGAGGTCCTAAATAAGCTACTTGATGAGACCCTGTCTCAAAATAAAATTAAAAGAGGGCTAGAGATGTGGCTAAGTGCCTCGGGTTCAATCCTTGGTACCAAAAAAGAAAATCCCAATAAAAACTAGCCTAGGTGAGCTTCCAAGGTAAGTAATAATACTCTGCATATTATCACATATCAATATGTGGGAAAGATAACAAGTCTTGTCCCTGTAGTGAGAACATAGGGGAAACTTTGCCTTTGGGATCCTCCCAAACTTTGCTCTATGTCTCTTTCCTTTTGGCAGGTTCTGATCTGTATCCTTTTGCTATAATAAAACCATAATCCTAAGTGTAACATAACACTTTGCTGAGTTTTGAGTTATTTTAGCAAATTAACAAGCCCCCTTCCCCACAATCTGTAGCCAGCTGCTCAAAAGTGATGGTGGCCCACTGTCTGACTGAAGTGAGGACAGTCTTGTACTGGATGTGTCTGGCCTAATCCAGGGTTTGCTGATGTAAGAAATTACTGTAGGTACTGACCTTTTGCATAGTTTAGTATCATTTGCAACATTCTTAACTCATGTGGTAGGTTCATAGCATTACAATGTCTGTAGTTCATTAAAAAAAATGAACATCATCTTGAGCATTATCTCGGTTTCTTTTTTCAGCTATTCTTAATGCCATTAACGAGTAAGCATATGCTTTACACAGACTTATGCCATCCTGTAAGAAACCTTCATGATAGTTCAGTTAAACTTTGGTGTGGTTGGTGTTCTCTTCACTCTTTCAGAATTCTATTTCACTTGATATTTTCTCAGTACTACCAAAATAACTAAATAAATTTATCTCTATGTACTTGACCTATGACTAGCATTTCATTCTTATCATAGGGTCATAATGAAAAATCCTTTCAGGGTCTGCATTATGTTAAGTTTTTATCGTGGTGATCAAAACACCTGAACAGAACAGCTTAGAGGAGGAAAAGTTTATTTGCTCTCACAGTTTCAGAGGTTTAGTCCATGGCAGTTGATTCCACTGTTCTGGTCCCTGAGGTAAGGCAGAACACCATGATGTAAAGGCAGGGCAGAGGAAAGCTACTCAGCTCATGGTAGCCAGAAAGCAGAAGAGGAGCCAGGGGGACAAGATATAATAATCCCCAATGGCATGCTCCCAAAGATCTACTTCCTCTAGACACACTCCACCTGCCTACAGTTATCACCCAGTTGATCCTTCAAATAATAAATCTGTCAAATGGATCAATCTACTGATTAGGTTATAGCTTTCAGAATCTAATCATCTCACATCTGAACATTCCTGCATCAACACAGAAGCTTTTATAGAGAATACTCAAATTCTAACAAGGTTTTAAAGGTACAAAGCTCTATCATCACAAAATAAGACTGATATTGGACTCCTGATACACTTTTTAAAATCCATCTGATGGTTCTTTGATGGCTTAACGTATTTTTTTTAATATTTATTTTTTAGTTGTAGGTGGACACAATATCTTTATTTTATTTTTATGTGGTGCTGAGGATCGAACCCAGTGCCTCCCGCGTGCTAGGCGAGCACGCTACCACTGCGCCATAACCCCAGCCCGGCTTAATGTATTTTATTAACATGCTGAACTTTATATTGTCTAGTATTAGAATCATAGATCTAACATGATCTATTTCCTTCTCAGGCACAAAATGTTTCCTTTATAGGATTTAAATTTAGGTTATAACTGGCAGCTATTCTATTTTATAACTACAAATGTACCATACTTTACTTGAATTGCCAACCGTATTCTTTCTAACAAAGGATCACAGGCCCCTCTCAAGAAATCACCTGGGGATTATGTTAGGGAAAAAAGGTTCACAAAGGTTTTATTTCAGTCAAAGAGCATTTCATGGACAGTAAAAGTAGGTAAAAACAGCTTGAGGTAGTACAGGTGTTGTCTTTGAGTTGCCATCCTCCTACCCTCATTCTCTGTAAAAGGATGTATACAAAAGCACAACAATTTTACAGGTCCTGGGCATGGATCAACACTGCTGAGAGGCTTGAGGTCTCTACAAGTTCACACTATACACTGTATATGTAGATCTAGCACATACAACTTCTCTTTAAAGTTCCTGATGTGCTGTGCAATCTACTTGGCTTAAAATTAACTTCCTATGACTTTGCAATCTAAATGAAAGGATTCGAAGGGTCTAACACATTTCAGATATGGTTTCTTTAATGGCTTTCCATCATTTCCTAGGAGTCTACCACATATGATTATTTTAGCAGATACTAATACTTGACCAATTTCTTTTGCTTTCCTTTATAGTTGTCTCATAAAGTCTTCAATTTTTGTTGTTTACTTTCTACTCATTCAGGGAAGGTGCTTAGTACTTTGAAAGCACTGGGATGATAAAATGTTTTGTTATCTCTTTCTGATAATCCCATGTGAAAATCTAACATTTGATATACTTGGTTATCAGTCACTGCATATTTTCAAATTACTTATATCTGTGGAAGTGCTTACTATTGCAGGGGGCAGCCACCTACTCTTCTAAGCATTTGAAAATAAATGATCAGAGAAAAGTTAAAATTAAAACAAGATCGAGAAATGGTTTACCAACACAATAGAACAGCAATTCTTGTTTTTTGACCATGAAAAGATTCTTTGCAAAAATTACTAAACCCAACCATTTCCTCCTCAGAAACGCAGCACTTGTACATGGGCTTTCAGGGGTTTCCTGGTTCTATAGAAGCCTGCCTATACATGAATCCATTCAAGAGTTCTTGTTTTATAGCTCATATGTGTATGTTAAATATAAATGTGTTTATACGTATGTGTTAGCCATGCATGTAAACATATAAAATACATAATATATGTACATAAAAAGATACATATTTATATAACTGAGAGATTTGCATAATACATATTATATAATGTGATATTCACTTAAATATACATAAGAGTTATAAACTAGGATACATGTATAGGTTTCTGGAGAACTAAGAACCCAGAAACACATATTTGTATTTATAAAAACTTGCACTTGTGAATTGGGAAGGTGGGGCTGGGTGAAGAAAGATTAATTGGGTTTTACATGTTTCTGTATTTACTGAATTATCTTTGTGGAACTCTGGGTCTTAGATGAACTTAAAAAAAATAAAAATCATTATATTTGTTGAGCATCCCCTGTTTAAAATGCTTGGGATCAAAATAATTTTTATGCTACTTGCACATAAATAATGAGGTATCTTGGGTGTGGGAATCAAGTCTCTACATGAAATTCAAGTATGTTTCATACATACCTTATGTACATAGCCTGAGGTAGTTTTATTCAGTATATTTAATGTGCCTTCATTTTGACTGAGACCTGTCATGTGAGATCAGGTATGGAAGTTTCTATTTGTGGCATCATGTTGGTACTCAGAAAGCTTCAGATTCTGGAGCATTTTGGATTTTGGGTTTAGGAATGCTCAAGCTGTTGCCACTGTATTAAAGATATTACATATCAATTAGAATGAGGACTGGTCAGGTATGGAGGTATGACAAAATTTTCAAAGACAATGATTTATTTCACCTCCAACTTGTGCCTCCCAGAATCAATGATCTGATCATATAGCAGAGAAGATAACCATACAAAGTAATAGAGGCACCCAAAGAATGTAGAAACAAATAATTGCTATATCTCAGAAGAGGGAGAAGTATATGTGAAAACAGCATTTAACTCAGCTCTGAAAATATTTATCTTCTACATCTTTGCTTCCTTAACACTGTTACATATATAACTTGTTACTTATAAATTTAATTTTCTTCTCTGATAGCACTATGCTACTTCACAAAGCCACTATTAAAGTATACTATGCCTTCACCAAATTGTTGTATTATTTGCTTTACAAAATAGAATGGTAATATGATGATAGTTGTGAGGTTTTTGATCATGTGAATAGGTCAATACTCAGTGAACCTTTGTTCTTCAGATTATTTTAAATACTCAGATGCAAAATCTTGAGGAAAACATCTTAAAAATGTTAAAACTTTAAGTGAAATACCCTGAGGCCTCTCTATTATTTTTATAACTTCCTCTGAATCTACAATTCTTTTAAAATAAAAGTTAGAAAAGAAGAAAATCCAGCACATATTCACTGTAACACATTTGGAAAATACAGAATTGTGTGTGTGTGTGTGTGTGTGTGTGTGTGTGTGTATACCCGTGTGTGTATGCCATACATGTATAAAATAGAAGTTTATGCATAATCTAAAATATAATTATAAAGTATGATATTAAGCATCCTGAGAAATAATTTCTAAAAACCTAAAAAATAGAAAAATAAGAGAAAAACAATTCCCTCTAGTGGTCTAACATGAATATTTTAGGAAGACAAACAAAATGGTTTAAATAATGATTTCAATGTGTGATAAAGTACAAGGCTTCAAGCATAAGTCTCTAAAAATATTTTTAAAAATTGGACAAAGGGTAAGAACTATTTAAAATACACCATTTAAATCTTTACCTCATAGTTTTCTTTTAGAAAGCACAAGTTTAACATAAATGAAAATGCAACCAGTAACTGTACTAATTAATCAAAAGAAAAAAAAATTAAAGTTAAGTACAGATCTAGGTTCCAGAGAAAACTGAAAAACTGTGCACAAAAGAAAACTTGGAGTGTATTTATGTGAATGTATTTTGGACAGGAAAGAAAGATCTGGGGGTAGAGAACAGAGAATTCTAACGTGAAGATTAGCAGCCAGGAAGGGGCCTGGCAAACATAATAAGGGACGGACAGGAAGGGAGAGAAGCACAACAGATGAAGAGGGTGAGAGATGGAGAAGGAAGGGGTAAAGTACATCCAGAAAGGAAAAGGAAGGGGCACACAGAGTTACAGACAAAGGGAGAGGAAAAGATGGACAGATACTAGCAGAAAGGGAGAGGAAAAGATGGACGGATACTACCAGAAAGGAAGAGAAAAAACAGAGGCACACAGACAGCGAAAGCAAAAGTCAGGGAAGCCAAGATGAGAGGAAGAGAAAAGAAAGAGAAGTGGGGACAATATGGAGGAGGAGAGGAGAGAGATAATCAGATGGGGAGAAAGAGGCACCCAGAGACACAAACTAGACAGAAAGGGTGAAAGACTGAGACAAAAAGGGAAAGATAAAAGAAGAGGGAGAGATGAGTGGGTTGAGGAGGGAGAAGAGGAGAGGAGATAAATACTCAGAAAATCAAAGGGAAGGAGGTGAGCAAGTGAACAAGAACCAGAGACAGCTACAGGCAGAAACCTAATGGAAAGAGATGAAGAAGGAAGGTATTAAAAAGAGCATGAGAAATGTGACAAAGTCTGGGTCAAAGCAGTTGCAGGAAAGAATTGAGCGCATGTGCTGATTTATTTTCATTTTTTTCTTTTGAAGTTCTTAAAATTAAAAATCTGAAGCTTAAAAAAGTAACCATGGTGAAATTCTCATGGCATTAGGCTAAAACAACACACCTGATAAAAACCCTAATTTTAACAATAGCTATTAATATTTTCATGACCCTAATTACTCACACAGTTGGGAATCAAAAGAGACAAAAGAAAAGCAATGATATTCAGTGTTAATAAAAAGCCATTTAGTGATTTTCCTTCTAGCTCCTTTAAAAAGGAAATGAGTTATTTAAGAACAAAATAACTGTTTCAAATGGTAATGGGGAGCATGCTTGAAAATATCAGAGCAGTTCCAAATCCAGGCAATTCAAGGTAAAAAAGCAAGCAAAACTCTAAAAAAATCTTATGAACAATTCAGTTACAAACTAATGGACTTCTTTCATTATATAGTACCAGGTATATGGTGAGATTTCAGGAATCAAAATAACAAAGTAAATGTCAAAGTTTTCATATGATTTAACTAGAGATCAGATACTCCTAAAAAATTACATAGTCTAATTAGCATTTTGTTTCACAATGTGATGATTATGTTAATCATAAAAATGACATATCTAGGTTTTGCCCTGTTATAAGCACTTTAAAAATTATTCTACCTCTTCCTTAGAAGAGTATAAAAATAATTAACAAGAATTTTAAGTTAAGGTTCTTAGTTTCTTAGTTTTCAAAAGAAAAGAGTCTCATTCATGCTGTATTTGGTCCACAATGAAATTTTAAAAAATTGAACATGTCACACAGCATGTCTATTTAAGATGAACTTAAAAGAGATTTATTATTATCCAACTGATCATTTGTTTTGTATATACAAATACCAGTTAGCACACCAGTAACTATTCTATCAAGATGTAAAAAGTTACAGAAAATCCGAGGGGTAGAGGAAAAGAAATTGGTGCTATAACTGAGAAGTAAATGACTCCTACTCTTTTTATTTTATCAACCTAAATACATTTTATCAACCTAAAAACTATTTTTCCAAATGCTCTCAGTTTAGACATACTAATGATATTATCACACACATCCCTAATTAAAATTGTGGTATCAAATGAACATGGACAATTCTTTATATCTGATTACCTTTTGTACACATTTAGCAAATAAATTAAGAGTCACATACCTTCATTGTATTGATATTTGCTTCATCATATAGAGTTAATGAAGATGTACTTTCCATAGTATCTGTAAACTGATGCTCTGCATTGCTTCTCTATAGAGCTCGGCACATACACATCCAGCTGATTAGTCAGGCACTGGGAGTGCCTGCTAGAGCAGTCTACAGCACTTGCCGAGGACTCAGAGACAATAGAAAGTCAACAGCTGTATGTTGTGATGTCAGTAACACTCTAGCCAGTCACCACCCAGAATTAATCTGAAATGCATCAGAAGCTATATTGAGCTCTTCATTAGCAATTCAGAAGCAATGATGCAAAAGCCCAAGAAACTGTGAATGTGCAAAGATTGCCAGGATTTTTGAGATTTCTCACTGTTAAAATATCGTTGCACAATGATGCCTGATCAAACTGGTACAAAAAGTTGAGATAATTACATTTTTTCTGTAATTTCCTAAAGAAAAAACATAAGGAATCTAGGTACTGCTCATGTATCAATTTAAAAATAATTCTTTGACTCTTTAACAACCTTAGAAAAAAGACAATCCATCTGTAATATTTGAAATCCCATGACAGTTTTGCATTTTTAAACTGACTTTGTTACAAAGAAAGAAAATGCATTAGGACCACAATTCCTTGTTTCTTAATTTGTGCTAAAATTAAAATAGCTTGCTTACTCTGGCAAAAGCATTACTTCTACACACCAACAGATGGAGACAGTGATAGAGCTATGATCAGAGGACAATTCTGCCTCCTGTCAGATGCTTGTTGGCTATATTAGTCCAAGAGAACATACAAAAAAAAGGAATCAACCTATAGTGAATTTAAAAAACCCAATGTTTACTAACTATGGGAAGTCAAATAAAATAAAATGAACACAAAATAATTTGTGTCTTTGAGTAAACACTGAATAACCAGAGAAGTGTGTTTTTTGGATTCTCATGTGCCTATCTCCCATTTTGTTAAGATCATACTTTCCATAAGCAGAAATGCTGGGAGAATTCCACCATACAATGCTCATGTATTACCTGCACTATCTGAAGAAAAATCTGTATACCTCTGTCCAGAAATACTACTGTTCTCTGTCATTAAAATGTTAACTCTTCTAGGGTTTATATAATCCTACAACCCAAAAGATTAGGGTGCTCTTTATACCAGTTTGGTAAACACCAAAATAAAAGCGACTTTATACTATAATCTTAAAATTATTGTTATTGTTTTTATAAAAATAGGTTCAATTTCAGCCTTGTAAGTAGATTTAAGTTAAAAATACATACAAATCCACAAAATCATCTTTGACTATTCAAAGATGGGAAAGCAGCTAATAGTGAATCTTGTCTGAGATATTTCCCAATAATTTACCTAAAAATTTCCTCAAATTCCTATTTCCCCAGCATACAGTTCTTTAGTATGCCCTGCCCTTTTCACTACCCAGATACTTTTAAAAAGTTAAAAAACAAAAACAAAACAAACAAAAAAACAAGATCTACATTAAGTATCCAAATATACAAAAAAAAAAAAAAAAAAAAGTATCCCAGTCCCTGACTTTTGTATAAATATTTACTGCTTCTACCAAAGGGTACAAATGATTTTTCTCAGACAAAATTTTTGCTACTTAAGAGAAACATAATATCAAGGCAGTGCTCCTTTAAAACTGTAATACAAACTCTAGGTATCAACAGATGGATAAGCTGAAATGCAGAATAATGAAGTAAATCACTTATGTTTTGACAAGTACTAAAATGAATATTTCTATTACATTTCAAATTATTCTATTTCCCAAGCTTTGGAAACTGTTAGGTCTTGCAAATTCAAGTAATTCTGAATTAGTAAAAAATAATAATTAAAAATATTTCAAAATATAGTTTGAGTACTGTCAAGTAGAGGCCTTCCTCTAATTCTGAAGGTAAAGGAATAAGCTGTTAACAGTAAATTCCAGTGCTGATAAACTTTAATTCAGGCCTAGTCACTGGTATTACAGGCATGTACCACCACATCTGGCTTACTGTTGCTTTCGATTTATCCTTGCTCATGGTAGCTTTTTCATGTGTGGTCTTCACCCATTTTTAAGGCAGAAGGTCATATTTAATTTGATTGCAAGTTCATTTTTTAAAAAATTTAACTGTAAGCTTGAAAATATTTTTGAGCCAGGCATGGTGGTGCACGTCTGTAATCACAGAGGCTCGTGAGACTGAGGCAGGAGGATCACAAGTTCAAGGCTGGCCTCAGCAATTTAGCAAGACCCTAAATAACTCAGTGAGATCCTGTCTCTAAATAAAATATACACAAGGGTTGTGGACATGGCTCAGTGGTTAAGCACTCCTGGGTTCAATCCCTGGTACCAAAAAAAGAAGAGATTAAGAAGAAGGTGGAATACAGAAGGTTGCATTCTTGGCTGCTCTGAGGAGTGAAACCAAGAAAATTGACAGGCAGCTTCTCAGCAAGGTGGGTGAACAAAAAAAGGCAGGGAGACTTTACTGGAATTTAAAACTGGACATTCAAAGTAGATTGGGGCCCCAGGAGTTTGGATATAATAAAATAAGGAAGAAATATCCAGCGGCATAGCTGCTGCCACAGCCAGGCTGAAAGCTCCAGTGAGAGACGTCCCTCTGTGAGCATAGTAGAGGGATAAGGGACTTAAAGGAACCTGCACTTTTGGGAGGCTGGAGTAATGTCTGGGTACAGAGCATTTAGAAACCAAGGTCATTCCTCAACAAACCTGAAGGACATGCTGCATGATATATATCTGTGTGTGGGGAAAGAAGCTACCATCTCTCCAGGTGGCTGCAGAGGACAAAGGAAGGAACCATTTTGTACCTGTGGTGCAGGGCCAGCAACGGAGGAAGCTGATTCTTGGCAAACTCAGGTTTGGCCCAAAATATAGGCCCAGTAAAAAACACAAGTCGCACAATAGTGTGCTTAAGGGACAAGGAGAAAATCAAATGTGTAGAGACGTTTACACAAGAGACAACTGGTCACAGAAACCCACCGGGCTCTACCCTACCCCCTCCAATCGAACTGCTTGCAGGACCAGGTGGGAGAGATGGATTTGGCCTGGAACTCAGAAGGATGGGGGCAGGTGAAATTGTTTTAAGATTGAACCAGAGACCAGGAAACATGGGGTCTGCAGATAATGTAGGGGACTAAGAATTGGGTCCCTCACCACATGAGTGGAACCCAGGTGAGATCCCTGGTGTAAAATCTTCCACCTTGGACCAACAAGTACTGGGTGCCGGAGGTACACAGATTTAAAATCTTCAGACCAACTGGCATTCAGCAAATAGCCTAGAGCCCACCCAAGCTTAAACCCTGCCTCCAGGAATTCTGCCTATGGAATTAGCTCTCTCACTCCAGCAATCCAGAGGGGGCATCACCACACTTCAGAAGACCTCACCTAAAGCTGCTAAGAGAAGCTGAGAATACTTTAAACTCCAAGGGAAAGAATTCTTTAACTTTTTATCAAGATTTTTTTCTTTTCTTAAAATTCTTTTTCACTGTTTAAATGTGACCTTAATAGTACATGGACATTTATATAGTCTATTTTTTTTTTCAATGTCTAGCATTTTTGAAGCCAGTTATTTTAAATGGATCAGCTTTTTGTGAACTAGGATGTTTGATTAGTATATTTTAGTTTTGTATTCCTTTATTTTTAAAAATTTTTGGCTTTATATATTTTTCTCCTGTTTCCTTTGATTCTCTTTTCTTTTGCTAACAGCCAATTTCTTGTTCTCTGACTCTTCCTTCAATGTTTTCTTCTGTCTTCTCTCCTCCCTCACAATCATCACATCCTATATCACTTCTATTCTCTCCCTACCATTTGAAAATGTAAACCCTTTTGCAAACTTGCTGTTTTTATTATATGCAATAACTGATCATATCATTTCTGTTTATTGTGATAATTAACATTGTAGACATCATAGCAGTAACTATTTGGTTTAATGCTGAAAATTGCATTGATTGTAATTATCTATCTCCCCCTAAACAGTGAGGTACTGGAAACCTTCAGGGACAGGGTAGAAACTACTGCCACAGAGCCATACTGTTAGGTGGGTAGACACACAAAAAAACATGAAAAAGGGAATAAATCGCCCCAAGCAAACCAAGTTACTCCAGTAACAGAATTCATCAACACCAAGTGAAGAAATGTCAGAGAAGCTTAGAATGTACACAGTTAAACTGATCTGTAAAGTAAAGGATGATATAAGAGCAAATACAGGTAGCAAAAGATCAATAAAAAGAGATTCTGGAAAAAACAAACAGAAATTCTTGAAATGAAGGAAACAATAAACCAAATTAGAAATTCAATAGAAAACATCACCAACAGACTAGACCACTTGGAAGACAGAACCTCAGACAATGAAGACAAAATATGTAATCTTGAAAATAAACTGGACCATGCAGAGGAGATGTTAAGAAACCATGGAAAGAACTTTCAAGAAGTATGGGATAACGTGAAAAGATCAAATTTAAGATTTATTGGGATAGATGAAGGTGTGGAGATACAAACCAAAGGAATGCACAATCTTTTCAATAAAATAATATCAGAAAAATTTTCAAATCTAAAGAATAAAATGGAAGGTCAAATACAAGAGGCTTACAGGACCCCAAATGTGCAAAATTACAACAGACTCACATTAAGGCGCATTATAATGAAAATGCCTAGCATACAGAATAAGGATAGAATTTTAAAGGCTGTGAGAGAGAAATATATGATTTTGTATAGAGGGAAATCCTCAAAGCTAGGAGGTCCTGGAATAACATATACCAAACTCTGAAAGAAAAGGGATGACAACCAAGAATTCTATATCTAGCAAAATTAAGCTTCAGAATTAAAGATGAAATAAAAACCTTCCATGATAAACAAAAGTTAAAAGAATTCGCAACCAGAAAGTGTGCACTTCAGAATATTCTCAACAAAATATTTCATGAAGATGAAAAAAAAAAGTGAAAATAAGTAGAGGAACTACACTAAAGGAACAGCCAATCAAAGGAGAAACTAATTCAAATTAAAACTAGAAATAAACCAAAATAACTAGGAACACAAATCATATCTCAATAATAACCTTGAACCTTAATGGCCTAAACCCATCAATCAAAAGACATAGACTGGCTAGGCGCGGCGGTGCACGCCTGTAATCCCAGCACTTTAGGAAGCTGAGACAGGAGAATCAGGAGTTCAAAGCCAGCATCAGCAACAGTGAGGTGCTAAGCACAGTGAGACCCTGTCTCTAAATAAAACACAAAATAGGGCTGGGGATGTGGCTCAGTGTTTGAGTACCACTGAATTCAGTCCCCGGTATCCAAAAAAAAAGAGAGAGAGAGAGAGAGACAGAGAGAGACAGAGAGAGAGAGAGAGAGAGCGGGAGAGATACAATGGCAGATTAGATTAAAACACAAGACGCAACAATATGCTGTCTCCAAGATACTTACCTCATAGGCAAAGACATCCACAGACTGAAGGTGAAAGGATAGGAAAAAAAATCACTCACATGGATCGTTTAAACAAGCAGATATTTCTATCCTCATATAAGATAAAGTAGACTTCAAGCCAAAGTTAATCAGAAGAGACAAAGAAGGACATTCCATACTGCTTAAGGGAATTATATATCAATAAGACATAACAATCATAAGTATGTATGCCCCAAACAATGGAGCATCTACGAACATCAAACAAATCTTCTCAACTTCAAGAATCACACCACAAAACAATAATACTCGGTGACTTTAACACAACTCTCTCAATACTGGATAGATCTTCCAAACAAAAACCAAACATAGGAACTATAGAACTAAATAATACAATCAATAATTTAGATTTAACAGACATAAGTAGAATATTTCATCTATCAATGATTGAATACAGTCATTAATGTATTCTAGACCACTGCCAAGTGGTCTAGTCTGTTGGTGATGTTTTCTATTGAATTTCTAATTTGGTTTATTGTTTCCTTCTCACAGCACACAGATCCTTCTTTACTATAGACCATGTTATGTAAGCTATCACATATGTTGGCATACAATTGTAATGTTACCTTAACATATTTTTAGCATCTGTAGGGTTATTTTGACAGCTCCCTTTCCATTGACATTAATTTTTGTGTTCTTGCTTTTTTCTTGATTAGACTTTATTTTTATTGAATTTTAGCTGTATTATTTCTTCTGTATTTCACATACTTCTGCTCCTACTCTGTTTTTTCCTTCCTTCTACTTAATTTGAAAATAATTTGTTATTATAGCTTCTTTCTGATACAAGTACTCTCAGTTATAAATGTTCATCTGAATACTATTTAATCCCAGAGATCCTGGTATTTTAAGTTTTTATTACCACTTCATTCAAAGCACTTTTTATTTATTTTTGTGCTTTCTTCCTTGACCTCAGAGATATTTGTAAGTGTGCCACTTAATTTTGAAATAGTTTATGTGGGGGTGACATTCCATATATCTTAAGGTAATTGATTATTTTTAAAATATTTATTTTTTAGTTGTAGGTGGACAGAATATCTTTATTTTATTTTTATGTGGTGCTGAGGATTGAACCCAGTGCCTCACCCGTGGTAGGCAAGCGCGCTACCACTGCACCATAACCCCAGGCCAAGGTAATTTTTTTTTTAAATATTTTTTTAGATATTTATGGATCTTTATTTTATTCATTTATTATTTATACGTGGTGCTGAGGATCGAACCCAGTGCCTCACGCATGCTAGGCAAGCGCTCTACCACTGAGCTACAGCCCCAGCCTCCAAGGTAATTCATTTCTAATGTAATAAGTCACGCAGGAAACAGTCTGCATGATCTCAAGTTTTTTAAGAAAGTAATGGAAATGCTTTTTATATTGATTGTATTGGTTATACACATGTCAAAACTGATCAAACTGCATACCTCAAATATGTGCATTTTACTGTACTTCAATTTTACCTCAATAAAGCTATAGGGAAAAAAAAGAAAGAAAAAAACCCCCGAAAACCTTAATTCAGGAAAAATCTGCAACTTGCTCACGAGACAGAAAACCTCATCTTTGATATTCTTGGATGCCGCACCATTAATTGCCTAAGTTGACTGTGCTTCTACCCTATGAATGTTTAATACAAAATCAAACAGATTTTGAAAGGTTTCCAATGAAATTGTGCTCAGAATACTCCATCATGGCCAGATGCTATGGGTAACTTTCAAAGAACAAATCCTCAATAAAAGAAACCTGAGTTTAATAGATTTAACTTTTTGCCTGCATCTTAAATTTTATACAGTACATGTTAGAACATCCAGCAACTTCCTCTGCAAAAATAGAAGCACACTGACTCTATGAATGCAGGGTTTAAGAATAGTTATAAGGTAAAAAGATAATTCCCAACTGAATTGTAGGAACTGGGGCAACCCTGTGACTAATAACAGAAATTTAATTGTCTAAATCTAATTACTGGCATTACTGATAAACTTTCTTAATTTTTTATGATTCTTTAGCTCTTATGGGATTTTCAAAAGTGTTCAACCTTTAAAAGTGAAAACCACATTTGAACCCAATTTTCTCACATATTTCTTAAGACATTCAAAATAGAAAAAGTAAATAATTACTATTGCCAAAGGTTCTCTTATGGAAACAATAAAAAAAAAATCTAATACCTCTCTTAGTAGTAGAAACTCAATATTTGACAACCAGTAATATGATAATTGATTCTGGTGAGAATCATAAGTAGATGATAAAAACCTGTTGGATGAGAGAGTGTTGTTGAACAAGATATTCTTTGGTTATTAATAACTTTTAATTTTAAAGGCATGTTTATAACCAGAAGACTCCCATTTCAACCAAGTGAGCAAATTTAACATTACCAATAATTGGAGAGGCTAACAGTTCATGCCTCCTGAAGCACTGTCACAGTGCTTATTAAATCACATATGCGGTATTATTCCAAAAATATTTAACCTGGATCTAATAATAAAAAAAACTAATAAATTTAGACTATAGATCATTCTATAAGACAGCTAGCTTAAACTTTTCTAAAATACCAATATTGTGAAAGAAAAAGTTAGGGAAATTACCTAAGATTGGAGAGACATACCAACAAATCTAAAGTGTTATACTTGATGGGGTTGTAGATTTTTAAAAAATTATGAAGGATATTTATAGAACAATTGATGTGGCATAAACATGGTCAGTATATTAGGTTATTATGTTTCACCCATAATAAATTACTTGGGTGTGATAAAGATTACAGAGAGAGAGAACACACACAAATGTGCCAAAATGTTAAAAAGTAGCACGTCCAGAAGGCTATTTGGGCATTCATTTTACTATCTTTAAACTTTTCTGTGCAGCTCTTTCCTGTAGGACTCCTTCCCTTTTCTTGAGGCTAAGTCCTACATTTATTGTAGTTGTTTTTTTAAAAAAATTTATTAAGAATTTAAAACATCTTTAAACTGTGACAGTACTTTCGGCAGGACTTTCTCTTTATTTACTTATTTATTTATTTTTGTGTGTGGTGGTAGGGATTGAACCCAGGGTTTCACCTACATGTTGGTAGGCTAGCATTCTACCAATGAACCACACTCTCAGCCCAGGATGATTATTTTATCACAATGTTCCAGCTGTCCCTACAGCTGGGGAGATAGGCAGGGAGATTTATATATAGCAATACTACTTCACTGTTATTAAATATATCACATTTTCCTTTTAAAATACATTTGAAGTAAAAATACTTCACTTTGAAGTATAAAAAACAGGATGCAGAGGATATTATTCTACTCTAGGAAGTTTCTTATTACTACTCCATGCCAAGCAGCATGGGTTTCTGGCCCTCCCCTGCACACCCTTTCTTGTGCTGAGTAAGCCATCTCCCTAAGTTAGTATTCTCCACTAGAGACACACTGCTAAGCGCCCAGAGGACAACCAAGGCATTTGAATTCTGGAAAATTTTTCCTCATTTTCTCAAAAAGTCTGCTGCTTTTATGGAACATGACATTATAACACCCTGAAAGGAAGTAAGAAACTTCTTGTGGGCCAATTTTTTTTTTCCTTTTTGTGGTGCAGAGGATGGAATCCAGGGCTTTGTGCATGCTAGGCAAATGCTCTACCAAAGTTACACCCCAGCCCCTTTCTTCAGTCAGAATAAACTGCTCAAAAACAAACAAAAACAAAAACAAAACAGATTCCTAAGAACTGTCAATAAACAATAAAAGTGTTAAGTCTTAATCTCCGCTTGGTGAGATACTTCCATTTATAACATCACACAGGTGCAGTAAGATGTTTTCTTTGACTTGTGAAATAACATACTAACAATTTTGCAGTTGGAAAGCACCTCAGAATCATTCTATCTAGTTCACACCTTATTTTATAGTTCAGGAAACTAAAGTTCAAAAGTGAAGTGACATGATTCCTGTCTTAAAATAAGTCTGTTAGTAGTCAGAGTACCTAGCCAATTAAGATTCTGTAACAAGTCTGCCTGACATTACTTAGAAATGTTCCAAACACAAACCTGCCCTAACCTGTTGGATACTATACTCTTGCCGAATCTGATTAATTGAAAAATGAAATTGAATAATATAAACATGAAAGGATTATGACCCATGTCAGGTGGATTCCTTTTGCCCTGTGAACCACAAAGTTCATTCCCAGGCTGTGCCCACCCACTGGCATTCTGTTGTAATGAGTCTCCAGCTATTTTATCACTTACATTTACATGTCATGTAACATTTTTTTCTTTTTAGTTTTGTGCTGGGGATTGAATCCTGGGTCTTGTGCATGCTAACCAAGTGCTCTACTATTGAGCTACACCCCCAGGCATGTAGCATTTTTAATGTGCTTCATTTGAGAGTTTCACCTCCAGGTAAAAGTTCTTTATAACTTATGTTTCTAGCTTGTATAGATGTGTGTAGTTACATTTTTAAAAAATGCACTGAGTGCTTGACTACTGATCACTCAAGATTAATGCTTATATATTTTTCATTTGCTAACAATGAAATAGCAACAATTTA
The DNA here is from genome assembly GCA_028644305.1 of Xerus rutilus. Classification (NCBI taxonomy): domain Eukaryota; kingdom Metazoa; phylum Chordata; class Mammalia; order Rodentia; family Sciuridae; genus Xerus; species Xerus rutilus. The sequence goes on along the minus strand of CM053402.1, from coordinate 75,458,605 downwards.
AACTATGTCACATAGAGAATGCTAGGTAGTAAGTAGTTTGAAAGTATTAATTAGTACTTCTAACAATAACCCAGAAGAGACATTATCTGTATTTTAATGTTGAAAAGACAAGAGATATAAACAGATAAAGGAAGTTTTCTTGGGTCATCACTTAGATTCAAAATATGAGGCTGGATTTAAATTATACAACTTTTTTACCCTTAATTAGTACACTATTCTGTTTCTATGTAAAAATTAAGGCTAAACAAACATAAGCTCAATTATTAAAGACATTTAGAAAACACGAGTATTTAAAATTGAAATATCTAAAAAAGGAGGGACTAAATCAAGAACTAGAGGATATAAATTTAGCAGTCATCCACTATCTCATTTAATACTTTCAATTCTGAGGAAAAATTCAAGATAATCTAACATCAAGGTTTAGTTAACATAATTCTTGTGAATCCAAGTTGAGATTAGTGAGGCAAAGAAATTAGGAAAGCAAACAGAGAATCTTATAATAATCTAGCTATAAAATGACAAGGATTGGGATTGGAGCATTAGCTGGGAAAGAAAAATGACGATAGTGGAGAGCCATTTCAAAACAAAACTTGACAAGTTCTGGATGACTGAGGAAAGAGAAGACTAAACTAATAATAATCCAAATACTTTAAAGTCTGTGTAATATAAAGAATGTTCATGCCACTAGAAGCAGCAGGAAATGTGGCATAGGAAAATGATAAAGGGGCAGAAAAAAAATCAATTTTTTTATCCACCCCTGTGCTCTACCCATCAAAAGTAATTAAGCAAACATTACATAAGCTAATAAACAATCTCAGATCATCTTTTATAATTCAACATATTCCAAAAGGCAGGCTCTAGAGTGGTAAGGAAGGACTGAGATATTCCTCAGTGAGATGAACTCAATTAATCAACATTCCACAAAGGGGTATCCAGAATTCTAGCCTCAGAGACTCAAATAATTCCAGAAATAAGGTATTGAGACAGTTAAGGGTAAGGAGAAATGTTCCACAGGTAGGAAATAGAATTAGTCATAAAACAGAATTCATAAGAGTTCATATGCTATGGATCTAAAGACAAATACAACAAATTACTCCCAAAGACCTTACAACCTATTTTCTAAATAACTCTGGACTCCATTCCCACTGCCAATAATGTAAAATAGACAACCATTATTTCCTGCTTGCATTTCCTCAAGAGGATTCTCACTGGTTTTTAGCCTTTAAAATGATCTTGCTCTCTGCTAACTTTTTATACCACAGGAAGTCTAGGGTATAATATAAACATCATTATAGGAATGTTGTAGGTACTAGAACAGAGGAACTAAAGGATGCTATGAAGTATCTAAGGAAGCACTGAAAGACAGTCTTGAAGGGTCAAATAATGCCTGGTAGAGTAAGTAATACTTAAGCCATCATCAGAATCAGCCAGGCAAAAGAGTAAGACAAAAGAAGGGACTTAAGAAAAAAAGAACAATATGAGCAAGATCCAAAAGACATTAGGATGAATGAAACTGAGAGGAGCTCAGCAAGGTAAGAAAGAGTAGCTTCAAGTTCAAGGAAGGATTTACAATGAAGCTAAAGATGTAAATAGGAATAAAATAGGCAAGTCCTTCTAAGTGATATTCAAGAGCTGGAACTTTTTTTGAGACTAATTTGGGAGATAATGAAGATAATTAGGGGGGTGACAATAAGAGATATTTTCACATAAAGGGTGACTGTGACAGCCTAATGAATGGATGAGCCCTCCAAGGAACAGCATGTAGAGAATAAAGAGTCAAGAATAAGAATGCTACTTAGACCAAGTTTTAATAATATTGCAACAAAAATATGAATAATCAAGCATCTCTTGTGAATGCATTCAGTCTTAATTCAGATAGAGTTCTGACAGAAAAGGTTACTAAGCTACCAAAATGTACCTGTTTTTTGTGTTCAAACAGCAAAAGTACAGGTGGCAACAGACACTAAGCTAGGACATGTACATATGTATAACACAGGTACAGGTGCATATTCATGCATCTACATTTATTTCTGTTCTTACATATTTGCATATGTATTTCATAAACCATGACTTTATATGGATACTTCCAAGTATTTCAATATTTCCAGTCAAGAAATGTTGGATTCATTCTAGCCACTACTTTATCCTGTAAATTCTTTTATCGAATGAGAAATTGGACTTTTATCTGAAAAATATTCACTTACTTGTTCAAGTAAGTATACATGAAGCACAGTTGTAGGATTCTTAAGCAACACCTCTGTGAGAAATACATTTACTCTTCAGAATGTAATTTTTTTTTCTTTTTGTATTTAGGGTATATAACCAAAATATTGTTTTCCAAAGTTACTTAGCTTTTCCTTCTCCACTCAGGTTGGTTTGGATGTTATTCATTTGTACTAAAGTAAACTTCATTTCTTAGTGTTTCTATTCTGTTTCAGGTTCCTTTCTCCCTAACCCCAAACAACCAGGTTGATTTTATTTATTTTTGGAGGCTACGTAAAAAATCACTAAGGTTCTGAGGGAGAAAAAAACAAAAACAAAAAACATAGTGCTGCTTCCCTCTCATTACTAGTATCTCATTCCCATTTTCCCCATCTTTCTGTCACATTCTCATTCATTCCTTGGAACTGTTTTCCTTAGTTTCTAGTTTATCATCTATTTCTTTTGCACAGATACAAATCCATGGGCTTCTGCAGATAACATATGTGAGCACTTCCATTCTTACATGCAAAGTAGTCTACTGTAGATTGTACTTAGTTTAATTAATTGCTCTCTTGAAGTTCAGAGATCTTCCTCCTTTTACTTTATTGTGTGACTATATTATCCAATCATTCTCCTGTCTGGACATTTAGGCTGTTTGAATATTTTACAATTACAATTGATTAAAGTTGTGCATATGGAGGTGTAGCTTAGAGAAGATTCCTAGAAGTGGGATTGTTGGGTCAAAAGGTTAGGTGCACATGTGAAATTACTAGATAGTACTCTCCAGAAAGGGCTACATCAGGGTGCACTTCAACCAGTAGTGTATGAGAACACCTAGTTCCCCAGTTTTTAAAAAAAAATTTTTAAAACAAAAGAATGCATTTCAAGTCATAGTACACATATGGAACACAATTTTCCATTTCTCTGGTTGTAAACAAGATAGATTCACACCATTCATGTCTTCATACACATACCTAGGGTAGTGGTGTCCATCTCATTCCACCATCTTTGCTACTTACATGCCTCCTCACTTCTCCTACCTCCCCTTTGCCCTATCCAAAGTTCCTCCGTTTTGTAAAAGAATATGCTGACATTCTATCCGATTTTCACCAATATGATAAAGGAGAAATGGTATCCTGGTGGTGTTTTTATTTGTATTTCTCCAGTGGGTTTAAACTGCCCCCCTCTCCATATGCAAGGGCCACGTTAACATTGTTTGTGAGTAGCTCATTTATGTATTTTCTTTACTTTCCTATCAGGTCTTTGTCCCTCAGCTCTATTTGTCCTTTTAATTAGCTCTTCTGACTGTTCTTCTTGGTGTTTGTCACGTAAGATTCTCTTATGTTCATGTAATTATACCTGTCAATCTTTTTTCACTGTTCCAAATTTAGTTATAGTCAGTCTTTTCCATATACCAAAGTTAAAGAAGAAAATCCATAGCCAGGCACGGTGGCGCAAGCCTGTAATCCCAGCACTTAAGGAGGCTGAGATAGAATAGCGAATTCAAAGCCAGCCTCAGCAAAGGTGAGGTGCTAAGCAACTCAGTGAGACCCTGTCTCTACATAAAACACAAAATAGGTCTGCGGATGTGGCTCAGTGGTTGAGTAACCCTGAGTTCAATCTCCAGTACCAAAAAAAAAAAATAATAATAATGTTTTGTTTCAGTACTTACATGTTTCTTTCTTGCTCTTTGTTTAGATTTTTAATCCATTTGGAGTTTATTCTTTCTTTTATGTATTTTGAAAATAGCTTTGAAATATAATTCATGTATCATATAATTAATCTGCTTAAAGTGTCTAATTCAGTGGGGAGTTTTGGTGTATTCATACAGTTGTGCAACCATCATGATAAATTTCATTTTTTTCAGAGTAAAAAGTGGGTTAATTGGGGGTTGGGGTATAGCTCAGTTGGTAGAGTGCTTGACTTGCATGCACAAGGCCCTGGGTTTAATCCCCAGCACTACAAAACAAAACAACAAAAAAGTGGGTTAATTAGCACCAAGAAAGGAGTAACGCTATCTAGCTTTCAGAGAATTCCTCAATCTTTCCCTGTAGAGGCTTCAATGCCCAAGGGCCACTGGGTTCTCCAATCTGAGGGCCCATCCAGAACCTTCCCTCCTGGGACTGAAGATGGCTGGTTGCTTATGGTAAAACTCCATCCAGCCTGCTCAGCAGTTAACACTTGGCACAGCCTGGTAAGTCTGTGCTACAGTACAGTATTGCAGCAGGCATGAGCTGTGCAGAATGGCCTTGTTTCCCAGTTGCTGCTGCTCTATCATATCACTCTCCACAATAAAATTAGGAACACTTTTATAATCCCAAAGAGAAATGTTGTACTTTTTAGCAGTTGCTCCCCTTTCCTTCCAAATTCCTTTAACCCCTGACAACTATTAATCTACTTTTTGTCTCTACAGATCTGCCTATCTTGGACATTTCACATGAATCATAAAATCTATGGCCCTTTGTGACTGCCTTTTTAGCATGTTTTCAAATTTTATCCAAGTTGTAGCATGTTTATCAGTACTTGCACTTTTATTGATGAATTATGTTTCATCATATGGATATACCACACAATCTATCAGCTGATGAACACTTTGGTTGTTCCCATTTTGGGCCTACTCTGAATACTTGTATATATTTTTTTGTGTTAAGTTTATTCTTCTGCATGGAGAAAGATGTGAATCTAATTTTCTCTCTTTCCAAATAGTCAACCAGACATTACAGCACATTTAATAAAAAGTCCACTGCAGTGACTTGAGACACCACTTTATTATTCCCACTTGTACTTAGGTGTGTTTCTGGGCTTTCTATTTCACTGTTGTTTATTCATGAGATAGTAGCACACGGATTTAGTTACAGAATTGTCCTATTACTGTATGTTTTAATGTCTGGTAGGGCTTAAGAGATCTTGTTTTTCTTTTTTTAGTTTATTCCTGGCTCTTCTTATATGTTTGTCTTCCCAGATCATTTAGCATCAATGGTTCTAATGTTACTAAAAAAAGGTTGCAGGTACTTTTACTGGGATTATATTCAATTTAGAAACTAAGGGGAAGTACCACCTTTATAATATCACTCTTTCAAGTCTACTTTTGTAATGTTTAAGTATCAAATAACTTTTAGGTTTTGTAGATTTCTTTTTACATTTATTCTCAAGCATTTACTTTTTTTTGTTGCTACTGTAAATAGAGCTTTCTTCATCATTGACTGCTAATCAGTTATTGTCTATGTATACGAGGCTACTCCTTTTAAAATTTCGTATCCTGCTACTTTAAATGGTTTTTATTGTTTGAAATATTTATAGTGATCCTAGCTATACTACCACATGATATGGAAATGTACTTTTATTTCTTCTTTATTCTTATGACTCTAATTAATTCATCTAATTGTATTGGTTAATACCTTATAATTCTGAATAGCAGCGAAGATTGTGGAACTTGCCTTGTTTCTATATACACCGTGGAAAGACCACCAGTATTTTTCATTATATTAGTACTGACAGAGGTAATTCATCATTTTTTAAAAAATTACTTTTTATAGTTGTTGATAGATCTTTATTTTATTTATTTATATGTGGTGCTGAGAATCAAACCCAGTGCCTCATACATGCTGGGCGAGTGTGCTACCACTCAGCCACAACGCAGCCCTTTTTTTAAAAAAATATTTTTATTTCATTTTTAAAAAGTATACTGTAATTCCTATCTCTGAGAAAGATTGTGTGTATGTATTTTTATCATGAGTGAATAGACTTTCAGCATTAGTACAGATGATTTTCCCTGCAAACTAATATGAAGCCTGATATTAATAGGTATCCTGATATTGAACCATCCTTGCATTCCTGAAATAAATCTCAAATGATCATGCTATATTAATATTTTATTTAATGGTTTTTAAAATCAGTATTTAAAAAGGATATTGGTTTGTAGTTTTCTTCCTTTTTTAGGTAGTTTTTATTAGTTTCAAGTATCAATATTAAATGTTTCCTAAAAGGAGTTAGCAAGTTTTCTATCATTTTCAATGCTCCAAAACAATTAATAGTAGCAAGGCTATCTAGTCTTTGAATGTCTGGTAGAATTACTCTGTGAAACCATCTGGGCCTAATGTTTTCAGTAAAATTTCTAATAAAATTCTTTGGTTCTTCTATAGAAATTCATCTGTTCAGCTTTTTCTAAGTCACTTTTGATAATCTTTATTTCCTTAATCATTCATTTCATCTAGATTTTTAAATTGCATCTACTACATAGTCTGATTTGTAAAAATATTTTTAAAAACCATTTTCAGCAGCTATTTTCCTCTATCTTATTTTGCTTATTTGTGTTTTACTCCTTTCCTTTACATGATTAAGTTACTTACTGGCTTGTCTATTTTGACAATTTAAAAAATTTCAGAATATAAATTGGGTAGGGTGGCATCCACTTATAATCCCAGCAGCTCAGGATGCTGAGGCAAGAGGACCACAATTTCAAAGACAGTCTCAGCAACATAGTGAGGATCTAAGCAACTCAGTGAGATCCTGTCTCAAAATAAAATAATAATAATGAAAAAGGACTGGGGATGTGGTTCAATGGTTACGTATCCCTGGTTTGATCACCAGTAACAAGGGGGGCAAATATCAGAATATAGATTTATTAATTAGGTCTACTGTTATCTATTTGTATTTGATTGGTTCTTTATGGATTCTTATCCTTCCCTCTCTTTTTCCTTTATTTTACTCTAGCTTCTGCACAAGAGAGAGAACATGAACTCTGAGTTTCTGAGTTTGGCTAATTTCACTTAGCAGGATATTCTCCAGTTCCTACAGATAGATATATATAAACAGAGTTTTCAGATTTAGGGTAGACATTTTTCTTTCTAGCTAAATGTTTAGATAAAGCTAAGCTTCCCTATGTGTTTCATCTCTACTTTTCTTTGCTTATGCTTGCCACAGAGTCTTGAGGTAGGCAGAAGCCAAATGAACATGTAAAAGATTATACTGGGGTTTGGTGAATTTTCTCTATTTATTTACAGTTATTTTGATATCTTAAATTCTCTTAAATTATACTGTACCTTCAACTATCCTTCTTACTGTTCCAATTTTTCTGGATAAAAAATTAGGAGGCACTAGCTAGATTACCCTTACTACTAGATGATCATTACTAGAAGTTATGTTCCAGATATTTTCCAAGTTATCTGGAAGTACTACTTGATAATTTTTTTTTGGTAGTAGCTTATTGAGATAATTCACATACTATATAACTGCCTATTTAAAGTATATAATTCAGTATTTTAGTACATTCATAGACTTGTTTAATTATCACAATAAATTTCAGAACATTTTCATTATCCATAAACACTGCTCTAATCCCTTCATCCCATACCCAGACCTAACAAAAGAAATCTACTACCTCTATTTTACCTATTTTGTGTATCTCATATAAATGGTATACAGCATATAGCCTTTTGTTACTGAATTTTTCCATTGCAATGATATCAAAGTTCATATAAACTGCAGCATATATTTCATTCTTTTTATTTGCCAAATAATAGTCCTAATATTAGATGAATATACTACGTTTTGTCTATCCGTTTATCACTGGATAGACATTTGGCTTATTTCCATCTTTTGGCTAGTACAAAATGTACTGTTACAAAAATTCATGTATAGTTTTTGTGTGAACATACGTTTTCATTTCTCTTTGCTATAAACCTAGAAGGTGAATTGTTGGGTTTAATAATAACTGCTTTCCCAAGTGGTGGTATAATTTTACATTTCCCCCAGCAGTGTAGGAGGATTTCAGTTTCTTCATATTCTTGTCAACACTTATTATTCTGTCCTTTGGATTACAGGCATAGTAACTGGTATTAAATGATATCTTCTCAGCGTTTTGATTTGCATTTCCTTGATGTGTTAGTCAGTTTTTGGTTTCTGTGACCAAATACCTGACACTAACAACTTAGAGAAGGAAAACTTTATTTGGGCTTACAGTTTCAGAAGTTCAGCCTGTGATTGGCCAGCTTCACTGCTCTGGGCCTGAAGTGAGGCAGAACACCATGCTGGAATAGCATGATGGAGGAAAGTTGTTCACCTCATGGAAGCCAGGGAAGAAGAGAAGGCGAGAGAGAGAAAGAAAGGAACCAGGGGAACTATATATAATCCCCAAGGCATGCCACCAGTGACCCACCACCTCCGGGCATTTACCACCTCCAGTTACCACCCAGTAATCCATTTCAATTATTAATCCATTAAAAGGATTAAACCACTGACTAGGCCACAACTCTCATAATCCAATCATCTCACCTCCTGAATTACACAGGACCTTTTGAGGTACACCTCATATCCAAACCATAACTCTGATGGCTAATAATGTTATCTTTCTATGTACTTCCTGGCCATATGGATTATCTTCTTTGGAGAGATGTCTATTCAGATCATTTGCCTATCTAAAAACTGGGTCACGTGTATTTATTACTGAGTTATATTTCTTTGTGTGCAAGTCCTTTATCAGATGAAATGATCTTCAAGTTGTTTTCTTCTATTCTATGAAAGTATTTCACTCTTTTGATGGTGTCCATTAAAACTCAAAAATTTTTAATTTGGTAAAATCCAATTTACCTATATCTTATATATTTGAAAAACAATTTCCAAAAAACATATTCCTCATTAATGAAAAAATGTGTACTAACTCTAGTACTACTATGGATATATTTTATTTTCTTGGTACTGGATATGGGATGCAGGGGTACTTTACCACTAGGCTGTACATCCCAAGTACTTTTAAAATTTTTTGAGACAGGGTCTTGTTGTCAAGGGCCTTGCTAATAAGTTGCTGGAATCATGATCTTCTTGCCTCAGTCTCCCGAATCACTGGGATTAAAGGCCTGGCCTGGACATTTTTAAAAAACAATGGATAGTTATCTTTGGGCTCAAAGATAAAGAAGTCATAAAAGGCTAATAAGATGTCTATGACCTTTTCTGAGATTAAAAAGTCTTTTAAATTATTTATTTAGGTTATACATGGCATTAGGATTTATTCTGACATAATTATAAAATCATGGAATATAATTTGCTTTAATTCAGTCTCTAGTACTTTCCTTTTTGCTTCTCTCCTCCTGTTCTGTTCCCTCTACTCTGATATTGCTGCTATTACAGTTTGTTTTTTAAAAAATATTGTCTTGTGGATATACATGATGGTGAGATTCACTGTGGTATATTCATATATGTAAATAGGACAAGTTAGGTCAGATTCATTACACGGTCTTTCCCTATCCTTTCCCTCTTCCTTTTCCTTCATTTCCCTTTGCCTATTCCACTGATCTTTCTTCTTCTTCTGCTTTTTTTTTTTATCCCCCCCTCATTTTGGATTAGCTTCTACCAGAGAAAACATTCAACCTTTGACTTTTGGGAACTGGCTTATTTCACTTGGCAGTTCCATCCATTTACCAGCAAATGCCTGGTAATACGCCACCATTTTGTAGATACACCACATTTTCTTTTTCCATTTCATCTGTTGAAGGGCATCTAGGATGTCTCCATAGCTTGGTTATTGTGTATTGTGCTGCTATAAACATTGATATGGCTGTGTCACTGTAGTACGCTGATTTTAAGTCTTTGGGGTATACATCAAGGAGTGGGATAGCTGGGTCATGTGGTAGTACCATTCCTAGTTTTTTAAGGAAACTCCATACTGCTTTCCAGAGTAGTTACACTAATTTGCACTAATAAGATAATGTATGAGGTATCAGTGTACCTTTCCCCCCACATCCTTATCAACATTTATTGTTATTTGTATTCTTAATAACTGCCATTCTGAATGGAATGAGATGAAATCTCAATGTAGTTTTAATTTGCATTTCCCCAAATGCTAGAGATGTTGAGCATTTTTTTTCACACATTGGTGACCATTTGTGTTTCTTCTTTTCAGAAGTGTCTGTTTAGTTTTCCTATTTATTGACTGGTTTATTTATTTAATTTTGGTATTAGGTTTTAAAGTTTTGTATATTCTGGATATTAATGCCCTATCTGAGCAACAGGTGGCAAGGATCTTCTCCCATTCTGTAGGCTCTTTCTTCACCCTTGTTTCCTTTTTTGTGCAGCAGCTTTTTAATTTTTTTAGAATTTTTAAAAAAAATTGTAGATGGGCACAATATATTTATTTATTTATCCTCAAGTGGTGCTGAGGATTGAACTCAGTGCCTCATGTATGTGAGGCAAGTGCTTTACCACTGAGCTACAATCCCAGCCCAAGCTTTTTAATTTGATGCCATTCCACTTACTAATTTTTTATTTTATTTCTTGTGCTTTAGGAGTCTTGTTAAGGAAGTCTGTCTCTGTGCCAGTATGCTGGAGAGCTGGGCCTACATTTTCTTCTAGCTGTTGAAGGGTTTCTGGTCTAATTCCTAGTGTTTGATCCACTTGGAGTTGAGTTTTGTGCAGGGTGAGAGACATGGGTTAAATTTCATTCTACTACATTTGGATTTCTAGTTTTAAACACCATTTGATTAAAAGGGTATCTTTTCTCCAATACATGTTTTTGGCAAAAATATTGTTTTTTGATAGGAATTGTATAAATTAATCTTCCCGTGATTATGCCACAAAAGACACACATGTTGAAAATAGTTTTGAAAATGAGACAACAAAACCAAATCAAAGGCCAAAAGACCTGGAATAATGAAAACATACAATTGATGGCACAGAAAAGTAACAAGGTCTTTGGTAATATTGGCAAGATACTTTACTATATGTAATCTCTGCAATGTCTGAGAATTAATTTCTTTCTTTCATGCTCATTTCTACAACTTTGGGAGAAATAGTTTTTATCCTAGGTGTTCAGATAGTGTAAAGGTAATGAGACTTTTGTACTAGGTGTAGGATGTATGATATATTCAAATTTTTCTCTAAAGCCTTCTGTGCATTTGGATATATAAAAATTTTTCCAGCACTGATCATCTTCCTTGCTGCTACCCAAGTTATACAAAATGGATTTCTGAGAGGTTAATGGTTGAAGGTTAATAATTCTGATGCATCATCTAATTACTAACCACAAATGAAAATTCATTTGCAAGTATATGGGCTCAAAAGCAGAAAGAAGTATTTGCTTATGCATCCTTAGAGATATCGTCACACAAGTAAAATAAATAACTCTTTTAGAAAAACACTTTACTACCTGTCACAACATTGAATGAATATTTAACTTGTGTAGGAAATAACTAAAGTTCAGAGAATTATTCTAAGATGTAGCCTGGTGGAACACAAGCTTAAGTGGCAGAGAATAGGATTAATTTATTTGCTTAACCCTCCCTCCCTCCACAGTTTATTCCATAGGATAAACTTATTGAAAACTCAGAAGGAAAAAAGTAAATTTAAGACTTCCCTATACAAGTAAAGTATCAGAATAAATGAAAAAGTAATGCACAAAAAGCAAACAGCACCCATCATGTATTATATAATTTCACTGACTCCCCATAATTCTGGAGGAGTTAATGGCTACTGCTTCCCTTCTGCAGATGTGGGTGTATACTTTAAGTCACTTGGCCTTGGGTGATACCAGGATGGCTCAAAGGAGCACCAGCTCCACCTACGTAGCAAGGTAGGTTGGAACTACGAGCCCGAGATATTTGCTTAAATCTTGAAATGACTCATATCAAATATACTACTAGTAAAAGAATCATTTTTAATCAATAGTTAGATTCATATTCAACAACTGAGAAGACAGATTTTTCTTTTTCTGTGGTACTTGGGGACTGAACTCAGGGGCACTCTATCACTAAATAACATCTCCAGCCCTTTTTGTTTTTATTTTGAGACATCTCCCTAAACTGCCCAGGCTGACTTGTGATCCCTCCTTCCTCAGCTTCCCAAGTTTAGCTGGGATTACAAACCTGCACCAAGGTACCTGGCAGATTTTTCTAATTCTTGAATAATAACAATAAAAGGACCCAAACAAACACTTATAAAGGCTTTAGTGTGTGACAGGTATATTCTAAGCACTTCCCATGAAGCAAATAGCACAGATACCCTTATTTTTAAGTTGAGAAAACTAACACATAGATTAAATAACCTAAGATCACACAACTAGTGAACAGCAGAGTGATGATATGAAATGAGCAGTCTAGCTCTAAAGTCTATATGCTTAATCACTTTGACATACACACACACCTATTTCTCTGTAGTAGTGAATTTTTTAAAAATTTGTTTATATTCTTAATTGTTTATATTCTTAATTTGTTTATATTCTTAATTATTATATTCTTAAGTTTTTAAAAAATTGTTTATATTCTTAATTCTTATTTTAATTGACAATCATTACCATCTAATCTGATTTGTTCCTTCCTGTAGTAAAGTAGGGCAAGTTTGGCCCTTCCCTTACAGAACACCACAACAGTAGAAATTAAATAAACCATAGTAAAACTTGCAGGATTTGGTAAGTAATTCGATGGGGGAAGATGAAATATGGGGAAGATTAAACATGGAGCCCGCACTTTGGGAGGCTGAGATAGGAGAATCATAAGTTCAAAGCCAACCTCAGCAACTGTGAAGTGCTAAGCAACTCAGTGAGACTCTGTCTCTAAATAAAACACAAAATAGGGCTGGGGATGTGGCTCAGTGATTGAGTACCCCTGAGTTCAATCCCGGGTAAAGAGAGAGAGAGAGAAAAAAAAAAAAGATAACATAAATATGATGTTCAAGTTTCTGGCTGAATGACTTGGTATAGAGAGACCAGGTTTAAGATCAGGATGCCCTGAGGTAGATGGTGATGGAGGGGGCAGTCTTCCCTTTGCAGTCCCCTTGCACTTTGGCTTTTCGGGCAAAGACATCTCAGGATTCAGTGGTTAGGTCTCATCCATCTGAGCCTATTTCCTTTGTAGAATTATTCCCTTAGAAGCCAAATGATGACTCTTTATTCTCAAAGTCACCAACATTCTCTTTGAATAAGGTTTCTTTTAATGAAAAACTAAAAGTATTGTTAAACTTGTATTAATACTGAACTCCATTTCAGAGGGGGGGAGGGGAGGAAAAAGAAAAATGACATATAGGAATAAGCTCTAAAATTGAGACCAGCACGTGATTCTTGGGCATGGTTTAGACCTTTAATGAATAAAAGCTGTTATGAATACCATGTCAGTGTAGACATTTAATTAAAAACAAATTAGAAGACAGGTGTGGCGGCGCATGCCTGTAATCCCAGCACTTTGGTAGGCTGCGACAGGAAAATTGCGAGTTCAAAGCCGGCAACGGGGAGGTGCTAAGCAACTTAGTGAGACACTGTCTCTAAATAAAACACAAAAGAGGGCTGGGGATGTGACTCATTGGTCGAGTACCCTTGAATTCAATCCCTGGTACCAAAAAAAAAAAAAAAAAATTAGATGTAACTTTACTTTTTTAAAAGATATAGTTACATCTTGATATACTGTAGAATATTCAGCTCTGCAGCTGTGTTTAGGTAAGCAATGACCCCAGCCCTGTCTAATGCACTAGTGAAAAGATCACTTTGGAGATGAAAAGTAAAGTTTATGTGTATTTGTACACAATGTAATAATGTGTCTTTGAGACTAAATCATTTTACTGCCTATAAATATGACTCAAGAGTTTAGCATAGCCGGGCGCAGTGGCGCAACCCTGTAATCCCAGCACTTAGGGAGGCTGAGACAGAAGAATTGCGAGTTCAAAGCCAGCCTCAGCAACGGCAAGGTGCTAAGCAACTCAGTGAAACCCTGTCTCTACATAAAACACAAAATAGGGCTGGGGATGTGGCTCAGTGGTCGAGTGCCCCTGGGTTCAATCTCTAGTACTAAAAAGAAAAGAAAAAAAAGAGTTTAGCATTATTTATAGTACCTAGGTGAATAACCCCCAGGAGTGTGTACAAATTAATCATACTGGGCCTAAAAGCACCAAGTCTATAAAGAAGGACCGTTAGGCTGCAATAGAGATTCCCAGACCACAGGCTATTAATACTGCTAGGATACTGCTGAATTACTGCCAGGGATTCATACATCCACCTGGATCCTACGCACTACTTCTAACCTTTATGAAAGTAAAAAAAAATTCTTTCACAGTTGAAAAATTTGGAAGCTGACGACGAACCCAGGTAGTAGAGCCAATAGTGTAAATTCCATCAAGATAAAAAGCATTTCATCCAGGCTAACAGATTTGACTGTATCCCTCTTTAGGTCCTACCAGACCATTCAACCAATTTACCTTGATCTGATCTCCTGCTCACCAAAAGTCTTCCAATTATAATTTTGCTTTCCATGCAGATTAACATGAAAAGAATGTACTGGTAATGCAGAAGCAGTACTCAACTCTCAAAGTAAGTTAATCATCTGGCACTCAGATTTGTTCAATCTCTGCAAACTTCATTAATATATATGACCTAAGTCTTGCTTTACTTTGTGAGTCCACAAACACAAAATTCTGAGTTTTCAAAGATGAAACACCAAACACTAGATTTCAACAACATACATGATATCTTGTGACATTTCCTGCTATTACCATTTTTAATCTACAACTCATGCATATCTCCTAATATATTTTAGTATTCTAAAATTACTGCCAAGTTTACAAACACTATAAAACTAGTGTTCTATCTACTTAAATAGGATGTGCCTATCTTAGGAAGGGTAGTTGATGTTCAGGGTACATAATCAGATAAAATAAGATGCAAGAGTGATGTCTGAATCATAAATTAAAAATTTTTTTAATTTTACCACACATGTGATCTGAATTTAAGTTTCTAACTTGCATAAGACAGTAATTTAGTTTATTCTTATTGTTGAGAATGTAAAGAATCTTTAAGGTTAGTGCTAAGCAGTGATTTCCAGTAATGAAAGTTTAATAATTACTACTAAAAGATATTTATTTTGCAAGCACAGAAGAAAAATATAAGCATACCTTTAAAATATAGTCAGTGAAATAAGCAAGTATTTCACAGAAAAGAAGTTAAAACTTTCTGATTAAAGAAAAACAATTTTTAAAAGACAGCTTTTGGACAGAAGAGAAATTTGCTAAGTGAAAGAAAGGCGTAGACAAATGTGCATTCTCAAATTGTTGATGGGAGTAAATCTGATCCAAAGCTTTTGGACATCAATTGAGAAGTATATATCAAAAGCCTTAAATTGCACATATTCTTTGATCCAAAAAGATCACTTAGAGAAATTTTACTCTAAAGAAAAACCTTACGTCATAGCTGGTTTTTTTTTCTTTTTTTTTTTTTAAAGTACTTTTAAAAGACTGAGAACTATAAAGACCATAGGACTAGCTGTGTAAATGGAAATATACTCAATAAGATATAGCAATTCATTTACTGGCAGCCAAGATGATGATGTCACTTTAGGTGAAAGACCAGACCACAAAATGGTATGTATGGTTTGATCTGACTTTGAGTTAAAAAAAAACATTGATTTAGTAACAACTATCTGTCAGGGAATATGGAAAACATAGTTTTTATGAATATAAAGCATATTAACATTAAATAGTAATTTACTGATGTCTAGTTTTCATATTTTTGCTTATCTATATTTTGTCTTCTATAAATGTATTGTTACAGTACATATATTTTTAAGCACATATTATTAAAATATCAACAAAATCTCTAGCAATTAGAGAAATGCAACTTAAAACTACACTGAGATTTCATCTCACTCCAGTCAGGATGGCAATTATCAAGAATACAAGTAACAATGTTGGCAAGGATGTGGGGAAAAAGACACACTCATGCACTGCTGGTGGTACTGCAAATTGGTACAGCCACTCTGGAAAGCAGTATGGAGATTCCTCAGAAAACTTGGAATGGAACCACCATTTGACCCAGTTATCTCACTCCTCATACCCAAAGGACTTAAAATCAGCATACTACAGTGACATAGCCACATCATTGTTTATAGCAGCTCAATTCACAATAGCTAAGCTATGGAACCAACCCAGGTGCCCTTTAATAGATGAGTGGATAAAGAAATTGTAGTATATATACACAATGGAATATTACTCAGCCATAAAGAAGAATGAAATTATGGTAAATGGACGGAACTGGAGACTATCATGCTAAGTGAAATAAGCCAGTCCCAGGAAACCAATTGTAAAATGTTCTTTCTGATATGTGAATACTAATACACAATGGGGAGGGGAGGGAGAAAAGAACAGAAATTCACTGGATTAGACAAAGAGGAATGAAGGGAAGGGGGGTGATGAGAATAGGAAAAAGAGTAGAATGAACTGGATAGAACTTTCCTATGTTCATATATAATAAACGATCAGTATTACTCCACATGATGTACAATCACAAGAACGGGAAGTATACTCCATGTATGCATATGTCAAAACACAGTCTACTGTCATGTATAAAAAAAGAGAACAAATTAAAAAAAAATTCTACAAAAATTTATGTGCTATGACCTATACTTGGAGAAACTGAGACTCTTTAAGACCTATCTCTTTTTTTCTGCAACATTTTAATCTACCATTTGCAGAACTAAATTTTCATTCATCTCATTCTAAGCACAATACCTTGCACATATTAAGTAAGCAACTGCTCATAACTGAGTAACTGCTTATGCAGAGATACAATATATATAAAGGATAATATGTAAAAGTCAAACTGTAAATACGAAAAATTAACTTAAGGTTGGTATTGTATAGCTCATTTTTAGTGAGTGAACATTTTTTCCCTAAATCAGTGTTTCAGAAATGTTCTACTGAGATTTAGGTACTTACTCTGGCCAGCCCAATTTGTTTTATAAATAATGATAATGAACATTTATTGAGAGCCATAAGGTACTTTTTTTTTTTTTTTTTGGTACCGCGGATTGAACTCAGGGGCACTCGACCTCTGAGCCACATCTCCAGCCCTATTTTGTGTTTTATGTAGAGACAGGGTCTCACTGAGTTGCTTAGCGCCTCGCTGTTGCTGAGGTTGGCTTTGAACTCGCGATTCTCCTGTCTCAGCCTCCCTAAGTGCTGGAATTACAGGCGTGAGCCACCACGCCCGGCTCATAAGATACCTTTTATACCAAATACCTTACCCAAAATTTAAGATGGCTTACAAAGAGCCAAAGAGTACACAATAAAATCACATAAATCACCTTCACCAAGCTGGGCACAGTGGCACACGCCTGTAATCCCAGCACTTTGGGAAGCTGAGACAGGAGAATCGCGAGTTCAAAGCCAGCCTCAGCAACGGCGAGGCGCTAAGCAACTGAGTGAGACCTTGTCTGTAAAATAAAACACAAAATAGGGCTGGGGATGTGGCTCAGTGGTTGACTGCCCCTGAGTTCAATCCCTGGTACAAAAAAAAAAAATTACCTTCACCAAAAGGAAGTCATGCTAACCAAAACAGCTACCCTACAGAGAACTGTATTTTGGTATAGGTATCAGCAGCAAAAGCAAAAGAGGAACGAGATAAGCACACAGTCTTTATTCTCAAAAAACTATATATCAAAGTTTTTAGAAAGGATTTTTCTTTGCCTTAAAAGGGCAATGCTTAAGCTTGCTCTAGCAGTACATAAATAAAATTAGATTATATGCTGCATAGGTGTGGCACACAACTGCATGAATCATTGCCCATTATATAGATTTTAGAGTGCCTAAGTATCACATCAAAGAGACTTGCTGCCTAAAAGGGGGAAATGAAGGAATTACATTGTTACCAGTTAGACAAAACACTTTTATATAAGACATTTCTGCTAATTATTGCCAAAAGTAAATGATAGGGAGGATGACCATATAATTCACTGTCTAGACTGGGATTATTTTCGCTGGGCAACAGATGCAAAATGGTCCACGCGGTCAACCCTAGTTATCAACCTGACAGCAAATCCTTAAGGTAGAAGTGAATATGAAGAAGTGAATAATGAACAGCCCATTTATTTTTCATAAGAAACCTAACCCTAACCTTAACCTAAATGAAATGAATAGTTAACATTTACTTAACAATGTTAACTTTAAAGAGAAACCTGTTAGAAGATTAAGGTAGGATGAAAAGGAGAAAGCAACTGGCCACTTAAAATCCCTCCAACTGTTCAGGCTTTCGTGAGCCTGAAGGTATGAACAAACCTGAGAAGGAAAGTTTTATACAAGGAAGAAGATAAATTTTTCCAGAAGTCTAAATCTTGGCAAGTAATCTCCCAAGCTGCAACAGATGATGTAAAGACTGACATTTGCCTGTAAATGGAATGATGTGTAGACTATCATGCTGAGTGAAATAAGCCAATTCCTAAAACCAAAGGTTAAATGGTCTCTCTGATAGGTGGACAACTCACAACTGTGATGCAGGGTGGGGTTTGGGGATAGAAGTTCAGTGGATTAGACAAAGGGGAATGAGGGGAAGGGAGGAGGGATAGGAATAGGTAAGACAGTGGAATGAATCTGACATAGCTGTCCTATGTACATATGTGAATATACCACAGAGAATCTCCAAATTGTGCACATCCACAAGACTGGGATTCTAACTAGAATAAGATATATTCCATGTTTGTACAAATATGTCAAAATAGACTGCTGTTGTGTATAACTAAAAAGAACAAATCAAAAAGAAAGAAAGCAAAGAATCGGAAAAAGAAAAGATTTACTGCTTGGTAAATGTGATGCCAGTTCCTACACAAATTACAGACTAGATTATTAGAAGAAAAGCAACGAAAAATACATATATTACCACTAATTACTAAGAAGTAGCAATGACAGAGTAAATCATATAATCTAATATTGAACTGCATGCACATATATATATACTATACATATTTATATACATATTTTTTAGGGGTACTATGTGGTTAGCATTATAGAGTATATGCTGTATTATTTCAGAAAAATTCTTCACCAAGTATCCTATAGAAGTTTTGGATATGATAATTAAACACATACTAGAAGATGAATATTCCATATTAAACCTAATAACCTTGAAAATCTCCTAACAGTCTCACCCAAAGCCTGGGTGCCCTTTTGACTCATTCCTACATATAGCCATTAGCCAACATCTGTGAAGATAAAAGAAAAGGAAGCCTACAAGTCAATTAATTTTTTAAACATCATTATTTTGGGGGAGGGTACTGGGGATTGAACTCAGGGATACTTGAGCAATGAATCACATCTCCAGCCCTATTTTATATTTTACATAGAGACAGGGTCTCATTGAGTTGCTTAGCTCCTTATTTTTGCTGAGGCTGGCTTTGAACTTGTGACCCTCCTCCCTCAAGCCTCCTGAGCCGCTGGGGTAAACATTATTATTTAATATTGAGTTAACAGTCTTGAATGGAGTCAAATATTCTTCCCATTTGTGCAACTGATTTTCTAAACTTAAATGCAGTTTATAATATTCTAGTTAATATAACTTTTATTTTGATCCTAACTTTGATTTTTTTTAATAATGTCATTTGATATTGTTTTTTCCTAAAATAAAAGACCATTTGGAGACCTGAACACTATCCTAACATAATAAAAACCTGCCATGAAGTATAATCATTATCTAAAAACTGAACTGGTATGAACAGATAAAATGGAATCAAGACTTTGACTAAAAAGAAGTATTTTTATAGCAGATGTTGTCCAACAATGAAGCAGGCCAACTCACAGAGTATATGGTACAGAGGGATTCCTTCTATCACTCGTGTAGTAAGACAAGTTGTGCTGTGATAAGTAATCCCTAAAGCTCACTGGGTTAATGCAAAGACTTCTCTCTTACTAGCACTACAGATCTGATACCATTCCAGTTCTCTCCAGTAGAGAGGTTAGTAAACTAGGGCACATGGCCTGCTTCTGTGTTTTTAAAGATTTGTGATAATAATGTATAAGAATATGTGACAGAAATGGAATGTAGTCCACAGAGCCTGAAATATTTACTGTCTGCCTTCCATATGGTAACTCAGATTCGGGCTGCTTCCATCTGTGTTCTGCCATCTCAACGCAAAGCCTGCATGACAATCTTCGTCTCATACTCCAGATGAGTTGCGTGGCACCGCCTAACTTCAGCGTGGCTGGGAAGTATACTGTTACAGATTCTAGGAAGCAGAAAAGTACTGAGTATGCCCGTTAAGTACTCCAACTCCCTATTACAGCTTGTTTATTTTTATTTCTACCCAAAGATTCCATGATTCCAAATAATTCAACTACAATTTTCACTTTAAGTATACATTTAATGACATGGCTTTAAATACAAAATAAACTGAGAAAGAAATGTATTTACAAAACACACCTGGTAATAAAGTAAAAAACACTTTGAGTTAGAACAAAGACAAAGGAATGTAAATGTCATTTGCATCATATTTAGATTATATTCTTCAATCTTTAGTATGTCCACATGCTACTAATGAATCACAAAAACTTGAAATTTTAAACACTAAATGATTCAGAAGAATCTAAATCTTACAGAAAAATATGTATGTGTACTGACTTTATAAATAAACATCAAGTAATTTCTATGCCATTGCTGTAGGAAAAATTGGTCATTTCAAAATCTCAACCCCTGTCACTGAATTGATTTAGTAAGTTATAAAACAGATATAAAGTGAATTATACATAATTATAGGGTAATATTTTGTAGACTGTTCATCTATACCTAGTGGACATACTAAAAGACATAAATTAGAGTACTTTTTTCATTTAGCAAGTGAATGTTGTATTACTTATTAAGACTTCATTTCCACAAACATCAAGCTTTAAATAATTCATTCATAGCTCAAAATAGGTTTTAAAAAACGTGTAAATCAGTATATTGATCCTATAAGTAAGCACACTAAGAAACTATATAAACATGAAGAAAATTTAAAAATTCACACCAAAGAGTAAATGACAAAAAGGGAAATTGTAACAGGAGACTGAAAAACCATTTTAGGAGTCTGTATCTCACAGGCAAACCACAAAAACTAGGATTGCCTTTTTATAAGAAATGTCAATATCTGCCAGGGGTGGTGGTGCATACCTTTAATCCCAACCACTAGGGAGGCTGAGCCAGGAGGATCACAAGTTCAAGGACAGCCTCAGCAATTTAGGGAGGACCTAAACAACTTAGACAGACCCTATCTCAAAATAAAACATAAAAATAACAAGGGCTGGGGATGTGGTTCAGTAGTTGACAGCACATGGGTTTAATCCCTGCTACCAAAAAAACAAAACAAAACCAAACCGCAATATCTAAAATGGAAAAAGACATAAATTAGATAAGAAAATGAGCTTAAATATATGATAACAAGGCTATTAACAAAGTTTACCAATATTACTAAAGAAAGGAATAGTCAGGTCTACTTTTCAAAAAGAGAAAGGTCTGTCAGAGCATACTTCAAATGTTTATGGAGACAGACCGATGCTTCAACTAACTAGTGATAAAACAAAGAAATAACTGTCTAAAAATTGCAGATAGTAGACGGGTAGATTATAGCGTAAGAGACAGGAAATGAGCAGGTCAAAGGAGCTCAGCATGAGTATCTAACAACAAATAGTTCAGCAATTAAAAGTACATAAATTTGCTTTTAGTCAAGGGTTGATGGAAAAAAACTACAAAAATCAAAGAAATCCAAGATAAACCCAGTGATTTTATAGTATCCCAAAGCATTTCTGGGGGCAAAGTACCAAATTAGTATTTAAGAATGCAAAGTGACATAAAGAAAAATGAATTATGTCATTTTCAGGAAAATGGATGGAACCTGATAATATTACACTAAGCTAAATAAGTCAAACTCAGGTCAAGGGGCATATGTTTTCTCTCATATGTGGAAGTTAGAAAGGAAAAAGGAAAGGAAGGGTGGTGGTGGTATCTCATGAAAATCAAAGGGAGATCAGTAGAACAGAGGAAAGGCACCAGAAGGTGAGGGGAGGGGAGGGAATAGGAAAGTGCTGTGGATGATACTGGCCAAGTTATATTGTATACATGTACTAATATGTAACAACAAATTCCACTATTATGTACAACTATAATACACCAATAAAATAATGTGAAAATACAAAATATGACAAGAGGAAAAACGTAAAATTTAAAAAAAGAATGAAAGCTGAAAAGTAATCTGTTTAGTGAAATCAAAACCAGTGATAAATGTATCTTAGTTTTAAGGTTTCATTAAACAATTAAAACATGGGAGCACAAAAAAGCAGTGAGCTCTATATCTTATTTAAGTGTATTCTGACTTTTAGAGAAGAAAATTCTTAACAAAAAGCTCTGCTTAATAATGTCAGTTAGTCAGGCAATAGGCATTACAGGCAAATAACCTTAAAAGATTTTTAAAAATATGGATGGAGATGAGAGTGCATGCCTGTAATCCCAACAACTCGTAAGGCTGAGACAGAAGGACCACGAGTTCAAAGCTAGCCTCAGCAATTTATCAAGGCCTTCAGCAACTTTGTGAGATCTTGTCTCAAAATAAAAAATAAAAAGGACTAGTGATGTGGCTCAGTGGTAAAGTGTCCTTGGGTTAAATCCCCAGTATCAAAAGCGAGAAATAAAGAAAAATTTAAAAAATTAAAAAAATTTTTTTAAAAAATCCTGGTTTTAAAGGTTTAAAATCTTAAAAATTCAGCCATCTTAAAAATGGAAAATACTAACCAAATCACCATGAACCAAGTACAGTGACCTTAGTTACATAAAAATTTCCTCATCTCCCTTGGCAACCAATTTTAAGACTTGACAACACTTGGTACTAAAATGTTTGTCCCTAAATCTCCCCAATCTACATTTTAACCCCATTTCCTATACACACTATAATAATGGAGCCATTATCAATAAATGGCCCAAGTGCAAACATCCAAAGATGTTTAATAAAAACTTGCAAATTTTGGGTTATTGGTCCATTTTTTTTAGCTCCTCTTGATATATGATGATATGACAATGCAATAAAAATAATAACTAACACTTAAGTGCTGAATGCCAGGGGGATATCAAATAGATTTACATAAATTAAATCATTCATCAGAATAATCCATCTAGATAAGTATATATTTATCCCTGTTTTACAGATGGGGATATGAAGGTAAAAAAGGTTTTGTAAGTTGCCCAGTGACTTATAACTACTAAATATAGATGGCAAGATATCAACCAAGGTACTCCAAAATAAGATGGCTACTAGTCACATATTTAAATTTAATGAAATTAAGTAAGATTTATAATTCAGTTCTTCAGTTATAAGTTTCTCAGTA
This sequence comes from Xerus rutilus, assembly GCA_028644305.1. Taxonomy (NCBI): domain Eukaryota; kingdom Metazoa; phylum Chordata; class Mammalia; order Rodentia; family Sciuridae; genus Xerus; species Xerus rutilus. The sequence goes on along the minus strand of CM053402.1, from coordinate 75,435,319 downwards.
GCCATATTTGGCTAGTGGATATCATCTTAGAAAGAGCAAATGTGGAGGATTTCCATTACTGTAGAAAGTTCTATTGGACAGCTGTACTGTATGACTCTATGATCTTAACCACCATGTAATATACTTTACCTGTATGTGAAAACTGATGTGTGCTTATTTACAAAACTTGCATTGCATTTGAACAAATTATAGTTCATTATTTTCAATGTTTTATTTTATTTTATTTTTTTTAAAATTTTTTAAATATGTTGTTTTAGTTGTAGATGAACACAGTATCTTTATTTATTTTATGTGGTGCTGAGGATCGAACCCAGTGCCTCACGTATGCGAGGCAAGCACTCAACCGCTGAGCCATAACCCTAGCCCCTTTCCAATGTTTTAATGTTTAATTTTCCCAAATTCATTATCATTTGTCATAATTCACCAAACTGTACCTCTTAAAATATGTACTTCTCTAGCAATGTGGATTACATGTTTCAATTTGAAGAACTACATACATCTAATGTATTCTAATATCTGATGTCAAAAATTTACTGAGTACATCCTTTTGTACCTAGGTCCATGTATTTTGTTCAAGAGTACTGATTATACATACTGATCTCTGTTATTTCTATTTACAGAGTACCCATTCCTCTATTTCTGGTGATAGTATCACTCTGGTTAGCAGACTTGCTGGGCACATTGACTCAACTTCCACTTTCAGGTTCAGAAGAACATAACCTAGACATGAACTATACTCCAGTCCCTGACCACAATTCAGGGTTGCACGTGTGAGAAGTAGGATCATTTAAAATGTGCTATAAAATCTTCCTTGTCACTGGTTTGTTTCTATTTGGATCAGAGCCATAAAGGTTCAAGTAAGCCAGGATTTTTGGCAACCAATTTTCCCTGGCAACATGGATAAAGCCATCTACAGTATGCCTGCAAAGAACAAATAAAAAGCCACATTAGCCGGGCACGGTGGCGCAAGCCTGTAATCCCAGCACTTAGGGAGGCTGAGACAGGAGAATCTCCAGTTCAAAGCCAGCCTCAGCAATGGTGAGGTGCTAAGCAATTCAGTGAGACCCTGTCTCTACATAAAACACAAAATAGGGCTGGGAATGTGGCTCAGTGGTCGAGTGCCCCTGAATTCAGTCTCCAGTACCAAAAAATAAAAATAAAAAAAAAAAGCCACATTATGCCATTTGAGGCCTGGACCTAACTGTCCCTTAATCTCCCATTCAGACACATTAACAAAGTCCCTTTTTGTTGAGTTACTTTGCTTTGGATTTCTATTGCTTATGATTAAAAAAAAGCAGAGGTAGAATAATCAAGGAGTTCTAGGCCTGTTTGTATTGTTTGGGAGGGAGAAAAAGACAATAAGGGTATACTTATGTTAGATATACATGGTTAAAAAGGGCAATCCCTAAAAATATCATAAAATAGAGTGTGTAACTTCCAAATTAGTAGCGGGGAAAAAAAACCCAAAAAACAAAAAACAGCAAAACTACTTAAGATCACTATATTTCTATTGACCACTGTAGATAAGTGGAATAAAAAAGGGTACTTGTCTATTCCCAGTTATGGATCTCTGAACCAGGCTCTATGCTTCTGGGGTTCAGTCTATGTCTTATGTTCTTTAAACAATGGCACCTTTACTACAAATATGGGTAAATATGTTTCTAAAGGAAGTGCTTGAGTAATATAATCTAGATATATAGGGAGTTGATAGAATTTTTAGGACCCAGAGAATCTAAATAGAAGAATTTTAATAGTTTTTCTGTCTGAATTCTATTGTTTCAAAATGACAATCTTGATTTTCATTTTTTTAATATTAATGATTCTCTTTCTCCAACTAAGACATCTTTTCTTACCCAGCATTTAACAAAGGGCCTGATATATAGCACATGTATAATAAATAACTCAATTAATTGTTTCTCCTGACTACAAATACGTCTATTTGATTTTTAATTTTTGATCATGTGTGGTGTTTTTTAAAACTGCTGCATTGAGATACAATTCACGTCACAGAATTACACATACCACTTAATGGTATAAAGTCATTTAATGGCTTAGTATATTTACAGAATAGTGCAATCCTCACCACAATTTTGGAACATTTTCATTACCTTAAAAAACAACCTCAAGCCAGGTACGGTGGTGTAAGCCTGTTAGGGAGGCTGAGACAGGAGAATCATGAATTCAAAGCCAGCCTCAGTAAAGGCAAGGTGCTAAGCAACTCAGTGAGACCTTGTCTCTACATAAAAAAAAAAAATAGGGCTGGGGATGTGGCTCAGTGGTTGAGTGTCCCTGAGTTCAATCCTCAGTAACAAACAAACAAACAAACCCCAACTTGGCACGCCTGTAATTCCAGCACTTAGGGAGGCTGAGAGAGAGAATTGTGAGTTCAAAACCAGCCTCAGCAAGGGTGAGGCGCTAAGCAACCCAGTGAGACCCTGTCTCTACATAAAACACAAAATAGGGCTGGGGATGTGGCTCAGTGGTCGAGTATCCCTGAGTTCAATCTCCAGTACCAAAAAAAAGAAACTGATATATAAGTGGCCTTCTGTATCCAAGAGTTCTGCATCTGTGGATTCAACCGAAGATCAAAAATACAAAACCAAACCAAACCAAAACAAAACAAAAAAACCCTACAAAATTCTAAAATGCAAAACTTGAATTTGCAACATGCACTGAATCCATGTGAATGAGGAGATGTGAAGGTATTCTGCTGTAGCTACTCACCATTTCACAGACCCCAAGTTTCTCTCTAGAACTTGTTTGAGAATGGTTCAAATTATCACTTATTTACATACTATGAAGTTAGGGCCATGATGGTTGTCTGTAGCAAACACATACAGACTTCTTTTTGGTCATTATTCTCTAAACAGTACAGTGTAACAACTATTTACATAGCCTTTACACTCTATTAGGTATTACAAGTAATCCCGAAATTATTTAAAGTTTGGAGGAGGATGGACACAGGTTATATACAAAAACCATCCGTGGTCTATAAGGGATTTGAGTACCAAATCCATATGGGATCCTGGAACCAATCCCTCTGAGGATGCTAAAGGACAAACTATACTCAATACAAGGTACACATTAATAAATGTTATATAATAAATGTTACGAAAAATGTCAAACATACAGTAACAAATATGCATAGAGAACATATGGGAAAAAGTGCTTCTGAGATATATCTAAAAAAACCCCAAAAGCCATCAGTAAGCAGGAAAATCAATGTAGTAGAGGAAGGGGACAGGAGGAAGGAGAAGGGGAGGAAAAGTAGTACTGGGGATTGAAATGGAACAAATTATATTTATATGCATTTATAAATGTGTCAAAAATGAACCCATTACTAAGTGTAATTACAATGCACTAATTAAAAAAACTAAAAATAAAAACTATCATTTAAGAACTGGTTATAAAAACATAATGGGAGAGGGAAAGACTGATATATGCTTATTTTGTGTTAGAAAAAATATGAACAAAGGCTTGGAAGTAGGAAATATGAGGATTTTAGGTAATGCTAAGTACCCCCACCTTTTCTTTAATATGAGTAGGGCAAAACTCTTTGACTTAAGAAATAGCAAATAAAAATAAAGGTAGGAAATTGCTGCTTTTGATTCCTTGTGTACTCCCATTGATCCTGCATGTACTTTTCTCTCCCTCTCTCTCTCTCCACATACACACACACACACACACACATTTATCTTAAATATCTAAATTGGTTTTATTTTTTTATTCTAGAATCGAGCAATAGTTCATTACTTAAAAATAAATGTTCCTCTTCATATATTTTTTTAAATTGAACTTATCAAAGGCATTTGAATGACTTTGTTAGATTATTGCTTCTATTAGAATGAGAGCCTTTGGGGCAAGAGTCAAAATCACTGATTTTTCACATTTGTGGAACTGGGGCTAGGTACATAGAAGGTACTCAGTAAAATGATTTTCAAGGAATGGTAGACTGATCCATGCATGAGCAGTACAACAGAACCAGACTAGAGGGCTTTAAATGCTTATTCTCTTATTCCATAGTAAATTAAAATAATTGGGCTGGGGTTGTAGCTCAGCGGTAGAGCGCTTGCCTCGCATGCGTGAGGCCCTGGGTTCGATCCTCAGCACCACATACAAAGCAATAAAATAAAGATATTGTGTCCATCTACAACTAAAAAAAAAAATTAAAAAAAAATAATTTATGCAGTGCCACATTTGAGCAACTGTTAACGAAGTAAAAAAATAGTAGTAAATAGTAACAGAAAATGATAAAATTAAAGGTCTAAAAATATTAAAAGTAGTCATGACTTAATATAGGCTGAATTGCCTTACTAGTAGAGGAAAATCTATTATTAAATTCCCAAGCCCTTTAGGACTGAGGATGTGGCTCAGTGGTGAAATTCCCGAGTTCAATCCCCAATATGGGGGCAAAAAGGGGAGAATATTTCCGTTATTTAAGGTTATAAATTTGACTTTAAGATAAACAGTTTAAAGGTATTTCTTTATATTTGAAACACAATTTTGGGAGTAATGTCACCAAGATGGTAGAATAGGAGCTCTCCAGTTTTACTCTTCCTTCCCCAATAGGAATACAACTAGCAACTTTGCATGGGCAGGAATACCACCCAGAGTATCCCAAACTCAGGAGTGAGGCTGAAAACCTTCCACCCCTTGAACCATGGAACTGAATAAAGCCAAAATCCAGTGGTCAGAAGAACAGCTCTCAGGTGGGTGTGGTAGCACACACCTGTAATCCCAGCACTTTGGGAGGCTGAGACAGGAGAATCACAAGTTAAAAGCCAGCCTCAGCAATGGCGAGGTGCTAAGCAACTCAGTGAGACTCTGTCTCTAAATAAAACACAAAATAGGGCTGGGGATGTGGCTCAGTGGTCGAGTACCCCTGAGTTCAATCCCTGGTACCAAAAAAAAAAAAAAAAAAAAAAAAGAAGACAAAGATTATAATAACTAAGAAATTCAGTAGAAAGCTTCAACAGATTTGATCAAGCAGAGAAGTAAGAAAAAAGAATGAAGGAGGCCTATAGGAATTATGGCTCCAGGACATCATCAACTGAATTAACCTTCACATAACAGCAATTTATGAAGGAGAGAGAGAAATATTCTCCAATCTGAGGAAAAACAATATCTAGATACAAGAAGTTCAGAGATTGTCAATCTAATTCAACTTAAAAAGGAGTTTACCAAGGCACATTATAATCAAATTTCAAAAATGAAAGACAAAGTAAGAATATCAAATGTTGCAAGGGGTAAGAAGCATATACAAAGGAACACAGATATGACTTTAAAAGCGGATTTCTCAACAGAAACTGCAAGTCAGGAGAGATTGGGACAATATATCCCATGTGCTAAAGGAAAAAGCCTGCCAATCAAGAATACTTTACCCAGCAAAGTCCACTTCAGAAATGAGAGAAACAAAAAATGTTCCCCCCCAAAAAACAAAAGTTACCATTAAACCTGCTTTATAGGAGTTGCTAAAGGAAGTTCTGTAAACTGAGACAAAAGGCTTAATTAGTAACAACACCACAAGTGAAAAAAACTCAATGGTTTAAATATTACATAGTTACACTCAGAATTCTTTAATACTGTAGCGGTGACACCACCCTTATAAAGTGAAATTTGATTCTTATTGGAGAGTATTTTAAAAAAGTCAAAACTATTAAAAATAACAACTACAATATATTCTAGATACAAAGAGATACAATGTTAATTTTGACACCAAAATCACAGAGGAGGGGAAAATGAAAGTATGATTTCTGTGTGATTAAAGTCGTGGTGTTATCACCTTAAAGGAACTTTTGATAAGAAAAAGCTGTTTAATATAAGCCTTATGGTAACCACAGAACAAATCTATAGTCATTATACAAAATATGAAAAGAAAGAATTCAAAGCACATCACCAAGGAAAACCTTCAAACCAAAAAGGAAGACAATAAGAGGGACTTAAAACAAAAGAGATTCCAAAATGGCAGTAGGAAGCCCTTATCCATCAGTAATTGCCTTGAAGGTAAATGGATTACATTCTACAATAAAGGGACACAGAGTGGCTTAAAGGTTAAAAAATAAGATTGAACTATATGCTCCCCACCAGAGAACTTTTTTTTTTGGTACCAGAGATTGAACTCAGGGGTACTCGACCACTGAGCCACATCCCTAGCTCTATTTTGTGTTTTATTTAGAGAAAGAGCCTACTGAGTTGCATAGCACCTCACCATTGCTGAGACTGGCTTTGGCAATTCTTCTGTCTCAGCCTCCCAAAGTGCTGGGATTACAGGTGTGCGCCACCACACCCAGTGAGAACTCACTTTTAAGGACACATGTAAACTGAAAGTGAAAGGACAGATAAAGATATTCAACACAAATGGAAATCAAAGAGTATGGGTAGCTATACTTATGACAAAAGAAAAAAGAGAGAAAGAAGGTCATTTATGTAATGATAAAGGGGTTAATTCATGAAGAAGTAAAACAACTACAAATATATATGCAGCCAACATCAAGATTACCAAATACATAAAGCAATTATTAAGTGATCTCAAGGGAGAGAGATGGACTATCATATTGTAATAGTGAGACCTCAGTACTCCACAAACAGTAGTGGTATCACATACACTGGATGTGAATTACAATTCAGATCAAACAGACCTAAAAAAACATAGACAGAAAATTCCATCCAAAAGCAATAGATTACCCATTCTTCTGAAGTGCACACGGAATATTCTCCAGGACAGATCATATGTTAGTTTAAAAAATCAAATCTTTTCCTTTTCTCCTTCCTTCCTTTCTTCCTTTTTTTAGATCTTTCTTTTGTTGCTGGGAATTGATCTTACGACCTTTTGCATGTTAAGCATATGCTGTACCACTGAGGTATACCCTCAGCCCCACAAAACAAATCTTAACATGTTTAAAGAGGACTGAAATTCTTAGTTATCTTTTTGGATCACAAAGGCATGAAAGTAGAACCCAATAATAGGAGAAATCTTGGAAAATACACGAACATGTAGGAATAAACCAACAGGCTCAACAATCAATGAGTAGAAGAAATAAAAAAGGAAATAAAAAAAACCCTTGAGAGACAAGTAAGAAATGAAAACACAACTTTATCAAAACTATGCGATGCAGCAAAAGCAGTCCTGAGAAAATTATAGTGATAAATGCTTATATAGATATATTCCCCTGGGAACTGAACCCAGGGGAGCTTAACCACTGAGCCACATCCCCAGTCCTTTTTAATTTTAAGACAGAGTCTCACTAAGTGTTTAGGATCTTGCTAAGTTGCTGGGGCTGGCTTTGAACTTGAAATCCTCCTGCCACAGCCTCCCCAAAACAATTACCTCTTAAATAACTAGAAAAACAACAAACCAAGTACAAAGTTAGGAAAAGGAAGGAAATAACAGATTAGAGCAGAAATAGATATTTAAAAAACAACAGGAGAAAATCTGACAAAACTAAGAGTTAGTTTTTTGGAAAGAATAAACTAATAAATCCTTTGTTAGACTAACTAGAGACTACTCACATTCAGAAACGAAAGAAGAGACATTACAAGTGATAGTACTGAAATACAAAGTGTCATAAGAAATTACCATAATTATACATCAACAAACCGGATAACTTAGAAGAAATGGATGAACTCCTAGGCACAACCTACCATGACTAGATCATGAAAAACCAAAGTCTAAAAATACCAATAACAAGTGAGGAGATTAAATTAGTCATAAAAAATAAAGCCCAGCTTAACTGCTAAATTCTACTAGACATTTAAAGGACTAATACCATTTTTTTCTCAGACTGTTCCAAAAAAGGCAATGCAGAGAGACCCATGAAGCTATTATTACCCTGACACAAAAGGCAGACAAGGACACATGAGAAAATAAAATTATAGGCCAATATCCCTGATGAACACAGATGCCAAAATCCTCAATAAAATACCAGCAAACTGAATTAAAGAACACATTAAAAGAATCATTCATCATTATCAAATTGAATTTACCCTTTGAGTGAAAGGATAGATCAACATACACAAATCAATAAATGTGATACACAGCATTGAAAATGAATAAAAAATATGATCATCTGAAGAAACAGGATGTGACAAAAGTCAATGACTTCTCATACTAAAACCTCTCAACAGGTTTTGACTCAATACACTAAAGGCCATATATTATAAACCTGTTAGCTAACATCCTTTGAAATGATGAAAAGTTGAGCTTTTCCTCTAAGATCAGGGACAAAATAAGGATATGTATTTTCATCAATTCTTTTCAACACAGCAGGGGAAGTTCCAGCCAAAGCAATTAGGCAAAAGAAGAAAAGCCATCCATATAGGGAAGAAATAAGTGAAATCGTCTGTTTGCTGATGATATGATCTTATATATAGAAAACTCTTAGACGTCACCAAACAAATATAGTAAATTTGAAGGATACAAAATTAACAAAGAGCAGTAGCATTTCTATGTACTAATAATGAACTATTTCAGAAAGGAAATTAGGAAAATAATCCCACATACAATAGCAACAAAAAATTAAATATTCAGGTGTAAATTTAACTAATGAATTAAAAGATCTATCTACTAAAAACTCTAAAACACTGATAAAAGAAAGTGAACTTAAAAAATAAATGGAAAGATTCTGTGTTCATGGATTAGAAGAATTAACACTGCAAAAATGCCCATACTATCCAAGGTGATCCACACATTCGACGTAATCTCTATCAGAATTCCAATGTCATTTCACAGCAATGGAAACAAAAAATCATTAAATTTGTATGGAACCATAAAAGACCCTGAAGAGTCAAAACAACTGTAAGCAAAAAGAACAAAACTAGATACATCACATTCCTTAATTTCAAAACAAGTTACAAAATAATTATAAACAAAACAGCAAGGTACTTGCATAAAGAGACGTATCAAACGATAAAACAAGACAGAAAACCCAGAAACAAACCATCTATTTATAGTCAACTGATTTACAACAAAGGTGCCAAGAACACACTGTGGGGAAATGACAGTCTCCTCAATAAATGGTGAAAACTGGGTAGCCACCAGCAGAAGAATGGACTTATGCCCTTATCTTATAGCATACAAAAAAATCAACCCAAAATGGATGACGAATATAAATCTAAGACCCTCAAACTATAAAACCATTAGAAGAAAAAACAGGGAAAATGTTCCATGACTTTAGTCTGGATGATTATGTTTGGATATCAAAGTCATAAGCCATAAAAGCAAAAATAGACAAATGGGATGGCATCAAACTGGAAAAAGTATCTGCATCACAAAAGAAACAAAGTAAAAAACGAAGAGAGAACCCACAGAATGGGAGAAAATACTTGCAAATGATAAGCAGTTAATATCCCAAACACACAAGGAACTCAACTCAGCAATAAGAAAACAAAAACCTGATTAAAAATTGGACAACAGTTCTAAATAGATATTTGTCAAGACAAATGGTCATATAAATGATCAATTGGTAAATGAAAAATGGTTCAACATCATTACTAATTATTAGGGAAATGTAAATTAAAACCACAATGATATTACCTCACATCTATCAGAATAGCTATTATGAAAAAGATGAAAGATAACAAGTGTTAGAAGGGATATGGACAACAAGAAATTCATACATTGTTGGCAGGAATGTAAATTTGTACAATTATTATGGAAAATGTGGTACACAGTTTCCTCAAAAAATAAAAATAGAAAAACTTGATCACCCAGTAATCTCACATCTGGGAACATATCTGTTAGTCAGTTTTTCATCACTATGACCAAAATAACCAATAAGACCAACTTAGAGGAGAAGTTTATTTTGGGCTCACAGTTTCACAGGTTCAGTCCTTGGTTGGCTGACTGTATCATTTTGGGCCTGAGGTAAGGGTGAACACCATGGTGGAAGGATAGTGGAGGAAGAAAGCTGCTTATCTCAAGGTGGCCAGAAAGGAGAAGAGAGAGGGAAGGGACTGCAGGGAAGATGCGCCCTACTAGGGCATGCTCCCAGTGACCAATGACCCACCTCTTCCAGCCACCTTCCACTTGCCTACAGTTACCACTCAGTGGGTCCATTCAAACTAGGACAGACTGATCAGGTTACAGCTCTCATAATCTAATCATTGTTTCTGAATATTCCTGCATTAACAAAGGAGATTTTGGAGGACATCTCATACCTAAACCATAACTATTTCCAAAGGAGTTGAGATCAATATGTGGCATATAAACACAAGGGAATACTATACAGCCTCAAAGGTTGAGGTTGGGGGGAAATCTTGTCATTTGCTACAACATGAATCAATGTGGAGGACATTATGCTAAGGGAAGTAAGCTATGTAGAGAAAATGCATGATCTCTCATGTGGAATTTGATAAAATGTAACACAGAGAGCAGAATGATGGTTACTAGAGACTGGGAAATGGGAAGGGAGGAATTATGCAGTTGTTGATGAAAGGGTATGAAGTTTCAGATAGGGGAACAGGTTTTCAGATCTCACACAGCTAGGTGACCAAACAAAAAATAATGTATCATATATTTCAAAATAACTAAATGTCAAATATCTCACATAAAAATTATAGGTAGGCAAGGTGATGAATATGTTAGTTGATTTAATCATGCTACATTATATAACTATATCAAAATATCACACTCTATTGTTGAGTCAAAAGATGGCAGCTAGACAAAGGGAGGCTGGGCATCTGAAGTTATCCGTGCCCGCCAAGACTTCCAGTGCACGCCAAACACACACCAAACGGTGGACTGCTCACCATTCTGATATCAACCTTCACCAATGAACACGCTGACCTCTGATACTGGCCCATACTTGTCACTGGACCTCAGCCAACCAAGAGATGCCTCTTCATGAGAATACCCCTCCCTCAATCTACACATAAAAATGGCCTCTCCCAGTCTTGGGCGTGACTTCCCAGGCCCACACAGGTGGACCAGTTAACTTTGCCCCAGAGCGGACTCCAATAAAACCGTCCTTATACCTGTTCGGCTAATGGTCGTGGTCTTTACTGCTGATCTGACCTTACATTTGATGCCAAAACCCGGGAAGGGTGTGTTGATCTCCCCTTTGGGGAGAAGTCCCCTCTCCCTCCTTTCTTGAACCAGGGACCACCTGCGCCTCGCCTCTCCTCATCTGAACCGACAAACGCGGGGTAAGTTCCCTCCATTTCCCCCTGGCTCTCCAAACACACACTCCTCTGCGAGATCTGTGCGTAAGTCATGTGCATGTCAGATCACTGACCATTCCGTTCCGGTTCCCGTGGCCTGTGGAGACATCCCAAGCTCAGGCCCACCCACCTTCCTGAATTGGGTGATCACGATCACAACTTGGGACACCTCTTTCTGATCTTGTTCACTCCCATGTGTGTCTGTTGAGTCGTGGGGAATACTGGGTCCTCTTTAAACCCCAAAACCCCTCTGGGTTGTCTATACATTAATTTTTCCAAACTGGGATTCAGCCATGACCTTCACCTTGAACTACTACTCTTCTATTCACCTGAGGTCTGGCCCCAATATCCTCTGGACAACAGCTCAAAATGGCCTCCTGAGGGAACATTTGATCTTAACATCCTCACAGATTTGGGCAACATTTGTCACTGGATGGATAAGTGGTCAGAGGTCCCTTATGTGCAGGCTTTCTGGGACCTCCGCTCTGGCCCCGACCTTTGTTCCACCTGCTCTACTGCTCAGGTCTTCCTGGCCCATCACAGCCCTTCTCCTTCTCCTCCTTCACCCAAGGAGTCTCTAAACTCTCTCTCAACTTCTCCATCTTCCTTCTCCCACCCACCAGAGCCCCTCACCGCTCCTCCCCTTCCCCCATCATCTTGCCACCCTCCACCTTATCAGGCCCTCCTTCTACCCCTCCCTTTGCCTCTTGCCCCACAATCTCCTGGCCCCTCCCTACCTTTGCCACCATCTTCCCATCACACTTCCTCCCCTGACCTCCCTTCCCGTCAGTGCTCCCGTCTTCCTGTAAACAACTCACAACCCTCTTTTGATGCACAGCTACTTTGCTCCCTTTGTGAGGTCGTGGAAGCTGAAGGCATAGTGCGCGTCTATGTCCCGTTCTCACTTCAAGACCTGGCCCAAATTGAGAAGCATTTAGGATCCTTTTCTGTAGACTCCACTAATTAAATGAAGGAATTCAGATATCTCTCTCAGACTTACGATCCTACCTGGCATAGTGTCTATGTTGTTCTCGCATCTTCTCTTACTCCTGATGAAAGGGCTCACATTCCACAGGCAGTCAGGGACCATGTAGACCAAGTCTGCCAGACAGACCCTACTCTCCCCACAGGGATGGCAGCAGTTCCTGAGGTTGACCCACACTGGGACTACCAAGAGGGTCAACAAGGCCATAACCACTGTACTCGGATGATCCAATACCTCCTGGCAGGCATGTGGGCAGTCTCTAACAAAGTGGTTAATTTTGATAAACTGGCAGAAGTTTCTCAGGGCCCTGATGAAAATCTGGCTTTGTTCCTCAACTGCCTCACTGAAGCTCTTACCAAATACACAAAGCTAGATCCCGATTTTCTCTCTGGGGCCACAGTCCCGGCAACTCATTTTATCTCTCAATTGGCTCTCGATATAAGAAAAAAGCTCAAATGAGCTGAGGATGGTCCTCAGACCCCTATCCAAGATCTAGTCAAGATGGCTTTCAAAGTTTATAATACCAGGGAAGACTCAGCCGAATTGGCCAGGTAGGCACGCTTACAGAAAAAAGTAGCTCTCCAAACCCAGGCCTTGGTAGCTGCCCTGCAGCCTATGTTGCCAACTCGAGTTCAAAAGGGGCACTAGCCATTCACCCCTCCTGGGGCCTGCCTTAAGTGCGGACACAAAGGTCACTGGGCTTGGTAGTGCCCAAACCCACGGCCTCCCTCCAGACCGTGTCCCGCCTGTAAGCAGGCAAGACACTGGAAGAGTGCCCTATGGCTGACCCTTCCCTGGCACCTCCACACGGGGGTATGGCCGACTAGGCAGTCCCTTCCCTAGAATTGCTGGGATTTCTGGATGACTGAAGAAGCCTGGACTCTAGGATCCCCTATCATCCTTGCCGAACCCAGGGTAATGCTCCAGGTAGCGGGTAAGTCCACCACCTTCCTGGTGGATACGGGGGCTACCTATTCTGTTCTGCCTGCCCATCCTAGTCCTTTATTTCCATCTCAGATCTCGGTTATGGGAATTGATGGTACACTTTCTTTTCCAAAATGGACAGCCAAACTGGCCTGCATCCTACAGGGACATCCATTTACTCACTCCTTCTTAGGTATCCCCTCCTGTCCATTTCCCCTCCTTGGCCGCAGTGTTCTCTGCCTTTTAGGAACTACCCTACAGATTCTCCTCCAAAGGCCCTCCACTCATCTTCTTTTACCTTTGTTCCTTACTCTCTTCTCTGCCTCAGCTTTGTCCGATCTACCATTACACCCTGACCTTGTCAATCTCCAGGTATGGGACACATCCAAACCAGTAATGGCTGCTCACCACATGCCTATCCATATTCAATCAAAACCTCAAGCTAAGTTTTCTTTCCACCCCCAATTCTATATTTTCCTTACTCAAAAAAAAGGGGGGGAGGGGCTCAAACCCATCAAAGACTGTCTACTTGATCAGGGGCTCCTTATCCCCACCAACTCTCCTTGTAACACCCCTAGTACGTAAATCCTTAGGAGACTACTGGTTGATTCAAGATCTGTGTTTAATAAATGACGCGGTAATTCCCATCCACCTCATGGTCCCCAACCCTTACACGCTCCTTCCCCACATTCCTCCCTCCACCTCCCACTTCACTGTCCTTGACCTCAAAGACGCTTTTTTCTCAGTCTCCTTACACCCTGATTTCTATTACCTCTTCGCACTTACATAGGAAGATCCCAGAACACACAGATCCCAACAACTAACATGGACAGTCTTACCTCAAGGCTTCTGGGACAGGCCCCACCTTTTCGGGCAAGCCCTCATCCAAGACCTACTCTCCTATGATGTGGGAGACAGTGTCCTCCTACAGTATGTAGATGACCTCCTCCTATGCAGCCCATCTTTACAAGCCTCGCAGGCTCATACTCATACTTTATAAGCCCAACTGCCCAACTTCTTGGGTTCCCGAGGCTATAGAGTTTCCCCAGCTAAGGCCCAGCTCTCTGTTCCTCAAGTCACTTACCTAGGCATCCTCTTGACCTCTAACTCTAAGTCTCTAACAATGGACAGGATCCAAGCCCTCCAGGATTTACAATCACCTACCACAGCAAATTATATTATCTCGTTCCTAGGACTGGGTGGCTTCTGCCACTGGATCCCTAATTTTGCTCTTCTAGCCAAGCCCCTCTATCAGGCTGCCAAAGAGACTCCACAGGGACCCCCTTACCTCTCCTTCTACTGTGACCCAAGCCTTCTACAAACTTAGAGATGTCCTCACCTCATCTCCTCCTCTCTTGCTACCAAATCCTGGCCGCCCTTTCTACCTGTTAACTGATAAGAGACAAGGTATTGCAACCAGTCTACTTGTCCAACCAGTCAGGCCCTCCCATCTTCTGGTCACATATCTCTCTAAACAATTTGACCCTACCACGGCTGGCTGCCATGCCTCTGTGTGTTGGCTGCGACGGGTGAACTTACTAAGTAAGCCTTAAAACTGACTCTCTTAAAGCCAATCACTGTCTTTTCTACCCATCGTCTCCAGGACCTTTTGGGATATCAGTCTCTCCCTCTTCTAAGCCTATCACGAATACAAGAAATTCACCTCCTTTTCATAGAAAATCCCTCCATCACCTTTTGCTCCTCTCCTCCTCTTAACCCAGCAACCCTTCTTGCCCTTACCCATGCCTCCCTTGTCTGCGGGCCATTCTTGCGCCCAAGTCTTAGAGGCTCTATGTGCACCTCGAGAAGACCTCTTTGATCACCCAGTTTCCTTGGCAGATTTGGCCCTCTTTGTAGATGGCAGTTCCCTGCTGGGGTCTGATGGTCACCATAAAGCTGCTTATGTAGTAGTTACTGCCACCTCAGTCTTAGAGGCCAAATGCCTTCTAGATAGAACCTCCTCACAGAAGACTGAACTCTTTGCTCTCACCCAGGCACTCACTCTGTCTAAAAACAAAAAGGTTAGTATCTACACAGACTCTAAATATGCCTTTTTGTTTGCCCACTGCCATTCCGCGATCTGGAGAGAATGAGGATTCTTACTACAAAGGGGTCACCTGTGATTAATGCCTCACTAATCTCCAAACTCCTAGAGGCCCTTTTGTTACCATCTCAGGTGCCTATCATACACTGCCAAGGACATCAAAATTCTGACCCAGTGGCTATGGGCAATAATAAATATATTATTTATTAATAATATATTATATATATTACTTATTTATAATAATAAAGCCAATTCTGTGGCATGGGGACTGACATCCAGCTCTTCTCCTGCTCCCATCCTGTTTCTGTCCACCTCCATTAAACCAAACTATTCCCCAGAGGAACAGCAGAACTTACTGACTCAGGGAGGCTGAGTTGGGGACAATAATTGGATCTTTTTGGGGGATAACATCTCCCTGCCCAAACAGGATGCACATGGCTTCCTAAAAGAAATTCACAACTCACTCCATGTTGGCCCCAGGACCCTCCAACGGTTTCTCCAACCCCTTTTCTTTTATCCTGGTCTTTCTACTATTCTCCAGCAGATTCATTCCACTTGTGAGATATGCTCTAGTCTCACCACAGGGAGGACTTAAACCCAAACTCCCAACTCATCAGATGAGAAGCCACCAACCAGGCAAACTGATTTTATTCATATGCCCAGACATAAAAAACTCCGTTATCTTCTCATTTTGGTTGATACTTTTTCAGGCTGGGTAGAAGCCTATCCCATCTCCAGGGAGACTGCAGATACAGAGGCCTCCATCCTCACTGAGTAGCTTATTCTCAGGCTCAGACTACCTGCCTCTATTCAGTCTGACAATGGACCAGCCTTCATCTCCCATATTGTTCAACTTATCTCCAAAGGGCTTCACATCACCTGGAAACTTTACATCCCACATGGACCTCAATCCTCAGGAATAAGACTCTTTGCCCCTAACCAGCAAGAAGAACACTGCTACTACATAAACGAGACTGGGGTCGTAGAGTGAAATCTCGATGTCCTTCAGAAGCTAAGTGAGGGACTCAGACATCAATCGCGAAAATCCTTGGTCCACATGGCTAAATTCTTCCCTTATCTCCTGGTTATTGTTATACCTCTCAATATAATAGGTGTCCTACTATTAATGGCTCCTTGCCTCCTCAGGTTTGCTCATGAGCTTGTTGGAGAAATTGCCTGGGTAATGGTCAACCAGATGCTCCTGCTTCCCTATAGCCACCTCCCCTCCGGCCCACATCCAAACCTCCACACTAGGACGTTCCTAATAAGCAGGAAATAGCCAGACAGATGCTGGTGCCCTATATCAAAGAGGTCGGAATGTTGGGTCAAAATATGGCAGCTAGACAAAGAGGGGCTGGGCATCTGAAGTTATCCGTGCCCGCCAAGACTTCCAGTGTGTGTCAAACAGTGGATTGCTCACCACTCTGATGTCAACCAATCATCAATGAACGCGCTGACCTCTGAAATCGGCCCATACCTGTCACTGGGCCTCAGTCAACCAAGAAGAGAATGCCTCTTCATGAGAATTCCCCTCCCTCAACCTACCCATAAAAATGGCCTCTCCCAGTCTTGAGCACGATTTCCCAGGCCCACACTGGCGGACTGGTGGACCTCGCCTGAGAGTGGACCCCAATAAAACCGTGCTTATACCCATTCGGCTAATGGTTATGGTCTTTACCGCCAATCTGACCTTACATCTATCCCATAAATATGCATCTGTGACTTTCTAATAAAAGATAATACATTTTTAAAAAACATAATTTTCATTTGTATTCCTGAGTTAAAGTAATAAACAGTGAAATGAGAAGAAAAAAAATACTCATGGGATCCTTTTATTCTCCCCTTAAACCTCCATTTCCACCTCTAGGGATTATTTATGAGATTTAAAAAATAAGATAAAATTCTTAAGCTGAATTTCCTTTGCTTCTCTGGATATATTTTAAAAAAAATAAATGTCAAGAGAATGAGACAGCATAATATTGGATTACAAATATTTATGGTCTTTCAGAACTTTACTGCCCAGTATTCATTTCACCTGAGAAGTCATATTTTCTAAATTAAGCCAAACTCTAATTCTACAACAGTACTGATAAGATCTGGTATTATCAAGACAAGCTTTGAAAACACTGAGAAAATTAAGGCACTAACAGTTTGAGTATAAAAGAATTTCAAAATCAGTTTCCTTACAACCACAACTAAAGTATGAAAGGAAGACTGATAACAAAGTAAGCTGACATCATAAATGCAGCCCTACTAACAACTTTAATCAAATAAAGTAATGAAATCTATTAATACTACCTTGCTCCAACAACTCTATCAATTCTTCTTGATTCAAAAGACAAAAATCCTTTAGATGGACACTTAAAACACTGAATAATCTTGCCCAAGTCTAACTTTTCACTGTTACTTTGCCTCATCCATCCTAGACTGGATGCCAAGCTAGAATACTCACCTTTCATCACCTGTGACCTGCTTTCAAGAATGCCCTTCAACTCATTTCTGCCTCGTGAATCATAATTATTTGCTAAGCTCCAGCTCAAACTCCAATTCACTGTTTCTTTTACCTGTCTTCTTTACCTATTTCATGATCTTTCTTTCTCACATTTTCTGTACCCCTCCAGTTTAGTCATTCTTTGTTCTTTTGGACTTCTCAAGCATTTATTACCCCACATGGTTCATTTCGAATGTAGCTGTTTGCTCTCATTCTCTCTGTACACATAAGAAGAGACCAGCTCTTAATCCCAGCACTTTGGGAGGCTGAGACAAGAGTTCAAAGCTGAGAGGTGCTAAGCAACTCAGTGAGACTCTGTCTCTACATAAAAAAAAAAAAAAAAAAATCCCACAAAATAAGGCTGGGGATGTGGCTCAGTGGTTGAGTGTCCCTGAGTTCAATCCCCAGTATCAAAAAAAAAAAAAAAGAGATCAGCTCTTATAGGTTTTTGGAAAGAAGAGTACTATCCCCATAAATATGGAGAAGTCTTAACAACTCAATGTAAATGATCATTCTGTGGATAATTTGTGGCATTTTCCTCAAGTTAAATTAAGAGCCATTCCATTTCTCTATCCAGATACTACATACTTATAAATTATAATGCAAGATTTGCCACTCTATCAACTAAAAAAAGGCAGTACCTCTCCAAATATCTATTTTGAATATATGTAGCTTACTATATCAATTATACCTCAACAGAGCTTTTAAAAAAGATCCCTTCTGATCCAAAGAGTTTTTGGATGAAATACATTGTAAGAGTAATTATATTTAAGACACTATTGCTTATAGTGGTATAGCCTATAAGAGTTGGTGCAAATTTTGGACTAATGAAGATCGTGAGTCAATAATCATAATCCCAGCATGAGCAATGCTGGGATATAGATAAATTCCTACCTTTTTTGCCATTTCTTATGATTCTCATTCTATGTGTCACTGGTTCTACAAGGTAATCAAGAATTCAAGTGTGAATAGCTTCCCACAAACCCTTCCACAAATAACCAATGCATTTATGATTTTATTTATGCTGAATCAAGTGTTTTCCTTCATCTTAACAAAGTTATAAAACAATCACCAAACCAAAAAAAAAAAAAAAAAAAATTCAACAAACGAAAAAATCCCTAAACAACCTGAAGAGACATCTAACACCTCTATACAAACTTAAGTAACTTACAATTGTTTGACTTATAAATGACCATATGAGGAATTATGAAATTCTATTGATCTCCAAATAAAAAAAATAGTGGTACTATTTGTATTCCTTTTAATACAGCTTCACAATCTAAAAATACACCTTCTTCCTCTCTCCTCCTCCCCATTAAGTCTTTTTTGTTTAGTTGTCAATGGACTTTATTTATATGCGGTGCTGAGAACTGAACCCAGTGCCTCACACAAGGCAAGCACTCTACCACTGAGCCACAACCTCAGCCCCCCATTAAGTCTTGATTCTCATTCTCAGATATAAGGAACATCTTTATGAATTCCTCCTAAATAGATTTGATGGGAAATACTGCCAAGAAATTATTAAGAAATATTACCAAAAAACTCACCTTTGCTCATTGCGTGTTACAAAGTTCCATCCTGAAACCACTCTATTTTCAGAAAATTATTCCAATTTCCTTTGCCTGTCCAACATGCCTGTTAAATATTCTTCTTCACTTGTGTGAGGCCTTGGGTTCAACCCCCAATACCCCAAGCAAACAAACAAAACACTGTTCTTCTATCATAACTTTAAGGAGATAGATAATGCTAGGCTAGACTATTCCTTCCCAATTTTAAGTTAGAATTCACTGTCCCACTGAAACAATGATAATGGATTTTAGGTTCTAAACAAACACTCTGCTAGAATGATACATTACAAAATGTGTTTGACCTTTAAATTGCTAAAAACATTTCAACTTTTCTGAATTAGCAGGTAGTAAGTGCATACGCATAAAAAGACACCTTTATTGAATAAACTGAAATTATTTTTCAGTCAATTTATGAACGATTTATGCTAACTTCAATTGTGCAATTACCAGATTGAGCAGTTCAGGTTCAGGTATCATCCAGTAAGTACCAGCACCAACAAATGAGCCATCATTTTCATATGAAAATAAACATTTGCCTTCAATGTAATACTGAGTTGAAAATCTAAACCTTTATGAATCAGATAATAAACATTTTCAGTTTAACAATTATTTTTGACATGCCATTCAAATAATTCAAAAAGGTATAGAACCAGAAAAATATATTCTCTTGAACTCAAAGAGCAATCACTCCAGGAATTCCACTGAAGAGTTTTCCCTAATACCTCACAATGCAAAAGTACAAAATGGTAATTACACATAACTTGACGAAGGTGCATTTGAAATAAATACCGTGCTTACAACAATGTGATTTAATTTTTAATACACACTCCATTATTTGATAATATCTTAATTACTTCACATAATCAAAGAATGAATAAATTTTTTAGATGATTTTTTTCAATATTCTTAAAAACAGGGTGCCATATAATAATACACACACACACAAACACACACACACACAGCAGTATATATATATGTAGGTAAATGGAAAATTTATTCCTATAATAAATGGCCCTAAATAACTGCTTTTAAACTACTTGGTAAATGCTTTTTATGATTCCATTTCCTTCTTTGATTTCAGCTGTCAATTCTTGCTGTTAGTGCACTGACAGTAGTCTGCTCTTCTAATTTTTTTTTTTTGGTACCAGGGATTACTCAAACACTGAGCCACATCTCCAGCCCTATTTGTGTTTTATTTTAGAGACAGGGTCTCACTCAGTTGCTTAGTGCCTTGGCGGTGCTGAGGCTGACTCTGAACTCAAGATCATCCTGTCTTAGCTTCCCGAAGTGGTGGGATTACAGGCATGTGCCACTGTGCCTGGCTCCATTTCTAATTTTTGTTTCTGATCTTCTATGAGGAAAAAGTGACCTGTTGGCCTGGCTAAATCTATTAACCTAGAGCCATGATATTGGCTAGATAAAATTCTTAAACATTGGCTGGGATTCCTATGCTATACCCAAGTTTATTCTTAAAACTATGATCAATGATTAAATTAATTAGAGATTACCTCAGTCACTTAACTATTAAAGAACTCTAAAATTTACACTATGTGCCATGATCACTTGTTCATCAGTGGGGTAGATATTTAAGGTGACTTGACTGACAGAAGTGTAAGTGAAAAGGAGAAGTTTTAAGTTCATAAGTAATTAGCTGTAAGCAACTGTCAATTTTCCTTTTAAAAAATTTGTTTTAATTAGTTATACATGAAAGCAGAATGCATTTTGACACATCATACATAAATGGAGTATAACTTATTATTCTTCTGGTTGTACATGATACAGAATTACACCGGCGTCATACATGCACATACAGTAATAATGTCCAATTCATCTTAGTATGCTTTCTAATCCTGTACACCCCTACTCATTTCTATCTAATCCAAAGTCTTCTATTCTACTCTAGCCCCCCATTGTGAATTAGCATCCACACGTCAGAGAAAATATTCGGCCTTTGGTTCTTTGGGATTGGCTTATTTCACTTAGCATGATATTCTCCAGCTCCATCCATTTACTGGCAAATGTCCTAATTTCATTCTTAAGGCTGAATAATATTTCACTGTATACTGAACCCAGGGGTGCTTTACCACTGAGCTATACCTTTTTACTTTTTATTCTGAGGCAGGGTCTCTATAAGTTGCTAAGACTGGCCTTGACTTTGTGATCCTCCTGCCTCAGCCTCCCAAGTTGCTGGGACTCCAAGTATGTGCCACCACACCTGGCTATAAGCTAAACAACTATTCTTTAAATACTTCTTCTAAAATCCAATGGCTTTATATGCTGCAAATGCATATCAATCAATACATTCTAGGAAAGGTATGTACTTGATCACACCCAATGAATACCAACACCTAATTACCTAAAGTCAATGGAATAGGAAAAGCAGGTTAATTCTAAAGATTCAACAAAAATATTCAAAACCTTAAAGAAAATTTAAATAATGTTTGTTTTGTAACTGCTCTTTATTAAGAGCAGCAAGAAATAAGTTGGGTGTGGTGGCACACTTCTGTAATCCCAGCACTTTGGGAGGCTGAGACAGAAGAATCCAGAGTTGAAAGCCAGCCTCAGCAATGGCAAGGCGCTACGAAACTGAGACTCTGTCTCTGAATAAAATACAAAATACGGTCGCGGATGTGGCTCAGTTATCAAGTACCCCTGTGTGTTCAATCCCCAGTATAAAACAAAAAAAACCCCAACAAATAATAAGAGTTTGCTAGCATTTTCAGCTAAATTACGACAATTTTTGTATTAACAAGGGACAAGAAAATATAGCAAAATGTTAACTGCAGAACTGTTATAAAATGTGTATGTTTGAAAAATTTCAAATAAAGTAGAAAAATTAGACTGGCAACAGATTTCTCAACAGCAATCCATATGTTAGAAGATATTAGAGACATGTCTAGGTACAACAGGAAAAGGATTTTGAACTTTTTGTCCTGTACTATCAACTATGTTGATGTCAGAATAAAGACTTAAATCATATAAAGTCTCAAAAGGCTAATAAGGCTCCTTTCTTTGGGAAAATATCAGCCTATTATCTAGCAAAATTTGTGTATAAAACAAGACCCAAAGGTTACATGAAAGTGATATTTAAATTCCCACTGGGAAAAAAAATTAGCTGATTCATAACAGAAAGTCTGACAAATATAAATGAAAGAAAACTGGTGGCTTCTATATACCAAAATCTTTATAGGCATCATCTTGTTTCTTCCTTAAACCTTAAAAAGGTGTGTCATTCTTTATTTTATAGCTGAAGAAACAGACTGAGACGCTAAGATCATAACAACTGCTAAGTAACAGAGTTATAACTTTGAACCAGGCCTTGAGTTTCCAGACGCATTCTGTATTTTTTTCCACTGGACAAGTGATGCTCAAAGTGTAGGCTGAGTACCACTGTGGGGTTGCCAAAATCCTTTTTTTTTTTTTTGGTACTGGGGATTGAATTCAGGGGCACGGCCACTGAGCCACATCCCCAGTCCTATTTTGTGTTTTAGAGACAGACTCTCACTGAGTTGCTTAGCGTCTCGCTACTGCTGAGGCTGGCTTTGAACTGGCAATTCTCCTGTCTTGGCCTCCCAAAGTTCTGGGATTACAGGCGGGTACCATTGGGCCTGGCAGCCAAAATCCCTTTAAAGGTTCCATGAGATCCTTCCCTATTCATCTCCATGTGTGGCCAAATTGTTTTAATATTTTCACCAAAACCACATAATTGACTTCAAAAGCATGTATGAAAACTCAACCATCATTGTTTATTTTTAAAAATTATTCTTCATAAAATAAGGTATTTGTGTTATCATGCAGTGAGTTTATCATTCCTTTTTTCTGAGGCGAAGGGTGTACTGGGGATTGAACTCAGAGGCACTTGACCACCAAGCCACATTCCTAGCCTATTTCCTTTTTGGTACTGGGGACTGAACTCAGGGTACTTGACCACTGAGCCACATCCCCAGCCCTAATTTTTTGTATTTTATTTAGAGACAGGGTCTCACTGAGTTGCTTACTACCTTGTTTTTGCTGAGGCTGGCTTTGAACTTGTGATTCTCCTGTCTCAGCCTCCCAAGCTGCTGGGATTATAGGAGTGCGCCAATCTTTATCATCTTTTTAAATGAATTATTATATATTTTAAAAAATTCTCACTTATCAAACTGGCAATACTATTCAAATTGACCTATGTTTGATATAATCCCTATTAAAATCAAAGCTAGCTTCTTTGCAGAAACTGGTAAAACTGATTCTAAATTACATATGGAAATAAAAGGGACTCAGAATAGTGAAAACAAACTTTAGAAAAGAATGGAGTTGGAAGATTCCTACCCCAATTTCAAAATTTACTACAAAGCTACATAATCAAATGGTATAGTCCTCACACAAAGACAAACAAAAAATGGAATAGAATGGAGGGTCTAGAAACACTAATCACAATTCTAGGTCAATTAATTTTCAATCACAATACCAAGATAATTGAATGGGGTAAAAACAGTC
Source organism: Xerus rutilus (assembly GCA_028644305.1). Lineage (NCBI taxonomy): Eukaryota > Metazoa > Chordata > Mammalia > Rodentia > Sciuridae > Xerus > Xerus rutilus. Next base: position 75,411,671 of record CM053402.1, on the reverse strand, counting down.
TTCTCAACAAGTGGTGCTGAGATAAAAATTGGATAGCCACATATAACTTTCCAAGTTGGTGGCCACTTTTATTTTCATCTCTTCACATCCTTCCCTCATTGCTTTAAAACATCCAGTACTTTTGTATTAAAAGACAAATGGTCATACAGTAATGAAAAATATAACTTAACAAGCATAAAAATTTCCCTTTTCCACCCAAATTAGTTTATCTGCTCATTTGATGCTTGACATGTTTGTATAGGGGATAAAATCTCCAATTTCACCTTACGAAAAATTAAGACTAAAAAGAGTTGAATAATGCATAGCCTCTTGACAAAATCATATAGCAACTAACCAATAAGCAATATAGATGACTGATACCAGATTCTTTCTAGTTTATATGCAAAGAGATTAGAACTCTAAAAGATGAGAAAAAAGCTGACATTTAGGGAAAACAAGGCAAAGAATGTAAAAATAGACCATACCTTGGATGTTTGATGTTGAGTTTTTCTATTGTGCTCAGACACGTGAACATGGCTTAGTTTTTACTAATTTTTTTTGTTTTGTTTTGACTAATTTATGTGATTTAAAGGAATTTTACAAAATTTATGAATAGCATTTTGAAGAGGGCATTTGTTTAAAAATAGATACAACCCTCAATATTATAAAAGAGCACATGTATGTAATAGAAATTTTTATACTTAATTTTCTAATTTTAAATAATTATATATTCACAGGAAGTTACAAAGTTCTATGTATCCCTCATCCAGGTTCCAATGATAACATAAGTATATTTCAATATCAAAACTAGAAACTGACATTGATACAATAAATTCAAAATTTATTCAGATTTCACTCATTTGTTTTTGTTTTTTCTTTCCTTCCATCCTTCTACAGTACTGGGGATTGAACACAGGAATGCTCTACCACTGAGCTATATCTCCAACTCTTTCTTAATTTTTTAAAAATTTTGAGACAGGGTCTTGTGAAATTGTAAAGGCTTGCACTTCTAATCTTTCACGTAGCTGAGATTACAGGTGTGTGCCATTGTACATGGCTGTGTGTTTTATCTATGCTTTGTATCACCTGTATAAATTTGTGTAGCCATCATCATCATCACAATCAATTAGTTCATCTTTCATCACAAAGATCCATGTTATCCCTTTACATCCTCAACCCATTCCCACAGACTGGCATCCACTCATCTGTTCTCCATCACTATAATTTTGTCATTTACAGAATGTTATATAAATGGAATCACATGATATGTAGCCTTTTAAGGTTTTTGTTCTGTTGGCTTAATTCCCTTGGGGACCCAGCCAAGTCTGGGTATGGATTGGTAGTTTGTTCTTTTTTATTGCTGTATAATATTCAATGATATAAATATTATCACAGTTCAACTGTTTATCCAGTGAAGGACATTTCAGTTGTTTGTAGTAAAACAAAAGAAAACAAAAACCCAATATACTTTTTTTTTTACACAGTGTCTTTGTTTATTTATTTTTATGTGGTGCTGAGGATCGAACCCAGTGCTTCACACATGGGAGGCAAGTGCTCTGCCACTGAGCCACAACCTCAGCTCCCCAATATACTTTTTAAAAAATGTTTTTAAGTTATTCATGGATCTATATTTTTATTTATTTATATGTGGTGCTGAGAATTGAACCCAGTGCCTCACACATGATAGGCAAATGCTCTACCACTGAGCTACAACTTCAGCCCAATACTTATTTTTAAATATAGCTATTCTGTAAGCTTTCCAAAAAGGATTTTTTAAATGAGAGTCTAATGCTCATCTGAGCTATTGTTTTGAATTCAGGTACAAAGATTTTTAATTTAACAATATTAAAATCTTAAAAAAAAAATTTAGCACTTCCCTCCTCAATGGGGGCCAAGGCAGAAAGGTAAATCTGCAGTTAGTTAAACTTCTCCCTCACACTGTAAGGTGATATTTTACTTTAGTTATGAAACTCCTTTCATGAGGAAGATGGGTTAGTGAAGTTAATTACACAACTAGCCCACAAAAGTAATTTATATCTGTCATTCACCAAACTGAAGTTGGCAGAAGTCTGATTATAGTATTTTAAACTCTTAAATCAGACAATACCAAATTACTGCCTTTCTAGAAGAAGAAATAAAAAGAAATGTAATTTCTCTACTTAATTTCTTTTGGAAGGAAGTAGTTACAGGGAATTATAGATGAAAACATGAGTTGAGTAGGCTATAAGAGGTATCATTTAAATATGTCAAGTCATCTAGTATTTACAAAAAGGTTCAAAAACCTTACAACTTGCCCAGAGACATGAGCTTACAAGTAGAAATTTTAAAAGAGTAATAAATTTACAATTCACAATGTAAATAAACAACAACAAAGATCATAAAGTGTAGGCTTTCAAAACTCACAGGAAAAAAATTAAAGTTAATGAGTGGATAAGAAGAGGCAAAATACTAAAGGATAAAATCTGGAAATAAAAAAACAAATTGCTGGAAAATTAAGGTGGAGAACTAGCTTTGAGCCATGACTTAGTAACTCATCTCTTATTTCAATCCTCAACCAATAAATAATTGAATTAAAATTTTGGAAGTGATATATATTCCTATGCAGGCTAAACATCTTATTAGGTACAAATTAAACTACATAATGCTTCATTACTTGGGAAGTAAAGTTAACTTGATAAAAACTTTATTGCATATTCCTTTATTATTGGTAAAGATTATGGGAAGTCCCGGGGATTAAGTGGCAGATGATTTAATATTTAAAAAGAAATTTATTTTACTGAGACAGACTGATACACATCCCTCTCTTGATAACTGGTATTTTGGTTTAGTTATGAAAGTTGTAAGCAATAAATTATGATCCCTATGTGCAAGTGTCCACGCTAAAGACCAAGTATTGATTCTGTGATTTGGTGCTATAACAGCTATTTGAAAATTTCATGGTTATTTGTAGCCATACCTCTTTGACATGTGACTGCCTGACATATTTGCAACAGATCATAGAGAATGATAAAAGAGAAACTGTCTACTTCTAATAGCAACAACTTATTACAAATCCATCAAGTCTTAAGTGCTGATTTTTGTAACTTTTTTTTAAAATGAAAAAAATACAACTTACTGACTCTCATTGCTTTCTCTTAGTATTAAAACTTAACATTAAGTTAAATGGCTCTAATTGGGTATTCTCAAGTACCAGTTCAAGAAAAATCTTTCATTACTTCTCAAACATAGCAATGCATGCCTCCTGAATAATGTGCAAAGAAAAGCTTATTTCGATTTTATAAAATTTCCTACTGCTGCCACCATAAAAGACTTTCTTGGAGGAGCATCCAACTGTAGTGGGTCCAGTAACTTAGAGGTGCATTATAACATAGTTCACCTCAGTTCATTATTCAGCAAAAGATGTAGCTGCCTTGAACCCTGGCACTGGGTATTACTGTCAGATACACCTCATAATAAATCTGTTTTCATGTTAACCTTAAATTGGTTTAACTGTAGAAATTCCAAGGATACCTTTATGTCTTACGACCCAGTATATTTTCTAAAGTACTTCCGAAGAGAAAGGAACAGTGTGTCTGGCAAGTTGTTTCACAGAAAAGAAACATTCAGTATTGATAAATAATAAAAGTTAAAAGAGCACAAAACTATAGTGTGGTATGGTCACATGAATTCAAATGATTTGTTTAATCTAACTCTATTAAAAAGTTCAACTGCTAGGCGTAGTGTGCATGCCTGTAATCCCAGTGGAAGGCTGAAGCAGGAGGATTGCGAATTCAAAGCCAGCCTCAGCAAAAGCAAGGCTCTAAGCAACTCAGGGAGACTCTATTTCTAAATAAAATACAAAAAATAGGGCTGGGGATATGGCTCAGTGGTTGAATGTCCCCAAATTCAATTCCTGGTACCCCCCCTCCCAAAAAAAGAAGTTCAACTGTCATTTGCCTGTAGCCTAGTAGCACAATAAATAGGGATAGCAACTACATAAACTGGATCTTGAAAATACATCGGCTAAATAAAGATTTAAAAGATTACAATAGTTTATCAACGTGAAAACTTTAATTCCTGATAATCCACTTGAAACATATTCCTAAGTACTTGCATTTTAATTCAACGACAAAAAAAATCTTTCATAAGAACTCTTCCATACCCAATGATCAATTTCCTGTGTACTTTTCTTTTGCTTTAAAAATGACTTAACTGCAAGTTGTAAGTTTAATAAATCACTATATAAATTAATACTCCCATAGTACATCTCAAAAACAGAACAAGTTCTGAAGCTGCAACAATACACTGTGCATATGAACAACAAACTCATTCTCTTAATATGAAAATAACAGTTAATATTTAATTGCACCATTTGTTTATCTCACAATGGTAGTGGCTTTACATACCTTATCTCTAATCTTCCCAACTCCATAAACTGAACATTATCATCCCATTTTACAAATGAAGAAACTTCACTGGCTCAAAGGGGTCATACAGGTACTAAAAGAATGTAGAGGTCTGGTGTATTTTCAGAAATCAACCTTTTTTGCATATAATGCATGAGATATGAAAGCATCAACTGCCCAATTTATCAAAGTCATCAAGGTTGGAAAAATATTGCCTAGTTATGTATGCTGTGGTACTTAGTGGGGAACTAAAGGACTTCCCTGCCAAAGCTATTACATTTTTCTATTAACACAAATTTCTTCCTGGTCTTAAATGTGTAGATTTATTTCAATCTGTATCTGGATTTATTCATTAAGGGGTATGGAAGATCACTAAACTAGAGTTTTCTCAGACCCAGATGAAATGGTCTAACAGTCAAAACTTCTATATTTTTTCCAAACCCAAATTTACTAAGACTCAGAAATGGGCCTAGAATATGTAACAAATCCCACTATGTATAATTATAATGAATATGAGAAAAAAATAAAGTGGGAAAAAAATGAAACAAAGAAAACCAACAAAAAAAAAAGAAATGGGCCTAGAAGTTTATTTGTGATTATGGGCATGTTACTACAGATTACAGAATCCATTATTTAAATTCATTCTCCCAGTCAAGAGAAGCAAAGTGGTATTTTGAAAGATGAGCAATTGATATCTGATGAATTATGATAGAATACCCAAAGACACCCAAATATGCCAAATTTTAAAAATTGATGTGTACCCAATTATTTTGGTCCAACTGGCAGCCTACTAAATATTTCATGGATGTTATTGATTCAAATATTTTAAGTAGAGCCGGGCGCGGTGGCTCAAGCCTGTAATCCCAGCACTTGGGAGGCTGAGACAGGAGAATCACGAGTTCAAAGCCAGCCTCAGCAAGGGCGAGGCGCTAAGCAACTCAGTGAGGCCCTGTCTCTACATAAAACACAAAATTGGGCTGGGGATGTGGCTCAGTGGTCGAGTGCCCCTGAGTTCAATCCCCAGTACCAAAAAAAAAATTTTTAAGTAGGTAGACTTTTTTCATTTTGACTTTTAACATCTTTTTATTAATATTCTTGTAATCAATGATATTTAAGCTAAAAGTAATTTTTTTAAAGTTACAGTTAGACAAACTATAATCCTAGATATACATAAAAACTTTCTCGGAAAATTTTACAAGAAAAATCATTTGCTGTTTACTAAACTCATTTGGGGAAGCATCTCATCACCTTTTACTTAGTTGACTCGATATCCCAGGACAATTGCACATGGGCATCATATTCTCAACAATTTAAGGTGCTTTATAAAAGCAAGCTAAAAGAACAGTGGTAATCCTTTGCACCTAATAACCACACAAAAAGAAAATAGAAACAACAACAAAAACTTCAAACACGTTGGGATTTGGGGGACAGTCTAAGGCTCAAGCATAATAATGTGTGTAAATCTTATTCCTGGGGTCCGTGGCACTGACAGTCGTTCAACTTTTTAAAAAAAAAATATTCCCATTGTGCATTTTTCTTGTACCACAGGCAAGATGTACGTTTATTTAACCAATTGGTGGTCTAAATGACTTATTTCCTTTTTGAAAATTCTCGAGTGCAAGGCCGGGGTTCGCAATCGTGAGGTGGGCTAGTAGCTTGGGACACCGGCGCCAGACACACGAGAGCAGAACCACGCACGGAACCCGCTCCTGGAAGGCCTGCTGTGCTGGTTCCCCAGTCCCTGGGGCTGCAAGAGCAGCTGTAGCAGCAGCCATGGCAGGGACTCGGGAACCTTTCCCCTGCCTCCTCCGCTAGGCCTCGAGGGGTTTGTTTTTTACATGGCCCCCGGGTGGGGGTGGTGGGCACAAGATAGTGGTTGCAACTGCAGCCCCGGCAGTGGGCCAGGCAAATCCGGCTCCCTCGGAACCCGACCTGCCAGCGGGCTGGCAACAGCAGGACAGCAGCCGAGTCCGAGCTGGAGCGCCTATGGTTTGGCGAGGAAGGCCACCTTCTCACCCACCACATCTCTCCCCTGCTTGCCTCCAGCTCCGTTAGCGCTACCGGTTAGCGGGCGGGGGAGGGGAGCGAGGCGCGTTATTCCCCGGGAGCTGGAAGGGGGAGGGGAGGACATCTCTTACCCGCGTTACTGAGGAGGAGGAGGCGGTTGGAGCGCGGCGCGGCGGGGCGACGGCGGGGCTGGGTGGGTGTAAGTAAGAGTCTTACGAAAGGGAATTAACCCCATCACCAGCCCGGACACCGGCTCCAGCGGCAGCCGCGGCGGCAGAATCCCGCCCCTTCCCACCACGCACTAGCCCCGCCTCTCCGTTCTTTTTGAGGGACAGCACTCTCCATCATAGGCTGTACATTCATGGAGTGACAAGAAGATCGACCAATCACACTTGAAAATACTGCCTTCTCTCCACCCTTCTATCTCCTCTTGGGCTTCGGGAGAGCCATGCCAAGTCTTCCTCCACCCTCAAAGGAAAAAGAACCAATCCGCGGTTAGTAACCGCCCTTGAAGGACGCCAAAGACAACCAATAGTAAAACTAGGAGGACAGCCATTTTGCCCACTTATAAAAGAGCCACCTTTTCCCACGAGCTGGGAGCCTGAGGTGGGCAAGTTCCGGGAGTCTTTACCAACTGGAAATATTGAAAAGATAATTATATTTTTTCAGGGAGTATTTATGGTGATTTATAGGTGTAAAGGAAAGATTTCATCCTCGTGTGGAGAAGTGAAGCATGCTGCTTAGGAGTTGGCTCCTCCCCTTAGCGGTAACGGGTTCTAAGTCGAACACCTGGTTTCTCCAGCCTCAGGGGCGGAGGGCGGGGTGACTGCTCGGCCTGAGTGGACTATAGTTCCCAGGGCGCATTGCTCCCACTGATACCCTGTCCTCTCTTTGCTTCTCGCGGAGCTTGTCGGGAATTGGAGTTCCTTGGAGGTACCGGTGCTTTCTTGGCTAATAAGGAGGGACCAAGTTTTGAAGGATTTGGAACTGAGTATTTTTCACTTCTTTAAGAAAGGAGAGAAGGGACACAGGAATGGTCAGGAGAGTTTTTCTCAGAACAGAGATTTCAGATTATTATTTGAACACACCTACTTTCCAGGTCGTCCCTTTGAGCGTCACTTCCGCTGAAGGAAGGCTACAACCCAAACCTGTGGCGGGAGTTGGAGATTCTGCAGCAAATATACCAGGTGTGGCGGTCTAGGAGTGGCGTGTCGGGCAAGTTGCTAGTTTCTTGGTGGGAGATAGGAAGTTGACGGAATTTAACTTCATTTTAAGAGTGAGTGGGTGAAATTAGATGAGAGTAATTCCCAAGCCTCTACTGCAGTTTACCACCCCAAGTCTTCAGTTCCGGAGTTCCAGTTCTCTGGTTTCTCTGTCCGCTCGCTATTAGATTGCACATATTTGAAGAGCATGTCTCTTTTCGCCTTTAACCACTTTGCGCGAAACAAGGCTTCACTTTGTCACCTTGAACGGAGTCGGAAGTTATGAGGTAACTCCTACCTTTGCGAACACACTTATAAAGTGAGCTTCGAAGAAGGAAGGGCAGATGGACTCAGGATGGATAATCATGAAGGTCCCGTTACCATTCCTTCTTTTAGTAATACATCCATCAAACAAGTGGCGAGAGGGTGCCAACTTTAATACACCAATGAATAAAGGCATCATCATTAAAAATACTTAGGAGCTACTGCCTAAATAAGCCTAGTGAACGAGGCCCTCCCTGGTTTATTTCCCTTCGGCGTGCCAGGTTGACTATAAGTGCTGACGTTCCATTTGGGGTCTCCAGGGAGATGCAGCAGTGATCAGAGAAGGCCTTCCCAGCCCAAACCTGATGCCACTCTCTTAAACTTTTCTCCTTTCTTTTTTTACTGAGACTTTCTTTTATAAATAATCTTATAAATATCTATTGTGAATATCTATTGAGAACTTAAACTACTAGGCACTATACCACACTTTGCGTGTAAAGCTGTACCCGGAAAGATAGATTCCTTGTCCAAAAGTAGTAAAGGAGAGAAAGACTGAACAAAATTAATGGTCATGTTACTCGCCTTTTCTCTTTCCCTTAATTCAGTCAAGCTTTCCTTAGTCTTATTTTATGTGTGTATTTGATATTCTGTTTCTAATCTATCTTTAGATTAAAACCAGCATATTTTGATTTTTCATTATTTTTGCCGAAGCACTAAGAAGTCTATGTTCCATACTAATCAGTGTTGTTTTGTTTTGTTCTGTACCAGGGATTGAACCCAGGAGCCTGAACCACTGGGCCACATCCCCAGCCCTTTTTTATATTTTATTTTGAGACTGGATCTGGTTGAGGCTGGATTTGAAATTGCAATTCTCCTGCTCAGGCTTTGGGAGCTGTTGGGGTTACAGGTCAGTGCTACTCTCTAAGGAGTGGTTTTTTGTATATCAAGTAGATGATAAATTGCTGGTGTAATCCTAGGTATAAGAATGTGACCAGATGTTTTAACTATACAGTTTTTCCATCTACTGAAGTGTTGTCTCTTACTTTTTAATGAAGTTAGGATTTTTTTGGCTGGGTGGAGGCTGTCCTGGGAATTGAACCCAGGGTCTCACGTATGGTAAGCAGGAGTTCTACCACTGAGCTATATCCCCAGCCCCCAGTTAGAATTTCTAATGATAATTTAATAAGTCTTGTATAGAAGCTTAGTTTTATTTTTTCATAAACACTTTAAGTGTAAACCAAGTCAATAAAGAGGAATGATGGCCATCATTTTACTGCAGGTTTCTTCTGAGCCAGAAATAAGGTTATATGATTGTCCTTGCCACGATCTATAAGTATTACTTATTTATATATTTAGGTGCTGGAGATTGAACCCAGGGCCTCATGTATTCTAAACGTGTGCTCTACAGTTTACCTATACACCCATCCCCTCTTCTGTTTTAATGTTGAAGCACTTAGGGCTCAGTGCAGTTAAATAAGACTTTAGGGCCTGAGATCCTTCATCAGTACATTTTGTAGCAGATTCATATCCTGGTCTGTCTGATTGCTGAACTCTTAACAGCTGCTCACCCTACCTCTCAAATATTTTATTAATTTCCCAATATATGCTAGACGCATAGAAAGATATAAAATTACATCCCAAGATTCTGGAACCATTGGTGGCAATGGTTTCTTATTTTAAGGCATCTTTTGCCATGTACATAATACTCAAAGTCTTTAAAAACAGGAGAGAATACAAAAGAAACGTGGTTTGCAATCCTGTTATTCAGAGATACCACTGTTTGTATATATCACACTCTTATGAGGACAGGCATGTCTTACTGGAATCTTACTGCTTTACTTTTTTGGGGGAGAGAGGTTGCTGGGGATTGAACTCAGGGGCACTCAACCACTAAGCCATATCCCCAGCCCTGTTTTCTATTTTATTTAGAGAAAGGGTCTCACTGAGTTGCTTAGCACCTCACTTTAGCTGAGGCTGGCTTTAAACTCGAGATCCTCCCTGCCTCAGCCTCCTGAGCAGCTGGGATCACTTGTGTGGGCCATTGCACCCATCTCCAATCTTTTTTTTCAATGTAATTTTTTTTTTTTGGTACTGGAGATTGAACTCGGGCACTCGACCGCTGAGCCACATCACCAGCCCTATTTTGTGTTTTATGTAGAGACAGGGTCTCATTGAGCTGCTTAGCACCTCGCCATTGCTGAGGCTGGCTTTGAACTCAAGATTCTCCTATCTCAGCCTCCCTAAATGCTGGGATTATAGGCTTGCGCCACCGTGCCCGGCTATTTTTTTTTTAATATATATATTTTTTAGTTGATGAGTCTTTATTTTATTCATTTATTATTTATATGTGATGCTGAGGATCGAACTCAGTGCCTCACGCATGCTAGGCAAGTGCTCTACCACTGAGCTACAGCCCCAGCCCTCAATTTAATTTTTAAAATTTATTTGTTCTAATTAGTTATACATGACAGCAGAATGCACTTTGATTCACTGTACACAAATGGAGCACAATTTTTTCCATTTCTGGTGTTACACAAAGTAAGATCACACCATTTGTGCAATCATACATGTACCTAGTGTAATGATGTCCATTTCATTCCATCATCTCTCCTCTCATGCCACCTCCCTTCCCTTCCCTTCTCTTTGGCCATTCCAAACTTCCTCTACTTGTCCCATGCTCCCCCCCTTATAATTTTTGATAGCTACTTGTATTTCATTATATAGCTCTAACAAACCATTCCATTCCCTGCTGATGGATTTACATTGTGTTCAATAATTTCTTTTTTATAGTGGTGAAAATGTAAAATTTACCATCTTAACTATTCACAAGTACAGGTAGTACAGTTGTGTTAATTGTATGTACCTTGTACATTATATATATATACTTGTATACTATGTGTATATTTGTATACTATAGTAGTGTATTTTTTTCTTTTTTGGTACTGGGAATTGAACCCAGGGATACTTTACCACTGAGCTACTGAGTCCTTTTTAATTTTTTATTTTGAGACAGGGTCTTGCCAAGTTGCTTAGACCCTTACTAAATGGCTTAGGCTGGTTTTGAACTTGCAATCCTCCTGCCTCAGCCTCCTGAGTTGCTGGGATTACAGGCATGCACCATGACACCCTGCCAATAGTGTGGAATTGTATGCAACAGATCTGTGGAACGTTTTCATCTTTCAAAACTGAAATTCTGTACCCACTAAACAACTCCGCCTTTCTTCTTCCCTTCCTTTTTTCTGCTTTGTTTCTTAAGAGTTTGAATTATCTCATGTAAGTGGAATCATTCAGTGTTTGACTTTTTTGTGACTAGTTTGTTTGACTTAGCATAATATCTTCAAAGGTTTATTCACGTTCTGGTTTATGATAGGATTTCCTTTTTTAGAGATGAATTCATTGTATGTATATGGCACCTTTTTTAAAAAATATTTTTTAGTTGTAGACGGACACAATATCTTTTATTTATTTTTATGTGGTGCTGAGGATCGAACTCAGTGCCTCACGCATGTCAGGCAAGTGCTCTACCACTGTGCTACAATCCCAGCCCTATGCCACATTTTCTTTATGCATTCATCTGTTGAGTACATTTGGGTTGCTTCCACCTTCTTCCTTTGTGAATAATGCTGCAGTGAGCAGGGTAGTACAAATATCTCTTCTAGATCTTGTTTTCAGTTCTTTTGGATGTAAACTGAGAAGTGGGATCTTTGAATTGTATATTAGGTTTTTTATAAGCAAGACTCATGAGCATTTTGTATACTTGTCTGATTATTCCTTGAATCTGATTTTGCAGAAGTAAAATTATTTAGCCATGTATCTTGTAATTCCAAAATTGTTCTTGAGAAAGGATGTGCCATTTCATTATGACTGTTTGAGAAAACCCGTTTTCCACCTTTTACTCTCTTCAATCTGTACATTTGTAAAATGTGATGGCTCACTTAATTTGTATCTAGTTGAATTTTATTGTTGAGCATCTTTTATGTGTATATTGGCCCTGGTGTTTAGTTTCTTGCCATCAATGTCTCATAATAATTTTAGAGAAGTTGCTTGGTAGCTGATTCATTCTTTGTGAGATTTTGGAATGTTTACTCCCATTTTGAAATGTCTTCTTTAAATTTTTAATGTTGTTTTCTCCTGAGATAAAAGTTTAAATTATTTTGGTGTTCAAATCTGTAAGTCTTTTCTAGTTCCTGGATTATTTGTGATACTTAGAAATACTTTCCTTTTTTTTTTTTTGGTACCAGGGATGGAACTCAGGGGTACTGAACCACTGAGCCACATCCCCAGCGCTATTTTTTGTGTTTTGTTTAGAGATAGGATCTCACCGAGTTGCTTAGCGCCTTGCCATTGCTGAGGCTGGCTTTGAACTCGTGATTCTTCTGTCTCAGCCTCCCAAAATGCTGGGATTACAAGTGTGTGCCACCATGTTGGACTAGAAATACTTTCCCTACTCCAGCATAATAAAAATTTTATAACTATCTGTAATATTTTTTGGTTTAAGGAATAAAATAATTTATACTTTTTTCTGTTTTTCTTTCTTTTGTATGTGTGTGTGTGGTGTAGCAATTGAATGCAGAGCTTTAGGCATCCTAGGCGAGTGCTTTATCACTGGGCTACATCCCTCAGCCCTATCTTTTTATTTTATAAAGGCTAGTTTTGTTATTTGTTAACTAATTTATTTCCCCTGACTCACGGATTTGAAATGCCATTTTAATCATTTTCACAATTCTTAGATATACTTAGTTCTCTTTGTATGCTGTTCTCTTACATTTCTGTCTTTGATTTATAGCATACCCATTCTCTAATTTCTGTAACTTTATGTTTTGAAATCTAGTAGGTAAAATGTGCTCCCACTCTTCTTTTTAGACATTTTCTTGTCATTCTCAAATTTTTTTATATTCTATTCAATTTTGGAATCATTTTGTCAAGTTAAAAATCTCTGTACTTTTATATTTTAAAAAAACTCAAGTTTGACATTTAAGTAGATTCTAAATACTACCTCTTAAAGGAAGACAAGTACTCTATATTAACAATAGAGAAATTTTCATAGGTAACAGAAATGAATTGTGTCATTCTGTGCTTTTTTGGTTTTTTCTGTTTTGTTGTTTTTTGTTTTTTTGGTACTGGAGATTGAACTCAGGGACACTTGACCACTGAGCCACATCTCCAGCCCTATTTTGTGTTTTATGTAGAGACAGTTACTTAGCGCCTCGACACTGCTGAGGCTGGCTTTGAACTTGCAATTCTCCTGTCTCAGCCTCCCTAAGTGCTGGGATTACAGGCTTGCGCCACCGCACCCGGCTCTGAGTTTGATTCTTAGTTGTGCCATTTACCTCTTGTTTGACCTAGGGCAGATTGTTTGATCATCTGTCTCATTTTCCTTATCTGTGAAATTAAGACCACAAGACTATCTTCCTCAGAGGTTTTTATGAAGATTAAATGACTTAATATATGTAAAATGATTTAAAAAGTGCCTGGTGTGTTGTGTACATTGTTTTTTTTGTTTTATTTTTGACATACTGGGGATTGAACCCAGCCTTGTATATGCTGAGAAAGCATTCTGCCAGCAGTTGTGGTCACACAGGTCATTAATTCCAGCAACTCCAGAGCCTGAGGCCTGGAGTATTGCAAGGCCTGGAGAATCGAGGCCAGCCTCAGCAAGTTAGTGAGGTCCTAAGTAAGACCCGATCTCAAAGTAAAAAGTAAAAATAGGTGGGGAAGGGGCTGAGGATATAAAATTTTGGGGATGTTAGTCTCCTGAAGTAAAACAACAAACAAGATAGTCTTTTGTGTCTGACTTTATGAAGACATTTTAATAGGATTCTATGGCGAGAGAAAATTTTAATTAAATAGATAAGAATAATTGGCAATAACAGTTAAGGAAACTAATTGATATTAAGGACAAAATGGGGGAGTCCAGTTGAACGCTTGCTGGCACAGGTGAGGAACTGGGTTTGATCCTCAGCACCACATAAAAACAAATAAATAAAAAGTAAAGGTTAAATTCTTTAAAAAAAAACAGTGAAATCCAGGTGGCCACTTTGAGTGACTTATGTAATTATACTATTTAATAAGAAACTGGATAGGGAGCTCACAAGTTTGGTGGAGAAATCAGGACTTTGGTTTTGGACATTTAAACTAGAAAGCTCTGCGAGACATCCAAAATGTCAGGTAGGTAATTAGATATAGGATTCTGAAGCTGAGAGATTATAGATTATATTACTATACTATGTATGGTAGTCTTCTAAAAGGTTAGCCCTGCTCCCACATCCATTCTTTTAATCTTTTGACCAAGTAATCTTTAGAAAAAGATCAACCGAAAAGATCAACTTGATTAAACTCTAGGAAAGGCTCTCAGTTCCTTACAGAATAAAGTCTAATCTTCCTTTTTTTTTTTGGTACCGGGGATTGAACTCAGGGGTACTCGACCACTGAGCCACATTCCCAGCCCTATTTTGTGTTTTATGTAGAGATAAGGTCTCACTGAGTTGTGTATCGCCTTGCTGTTGCTGAGGCTGGCTTTGAACTTGAAATTCTCCTGTCTCAGCCTCCTAAAGTGCTGGGATTACAGGCGTGCACCACCATGCCAGGCTCCAGCGTCTTTTAACATAGGAGGACCTCCTTGACCTGGCCTATTTTTTGCTTTTTTTGCCACTTTTTATGGGGAGAAAGCACTGGGGATTGAACTCAGAGGTGTTCTACCACTGAGCTACATCCCAGCCCTTTATATTTTTTACTTTGAGACAAGGTCTTTTTATATTTCTGAGACATGAACTTGCAATCCTGCCTTACCCTCCCGAGTAATAAGTAGGCAACACCATGTGCAGCTTTTATTTTATTGTTTACCACTTTTTATATGCATCTTATTCTTTAGCTATGTTAAACTGCTTAGGATTTTCAAAACTTTGTACCTTTGCAAATATGGCATCTTTTCTCCTGAAAATATTCTTATCTGATTCTTTATCTACAAATTCTACTCTTCAAGTTTGAGCTTGTGGCATATATTAGGTAGTTAAATAAGATGTATCATGTACCAAATATTTTTCCTATATGAAGCCTTTTTTGATTGCTTGCTACTTTTTAGAATCAACATTTCCACTCATGTACAATACTTTATATATACTTTTTTCATAGCACTTATCACATTGTATAGTGATTATATGTGTGCAGCTCTCTCTTCCTTTCTTGATTGTACCCAGAGGTGAGGCTACAATGGCACAAATTTATATTTATATCCTCACTACCTCCTGCAGTGTGTGACATATAACAGGCACTCCTTAAGTATTTGTTGAGTTATTTGGAGAGGCAGTGTTGTATAGTGGCAAAAATTTAGGCTTTTAAATTAAACCAATCTGAGTTTCAGGCTTAATATCACCATTCACTAACTGTTAGTCTTGTATAAATTATTTAGTGTCTCTGAACCTCAATTTTCTTATCTTTACTGTGAGAATAACAACACTTTGTGAGTTGTTTTGAGAATTACAGGAGATTTTCTAAAATTTCCTAGTATACTGCCTCATGAAAAGAGGTCAACCAATAAGTGGGAGTTATTTTATCACTATTCTGAAAACAGTTGTCTGTGGAATGAAAGATTCTAGTGTCCTTGCTTTTAAAGTAATTAAATATTAGATATGGGAGTTTAAAAAGGCTCATAACAAATGAATTAGAAAATGTTGTGTAATTATATACTTATTGAATCGATCTATTGTCATTTTATAATGTTCAGTTTTACTGATGAAACATACTTTCAATTTATTAAATTTAGACTGTAGTTCACAAACTAATGTAATATAGTTATATCTATAAGTGTAGTTATATCAGGTACAAACATTGACATAGAATATATACTGTATATAAATATGGAGTATGTTAAAATATAAAATAGGCACATTCCCAACTCCTGATAAAATTTGAAGAGTTACTGTTATTGGATATGTGACTTTGTATAAAAACACTTACAAATATTACAGTAGATTAGTAGATCTCTTCATTGGCTACCTTTTCAACTCATAAACACAACTGTTTGATTTGTGTGTGAGTTTGTGCCTTCTGGAATTCATGTACTTTAAAGGTGGAGTGTCCAATAGACCTCCCCTATTCAAAACTTATATAAACTAGCAATTTACTCAAGCTAAATTTATATTTCCAATAGGGAACTTAGAACTACTTATATTATTCCATGATTTTTTTTTTCTTGGCAGTAGTACTAGGGATTGAACCCAGGGTGTTAAGCATGCTGCATTCTTACATTGAGCTACATTGCCAGCCTTTTTATTTTATTTTGAGACAGAGTCTAAATTGCCTAAGCTCTTGTCAAATTTGTGATCTTCATGCCTCAGCCTTGTAGTAGCTAGGATTACAGGCTTGTGCTGCCAAGCCGGAAATGTAAATACTTTTGTACTGATTTCACTTAACTCTGGGGAAAGATATTTAGTAAGGTTACTAGCTTCTAGCCCCTCTCAAGTACCTCTGTCCCACTACCTCCTATTAGCAATGTGTGGGTGGGTTAAGAAGGAAGAGTTAAGTAATAGATTCTTGTTATCATGGGTCACCAAGATTTACTTAAGATGTTTCATTTCACACTTACAGTTAAGTGTCTGTAGCCAAATTGCCATAGTGTTGACATTTCCACTGACAATTTTTGTTTGACTAGGAAGAATTTATTTAATTTAGTTATCTAAGCTGGATGTGTTGGTGCACACCTGTAATCTCAGTGACTAGGGAGGCTGGGCAGGAGGATTGCAAGTTCAAGGCCAGCTTCAATGAGACCCTGTCTCAAAATAAAAAATAAAAAGGACCAGGAGTATAGCTTAGTGATAGAATACCCCTAGGATCAATTCTCAGAACTGGAAGGAAAAAAAAAAAAGTCATCTAGGTGAACAGAAATTATTTTTAAACTAGGCATAAAATTTGATATTTTGGTTTAGGAAGAGTTTTTCATATTTAGGCCTCCTCCCTATCTTGGACTTTTCTAGGATATTCTTTGGAGCCATAATTCATATTTAATAAACACTCCTGTAATTTTAATCACTCTGGAAAATGTGCAGCTAATTTCCTCACTATAACTTGAACTTGGTTTACACTTTTTGTCTGCTCTAGTGACTTCTACACATGATTGTGCATTCTGGCTGACACATCACAATTGTTTTTAGTTCCTACACTGTTGTGACTCCTGGGAACTTTATTTCCATTCTAGTTCAGCCATGCACTCTATGGCTATACTTTATACCTTCTCATCCCCAGAAACTATTCTACCTCTGGACTTGTAGCATGACCCCCCTGGTCCTTTAATATAATAATATTGAGTGCTTAGTGCCAGGCACTTGTTCTGTGTGCATGGAGAACACCAGTAAATAAAATAGACAAAAAGTAAATAAAATAAACAAAAAGCAGACCACACAATAAGTAAATTGTGTGGTATTTTGTAAGTGATAAGTGCTATCCACTGAGTGTGGTGGTACATTGCTATAATCCCTGCTACTCAGGAATCTGAGGCAAGAGGATCACAAATTTTGTTATCAGCCTTGGAAACTTAGTAAGACTCTATCTCAAAATAAAATTAAAATGGCTGGGCTGTAGCTTAGTGGTAGAGCACTTGCCTAGTATGCAGGATGCCATGGATTCAGGTTTTAGTAATGCAAGAAAGAAAGAATGAGAGGAAGGAGGGAATAAAGGAAGATAAAGAGTAAGGCAGAGAAGAGACATAGGGAATCGCAACTTTAAATAAGGTGGTCATGTTAAGTTTTCTTGGAGAAAGTGACATTTCAGAAAAGACTAAAGAAAGTGGGGGAGATAGCCTTGCAGATCATCTTGTGGGAAGGGTGATGTAGGAGATGAATCAGCTAGTGCAAAGTTCTAAGACAGGAATATACAGGGACATCAGCATGATAGGAATAAATGAGGTGGAGAGGTAATGAGAACAGGGTACAGACAGTGTTTATAAGAAATTGGAAGTCATTAATAGGACTTTGACTTTTATCTGAATAAAACTGAGAACCTCTGAAGAGTTCTTTTTTTCTTCTTCTTTCTTTACTGTTTTTTTTTTTTTTAAATTTATAAAGAAGTTTATTGGTTCACAGTTCTTGAGGCTGAGAAATCCAAGTTCTTTACCGGTTTAAAAAATTTTTTTTAGTTGTTGATGAAGCTTTATTTATTCATATGCAATGCTGAGAGAATTGAACCCAGTGCCTCACCCATGCTGGGCAGGCACTCTATCACTGAGCCACAACCCCAGCCCCTGAAGAGTTATTAAAAGCGATATGACCAAACTTATTTTTTCCAAGTATCTCACTGACTGCTCTATGGAAAGGAGAATGTAGGGAGAAAGGTGAAAAAGTGGTGGATGAAGGGAAAGTGGGTATCATATTTTGCAGAAATTCAGGCCAGAGTTGATGGTTGCTCAGATCAGGCAAGTGATTTGGAGATGGTAGGAAATGGTGGGATTCTGAATATATTTACAATATAGAACCAATAAGACATGTTGGTAGACTGATGTGCACTGTGAAACAGGAGTAAAGCTGTCAGTGTGAGCAACTAGAAGGGTGAAGTGAGTAAGGCCATGGATGGAACAGAGTTTGGGGGAAAGAGGTAGAATTTAAACTTAGACACGTTTGAGATATCTGTTAGCCAAGTAGAGATGTCTGGTTAGATACATGTATCTGAAGTTCAGGAGAGTTTTCTCTATGTAAACTGAACCTTTGGTCCACTCTGCCTTAAAAGTAGATAAGAAGCTGAGTTTGGCAGCACAGGTTCATAATCCTAGCAATTCAGGAGGCTGGGGCAGGAGGATCACAAGATGAAGGTCAGTCTAAACATTCAGCTTAGATCCTATCTCAAAATAAAAAATTAAAAGGATTGTAGGTGTACTCAAAGTTAAACCATCCCTGAGTTCAATCCCCAGGACTGCAAAAAAAAAAAGAAAAAAGAAAAGAAAATGATGATGAGGAGGAAGCAAAAGTTTAGACTAAGAAGGAGTAACCAGTGAGGTAGGATGAAAACTATGAGAAGGTAGTGTCCTCAAATCTGAATGGGAAAAAAAATGATTTAATGAGGTGAGGATGATTTACTAAAATATCTAGTCAGATAAAGATTTGAGAATAACTTCCTACTCTATTCATTTACCTCCAGTGTAGGGTCTTTGTATCTATATAGCCTCTTGTATCTATATGGAACACTCTTGGATCTTTTAATGTTTGGTTAATGTCTTTTTTATTCTGGTCTCAACTTTGATGTACATTTATCTAAGATGTCTTCTAAACTCCCATATCTGAAAAACTGAGTCCCTATTACATTCTTTCTTAGTATCCAGTACTTCTGCTATATTTCTTCAGAACTGCATTTATACTTATTATGTATCTAGATCCTAGCCCAGTGTCTCTACATGCGAACATCCAAATACATGTAAACACCCAAATCTGTTGAATGCATGACAGAATGAAATGCAGGAAGTGAATGATTATTTTTTACTATAAGTCTTTTTTTTTTTTTTTTTACCCCTGAGGATTGAACTCATCAGGGGTACTTGACCATTGAGCCACATCCCCAGCCTTATTTTGTGTTTTATATAGAGACAGAGTCTCACTGAGTTGCTTAGCACTTCACCGTTGCTGAGGCTGGCTTTGAACTCGCAATTCTCCTGTCTCAGCCTCCCAAAGTGCTGGGATTACAAGCATGAGCCACCATGCCTGGCTTCATTCAGGATATTGACATAGCCAAGTAAAGAACAGTTCCATCCCACAAACAATACTTTATTTTATTATTAACAAAACATCCATGTGCTACTAAATATAGTATTTTTAGTTTAATATATCCAAACATGTTTGAATCATCAGTGAGCCACACTATAATCTGAAATTCAATTGAAATTTTCTCTGAACATTTTCATACTACTTTAGACTTCTTTTGTCTTTGCATTGAATAATTTTTAAATCTTACTTGTAACTTTTTTTTTTATTATGGTAACTTTAGCTTCCTTGTTTATTTTTACAAATATAGTACCTTAGCCAGTCCTTACAACATAAATCGTACAGATTACAAAGTGACCTCAATTTAGCAGATTTTTTTCATGTGATGTCCATGAAAGTTTTTACAAAGTAAATAAAGCAAAAAGTAATCTTCTTGAACAAAGATAATAGACAGTAAAATCATTTTTGTATTTTTTACGCTTCCTTCCTGTTGTGTCTTAAAATGTAACATCTTATACTTTTGATTCTGCAAAGTGCTTCTGGACTTCCTATTACTTCTGAAAAGTGGACATGACTCTGCTGCTATTGCCTTGCCCAAATGGATTTCACTTAATTCCTGCTCCTTTGAGTTTTGACTTTCTGGATTAAAGTCCAAAATGGATATATCTGATTAGCAAACTCATTAGCTATAAGACTGACTGATATTTCTTGTATTGTCTCTATCACTTCCTATATAAATTCTAGATTTATAGATTTTTAAGCTTACTTGATATTTCCTCTTCATATTTTGTTGTCATCTCAAATTTTTATATATTTTTATATTTTATATATTTAATGATATAATCATATATCATTTTCAAATCCATTTGCCTACTGAAATAGAGGAAGCCTGTTGACCGACCAAATCCAGTAGGGACATTCATTCCTTGCCCTCCTATTGGCGTCTTTATCTTCCACAAGTAGTTTTTGAAATTTAAGTCAGACTGTGACATTCTCCTGCTTAAAACTCTCCAGTAAGTGCTGTCCAATAGACCTTTCAGTAGATAGAAATGTTTTCTGTGTGCAGTGTTCAATATGGTAGCTACTAGCCATTGTGACTGTTGAGCACTTGGAACAACTGGTGTAACTGGGCTGAAATTTTGATTTTATTTAATTTTAATTAAATTTTAAAAGTAAAAAAATTTAATGAAGCTGGGCACGGTGGCTCAAGCCTGTAATCCCAGCACTTAGGGAGGCTGAGACAGGAGAATCGTGAGTTCAAAGCCAGCCTCAGCGACAGCGAGGTGCTAAGCAACTCAGTGAGACCCTGTCTCTACATAAAACACAAAATAGGGCTGGTAATGTGGCTCAGTGGTCAAGTACCCCCGAGTTCAGTCCCCAGTACCAAAAAAAAAAAATTTAATGAGATTTAAATACCACATGTGGCTAAACAATGTATTGAACAGCACAGTTTCATTCCATTCATTCATTCATTCTCTCTGTTTTTTTTTTTTTGGGCGGGGGCAGTACTGGGAATCAGAACCAGGACCTTGCAAACACTACCATTGAGTAGCCTCAGCCCACTTTCCTTCCTTTTTTTTTTTTTGGTATTGGGGATTGACCCCAGCAGCTATTAACCACTAAGCCACATTCCCCATCCCTTTTTAGTTTTTGTTTTGAGTCAAGGTCTCACTAAGTTGTTTAGGCTTTACTAACTTGCTGAGCCTGGCTTTGAACTTGCAAACCTGCTTCAACCTCCAGAGCCACCAGAATTACAGGCGTGTACCACTATGACAGGCTTCCTTTCTGATTCTTGAAAACATCAAGCTCTTTCTTGACTCAGGGCCTTTGCACTGATGCTCTCTGCCAGGAGTGCTTTTCTCTTAATTTTAAACCTGATTGACTTTTATATCCTTCAAACCATAGGCCAAACCTTACCTCTTAAGATGGACCTCTTCTGCTCAGCCTTCCTCAAGTGGCTGTATGTTAACTTTACTACAATATTTCTGCTATGATATAATTAATCATCTTGTATTTACTTTAATCACTCCTTCAAGAATGTATGCCCTGTGAGGGTATGGGTCTTGATTCTTCAGGTCATGGCATGTAGTCCCTATTTGTTTTTAGTAAGTAAAACTTATTTAATTCTTAAGATTCTTAGTAGACACAGAAGTTGGTTAATTTTGAGAGAGGAGAGGACTTAAAGTTTTACAAGTCTTTAATTGGCCATCGTGTTTAAAGCAAACTTCTTTAAAAAACTGAATGAGATTATTTATAAACAGATGCAGCTGAATATGAAATATTATTAGAGAAGCATTATAGTATAGTGATTTAAAAGGACTTTTTCAGAATTCTAAGAATTTACAGATATATGAAATTTTGATATGATAGAAAATTACATTTGTGGATACCCAGTGAGTGAGGAAGGTGCTAATCAGATTTTTTACGCTGATTAAAAAGAATTAATTTTAATGTTTCAAAATCAAATTTATTTAGCAATATTGAATTAATTACTATAAATTTGCAATTAAGGTCTTTGTATTTTATAATTTTTTAAATGTAGGTTTGCTCCATTCTTTGAAAATCTGATATGATATGAAAATGCATATGTATAAGAGTCAATTATAAAAGGAGTCTTTTTATAACACATTTGTTTTTAAAATTACTCAATTTGTAAAAATCTAGTTGATTTATAATTTTTAGAACACATTTATTTTATGAAAGAGGGGTATGGCTATATTACGGCTCAAGATGAAAGAGAGGGTGCTGAGTTTCTAGAGTGCAAGTAATTGCTTTTGCACTCAGAACTTTGACTTTTCTTAGTGACTTACTCTGGAAACACAACCTAACTTTTCTATATCTATGTAGATGGTATATCAAAGCTATATTAAGTACCATAATATTATTACTGATGCATGATTCTATAATAACACTTAGTAATATCTGTTTCCCCCATCCTCCCTTTTTTGTGGTTTCTGTTTTCAGGATCATCATGCCTAGAGTTCAGAGCATAAAAAGGTGTTTTAAACCTCAGATTTCTTGTTTAACAAATGAATACTATCAACAACTGGATTTTTTGCCTGACAAACTAAGAGCAAAGCTGCTTCCATTCCAGAAAGAGGGCATCATTTTTGCCCTCAGAAGAGAAGGCAGGTAAAGTATTTTTTCAAGACATGCTAACAATTTTAAATTCCTGCCAAGTGTATTAAAAAACTAAGCTGTGTTCCAACTATTCTTTTCATGGACCCATCGTCTTTCTTTAGTAAAATTGGTTCTGAGTAAATTAGCTTCATCCATTTACTATCATTGACTTATACTCAGGTTGGAATATATTTAACATATTCTAATTTCTAGACAGTATGTTTGGCTGGATGTGGTGGTGCACTTCTGTAATGCCAGTGACTTGGGAGGCTGAGGCAGGAGGATTGCAGTTGTGAGGCCAGCCTTTTAAAGTTTAAGGCCAGCCTGGGCAACTTTTTGAGCCCTTGTCTTAAAACAAAAAATAAAATGAGCTGAGGATGTAGCTCAGTGGTAAAGTACCCCTGAATTCAATCCTTAGAATCTCAAAAAAAAAGTATGTTTTGTTACTTTACTCCATTAAAATCCAAGTTTTTAATTTTGTGATATTTCAATAAAATTGACACAAGTGCATTAAAATAAGTTAGAAATCATAATCTAGAGATTATAGATATTATTTTATTAATTGATATTATAGTTGTTATAGTATGATATAGTCCTATTATATAATTTTATATTATTTGAATATATATTAGCAACTAAGCAACTCAGTGAGACTCTCTCTAAATAAAACACAAAATAGGGCTGGGAATGTGGCTTAGTGGTCAAGTACCCCTGAGTTCAATCCCTGGTACCAAAATAAATAAATAAAATAAAAGTTTGTCAGGATGAACCCAACTACTATGTATAATCATTAAGCTCTTATAAAAAAAATTACAGATGCAAAATTTGAAAAGGAATGGTAAGAGAGCTAATAACCATGTCTTAACATTAGTGCAAGAACAAGGTTTGATGTCTTAGTTTGATATAATAAAATATATATTTATGTACCTGTTTGTATGTTTATAGTTACAAAGGAATAATTAATAACTAAAGAATAATTAATAACAATTTTAATAATTGAGAGGACAGAAAGGAATTGAATAGAATTTAAATATTTATATTTCATAATAGAGGCAATAAAGTTGCTATTTCAAGAAATAGCTTATTATTTACTTATATGATTTACCAACCAACGATCTAATAAGATCATTGAAAATAATTGCTTATGACTAGTGAATATGCAGGGTAGAGCTTTTCATTTTAAGCTTTTCTTTACTATTTGAATTATAAGCTTTTCTTTACTATTTGAATTTTTAGTATGATCATTCTGTTTTGATAAAAATGAAATAATTTTAAACAAGAAAACATTTAGCAAATGAAAAGTTGGTTATGGAGCCGGGTGCAGTGGCACACGCTTGTAATCCCAGCACTTTGGGAGGCTGAGACAGGAGAATCGCGAGTTCAAAGCCAGTCTCTATATAAAACATGAAATAGGGCTGGGGCTGTGGCTCAGTGGTCGAGTACTCCTGAGTTCAATCTCTGGTACCAAAACAAGGAAAAAAAGAAAGAAAAGTTGGTTATGTTGTATTGGTTTCCCTTTATTATTATTATTTTTGATGGGACTGTCAAATAATTTCAGGGTAGATCTTAATTTGTTTTCACTTTTGGATGATATTTTAGTTACCAGTACAGGTCAGCTCTAATAGTTATTTTTTTCTTAGCATTTTGAAAATCGTATTCAACTGTCTTTTGACTTTCATAATTGCCAAGTGTGTTCTTGTTCTATTTTTTCTTTTCTTTTTTGGTATCCAGGAGTACTTTACCACTGAGCTATATCCTACTCCTTTTCATTTTTTTGTTTTGAAACATAGTCTTGCTCATCTGCTGATGCTGGCTTGTAACTTGAAATCCTGTGCCTCAGCCTCCCACATCGCTGAGATTACAGGTGTGTAACGCCACACCTGACTCCCATAGATGGTTTATTCATTACAAAGGAAAAAATATTATAACCAAGTTGGCATTACTAATGGTGGGACAACCACATGCATAATACAGTGCCCAGGAGAGACATAACATTATCTGTCATTCTTTTTTTTTTTAAATATTTTTTGTAGTTGTTGATGGACCTTTATTTTTTATTTATTTATATGTGGTGCTGAGGATCGAACCCAGTGCTTCACGCATGCTAGGCAAGCGCTCTACCACTGAGCCACCACCCCAGCCCATCTATGTGTTATTCTTAATGGAAATATTTGAGTTGATAATCATGAGATAATAGTTCAATCCAATCCAGAATGTAGGACCTTTTTTTTTTTTTTTCAGAACAACTGACCTGGACTCCTTTAAAGGATTCAGTGTCATAAAAACAAAAACAAAAATAACCCCAATGGAAACAATGAGTACATTGTAAATTGAGACAGACCTAAGAACTACAACATCTGAGAGTAATATACAAATCTTAGTTAGATCCTGGATCAGTAAGCAGAAAAGCTTTAGAGAATATTTTCTGGATAACTGAAAAATTTTAATCTGGATTCTATTGGGATGATATTAATAATGTTGTCTATCTTAGATGAGGTAACTATGTTGTGATTGAATACAAGTCTGTTCTTGAGAAATTCATGATAAACAATTTTGGGATGAAATATAGTATCTGCAGCCTTCTTTCTACATTTTCCTAAAAGGGAAGGATATGTATATATTTAGAGAAATTTTGAGTGATAAGCCAAGATGTTAAGAGTGTAACTGATAATCTGGTGACTGTATTCTTAGGTAATCTGCGAGTGTATTAATTATTTAGTGGTATAATCTGGTAAATGGTATGATCTGGCAAATATTTATTATTATTATTATTATTAATATTATTATCACTATTATTATTATTATTTGGATAGTGGAAATTGAACCCAGGAACACTTTACCACCAAGCTGCACTCCCAGTCCTTTTTATTATTTATTTTGAGTCAGGGCCTTGCCAAGTTGCAAAGGCTGGCCTCAAACTTGTGATCTTCTTGCCTCAGCCTCCTGAGTCACAGAGATTATAGGTATATGCCATCATGCCTGACTATTTAGTGTTTTCTGTGAGTTTGAAAATTTTCAAACTAAATAAAAAAAAAATTAAAAGCAATCAGTCTAATTTTTGCTCCTTTATCTGATTTTAAAATTTTGTCTTTGAAGTTCTGCAGTTTCACTATATTTTCTTCAGTCTGTTTTGCTTTTTACTTAACCTGTGTAGGATTAAACCTGAGATTTGTGTTTGTTGATTCTAAGAAATTCTCAGCTATTACCTTTTAAAATATTGTTTCCTACTTTGTCTTTTTCTGCAATTCCTATTAGAGTTATACTTGACATTTTTACTCTATCCTATGCTTCTATTAATGTCTTATATCATCTCCCTATACTATATTATGCTGTTTTTAAAGTTCTCTATTATAGTTCATAATTTGCTGGTCTACTCTGCTGCTTAATCCACCTATTCAGTTTTTAAAATACTTTTTATTATTAATGTATAATTTACATGGAGAAAGATAAACAGATCTAATATGTTCAGTTTGAGGAATTTTCACAGTATAGCCATCACCAAGATCAAGAAAGAGAATATTGCTGGGCATTATAATCTAGTGACTCCAGAGGCTGAGGCAAGAAAATTGCACGTTTGAGGCTAGCCTTAGTGACTTAGTGAGGCCCTGCCTCAAAATAAAAATAAAAAGGTCTGTGGATGTAGCTCAGTGGTAAAGTACTCCCAGGTTCAATCTCTGGTGCCAAAAAAAAAGAACATTACCAGCATCCCAGAAACCTTTCTCTTGTTCCCTCCCAATCACTGCTACTACTGTTCCCTCCTCTGTAAAGGACCACTATCCTGACTTCTATCACCATAGATCACTTTTGCCTGTTTATTGCAATAAGTTGTCACCTGCTCTTTTGTGTCTAACTTCTTTCACTCATCATTATTGTGAGATCAGTCCATGTTATTGAATGTGGTTGTAGTTCATTCTTTCTCATTGTCTTATAAATCTCATTGTGCGACTATACCAAAATTTATTCATTCTACTGTTGATGATGTTTGATTTTTTCTGATTTTAGGTTCTTACAAATAGTAATGATATAAACATTCTTATACTATTTTGGTAAATATACACACATGTATACGCATGTACACATTTCTGGTATTTGTCTTACCAAGAATTGCTGGATCATAAATCTGCATATATTCTACTTTAGTTGATAATGCTTTATTAATTTGCTAAGGATGTCGTAAAAAGTTACCACAGCCTTTGGCTTATGGCTTAGACAATAGAAATTTTTATGTTCTGGAGGCTTCTTAGGGCTGTGAAAGAAGGATCTTTTCTAGGCCTCTTTCTTTAACTTATTTCTTTAGTTTTCTTCTTCCTATTTCTTTTCATATTGTCGTCCCTCTATTTATGTCTCTTGGTCCAAATTTCCCTTTTTTTGTATTGACAGTAGACATATTGGTCAAATCCTAATGACTTCATCTTAACTAATTACATCTACCATGATCCTATCTCTAAATAAGATCACATTCTAAGGTACTAGAGTTTAAGTTTCAACATAGGAATTTTGTGGGGAAACAATTCAACCCATAACACTGCTAAACATTTTCCACTGTCGTTGTACCAATTCATACGTGTATCAACAATGTACAAGAATTCTGATTGCTCCTTTTTCTCATCAGTGCTTCATATGGTCTTACCTTTATTTTCATTTTTAATTTTTTTAATATTTTTATTTTAGTTGTAGATGGACACAATATCTTTATTTATTTTTAAGTTGGTGCTGAGGGTCGAACCCAGTGCCTCACACCTGCAAGGCAAGCACTCTACCACTGAGCTACAATCACAGCCCCCATTTTTAATTTTTTGATAGGCATGTAGTGATGATGTACTTTGAGATTTTAAAAAATTTTTTCTCTGAGAACAAGCACCATTTCATGTGCTTGTTAGTTGCTTGTACATCCTTAAATGCCTATTCATATCTTACCCATTTTTCTATTTTGTTACCTGTTTTTTTCTGTTTTTTAGGAGTCCTTTGTCAGATTTATATTCTAGATATAAGTCTTTTGTCAAGTATATGTATTGCAAATAAACTTTCTGAAACTTTCGCTTCCCTCTTCACTCTTCTAATGATGTCTTCTCATTAACAATTCTCAATTTTAAAGCTGTTTCCAATAATCGTTATTAGTATTGTTTTTATGGTTGACACTTTTAGCATCTTATTTTAGAAATCTTTGTTTATTGTAAGGTTATGAAGATTTCCTGTTTTCTTCTAAAAGGTTTATTGTTTTACCTTTTTTATTAATTAGACCTAGAATCCACTTAGAATTGATTTCTGTATGTTGTATGAGGTAGGGGGTCAGGATTGATTATGTATTTTTATTTTTTTATTTATTTTTTGGTACTGAGGATTGAACTCAGGAGCACTTGACCCCTGAGCCACATCCCCAGCCCTATTTTGTGTTTTATGTAGAGACAGGGTCTCACTGAGTTGCTTGCTTAGCGCCTCGCCATTGCTGAGGCTGGTTTTGAACTCGCGATTCTCCTGTCTCAGCCTCCCTAAGTGCTGGGATTACAGGCTTGAGCCACCGCGCCCGGCTTGATTATGTATTTTTAAATTTACTTTTACAGGTGAATGCCCAGTTGATCCGCTATAGTTTATTGAGAAGACTGACTTTCCCTTACTGCATTATAGCGTCATCATTGTCATAAATCAAGTAATGCTATACTTCCTCTTTCAAATTAAGTGCTGTCTAATGGAGCTTTCTGCCGTGATGGAAATGTTCTGTATATGTATTGTTCAAATTAATTACTGTTGAGTTTTTAAAATGTGGCTGGTTCAACTAAGGCCTGGATTTTTAATTTTTTGACTAATTTTAAATAATTCAAATTTAAATTTGAATAGCCATATGTGTCTATTGGCTACAGTGTGGGGATGGTGCAGTTTTGAATTCTTTATTTATTTGTAATCTTTGTATCAGTACCATACTTCTCAATTATTGTAGCTTTGTAGTAAATATGTTAGCATCAGGTATCAAAAATCTTTCAGTTTCATTCTGTTTCAGAATTGTCTCAACTAAGTTTGTGAATCCAAATTGTATTACATCTGTAGATCATACTGGATAAGTTGACAAGTCATGAACATGAATTTTTGCTTCATTATTTGTTCTCCACTTATTTTATTTCAGTTATTTCTCCACTTATTTATTTATTTATTGGTACCGGGGATTGAACTCTGGGGTCCTTGACCACTGAGCCACATCCCCAGCCCTATTTTGTGTTTTATGTAGAGACGGGGTCTCACTGAGTTGCTTAGCACTTTGCTGTTGCTGAGGCTGGCTTTGAACTTGCAATTCTCCTGTCTCAGCCTCCCAAAGCGTTGGGAATACAGGTGTGCACCACTGTGCCCGGCTTAATTTTTAATAAGTTTTTGTAGTTTTCAAAGAAAAGATATTACATATGTATTATCGGATTTATTCCTAGGTATTTAACATATTTTGATTCTGATATAATTCCCCCCCCACCTCAGATATTTTTAAATTTTATCTTTGTCTGACTATCCAGAAGTTTTACTATGATGTGCCTAGGTGTGGTTTTCTTTGCATTTATACTTCTTGAGTTTGTGGGTTCTTGTTAATCTTTAATTTTAGAAAATTTTCAGGTTTTATCTCTTACAGTGTTAATTATGTTACATTCTTTATCTCCTTAGACTCCAGTTATTCTTATGTTAGACTTTTTCTCATTGTCCTTTATATATCTTATCTCCTTTTTTTGCCCCCCCTCCTCCCTGCTCTCTCTGTGTACGTGTGTGTACTATCTATATATTTGTATATAGATTCCATATATGTAATTTAGGTATTTACACGATGTGCATATATATAGTTTATATATATATTGTATATATATTTTCCAGCTATATTCTAGTTTGCTAATACTATTTTTTTGTTTGCAGTTCATTTGTTGACTTCTCTTAAGGAAGAGACCATCACTTTTATTTATATTTATATATATATATATATATGACTGAAAACCACCCAAGTTTTTTTCTTTCTGAGCAAAGAAGAATTGTATTGTTAGACATGGCTCTCTAAACAAAACAGTTACCATTGTGTCAGGCTCTTGGGGAAGCCCAGAGGCTTTAAAAAATAGGAGTGCTTAGGGATTGGCTAAATTTCTGTGTATAATTTAGGGATTAGCTGGCTAATGTCAGAGAACAGTCAGTCCTTTACTTTCTTGAAATTGGAGAACAGAGACATTTTGTTTTCTGTTTTTAATTTCAGATAGTGTATTTTTAAGTCCTAGAATATCCAGCTCAATCAAGTCTTCCTGGTTATATCTTATTTCTTGCCATGTTTTGATTCTGTAAATATTTAGAACATTCTTATTTATATATCTATAGTACTTTGGAGGCTTATTTTACTTTTCTTTTTTATTTCCTAGTGTGTTTGCTAACGTATTAAATTTTATTTTAGGGCTGAGGATATAGTTCAGTTGCTAGAGTGCTTGCCGCACATGCACAAGGCCCTGGGTTCAACCCCCAGCACCACGAAAAAAAAAACCAATTTGTTTTGATAATTAAGTAATCTTAATGTATGAGAACCTTAAGAGATTGAAATGAGTGGTAAATTCTTATAGGGAAGATTTACAAAATCTTTCTTTCAAGTTCTTCTTGGCTAGGAGTTTCTCAGATCACACAGGTGACAAAATCAAATCTCAAATCTCAAATTCCTTTTCAGGAAGCCTCTTGATTATGAATTTTGATCAGTTTTCACCTCATGCCAAGCTTTAAGTCTCCTTCTTGGCTTTAAAAATTTAGGTATAATTTAATTTAGTAAAATGCATAGGTTTTAGGTGAATATTTCAATGATTTCTGATAGATTGTACCCTGGTGTTTTCAAAGATACAGAATAAGATGAAACATATCCATTAGTACAGGGCAGGCTTCTTTTTTCATCAAGGCTTCATCTAAATTAGACAAATGCTTATCTGACTTCTGTCACCAGAGTTTTTCTCATAGTTACCTTGTATGCTCTTTATTTTTAAAATTTTGTTTGTTGTAATTTCAAACTTGTAGAAAAGTTATGAGAAAAATATAAAAATAACTCATATCTCTTACCTGAACTCAACAATTTTTATCATTTTGCCACATTTACTTTATTATTATATCTCTCCACACATGGTCACAGAGTTATACCAATCTGTATTAGTGTTTATATTTTTCTAAACCATTTGATAGTAGATCACAGATACCATGTTTCTTTTATCTGCAATACTATAGCATAGTATGTATTTTTTTTAAACAAAGGTAGTCCCTTACATAGCCACAACATAATTATCAAACTCACGAATTTTTACTTTCATTCAATACTACAATGTACCCGATAGTCTCTTACAAAGCACAAAACAGGTATCAAATTCAGGAATTTTATTTTTATACAATACTTTATTAACATACTTATATTTTGTTAATTGTCCTAGTACTGTCCTTTATGATATATATATATATTTTTTTCCTTTTAGCATGAAGATCCAGTCCAGGATTACTTTTTGCATTTAGTGATTTGTTTCTATTTTCTTTAGTATGGGTCAGCTTCTTAGTCTTTCATGATACTGGCATTTTTGAAGAATATAGTTCAGTCTATTTTATAGAACATGCCTCAGTTTTTATGTTTTTTCTTTTAATATTTTTTTAGTCATTGATTGATCTTTACTTTATTCACTTATTATTTATACGAGGTGCTGAGGATCGAACCTAGTGCCTCACACATGCCAGGCAAGTGCTCTACCACTGACCTACAACCCCAGCCCAGTCAGTTTATGTTTTTAATGTTTCTTCACAATGATCTTTAGATTACTCATTTCTTCCTGAATTAGTTCATAAGTAAGATTGAGATCCTGTCCCTCTCAGGGCATTATTTTGAGCCCTTTAGCCCCTTACTGGGCTATATTGTTAATTTTGCTTGCTGGTTAGTTTTATCCTGTTTCTCTGCTATATCATTACTATTTTTCCTTCTTAGAGTTGTTGACTGTGTACACCAACTAATGAGGAGATTTTGATACCATGTAAGGATGCTGTTCCTTACCCAATTTGCCTTCTTGGATTTAGCATTCAGATGATTTCTGCTCAAACCAATTTTTGTCATGATCGGAATAAAATACTAATTTATTGATTTGCATTTTACTATAGGGAAGAGCCCTCCCTACTGCCCCATTCCTTCCTTCCTTCTCTCTCTCTCCATCCATTTATTCAATTATCCGTCCATTCTCAGCATGAACTCATGAGTTTCTATTTTATTCAGCAGGTTATAATTCCTTATTGTACCATATCTTAATTTTTATCTGTTTTGGACCTTCTTAAAAATAGTCATGTAGTTTATATGAGTCTGACTTCTCTTGCTCAACATAATGTATTTGTTTATGTTGTTTTATCTCTTAATATATCACAGTTATTTTTGTTTATTTGCTGATGGATGTTTGAGTTCTCTTGTTCAACATAATATATTTATGCTATTTTATC
Source organism: Xerus rutilus (assembly GCA_028644305.1). Classification (NCBI taxonomy): domain Eukaryota; kingdom Metazoa; phylum Chordata; class Mammalia; order Rodentia; family Sciuridae; genus Xerus; species Xerus rutilus. The sequence goes on along the minus strand of CM053402.1, from coordinate 75,379,586 downwards.
TCTAAACATATTATAATTATTTTTATTTATTCATTTGCTGATGGACACTTAAGTTGGCTCTATTTTAAGGCTCCTATGATTTGATATTAATATTCTCAGAAAAATTTTGTGGACATGTTTTCGTTCTTTTGTTCTTGAGGAGGGTATCTATTTAATTTTATTAAAAAAATAAACTGCCCATGGGGAAATCTGTTTCTCAATTACTTGCATTTTAAAAATGTCTTTTCGATGGGAGTAGTGCATTGGTAGAACACTTGCCTAACATGTGCAGGGTCCCAGCCTCTATCTCCAACACTGCAAAAACACACAAAAGACTAAAAATGTTTTTTCACTGACTTCATAAGATAATGACAGATTGGCTGGGTTAGAAATTCCTCAGGCTCACTTTATTTTCTAGCTGATGTAGGTTCTCTGTTTGAGAGCTGCCTGGTTTTTCCCTCCTTAGTAGTGATCAGTTATTTTTCTCACTATCTATTTTGGCATTCTTGAAGTAGAATATATCTTGGTGTTGACCCTTATGTGTCTCTTTTTCCTGGATGTGCTCTATTTTTTAAATTTTTGGTTTACATTTTTCCTTATTTCTAGGGAATTTCTTTGAATTTCATTGAGGATGGTGTTAAGTTCTTTTATTTTGATTTTCTACTTTAAAGACACCAAATATGCTTGTATTTGTTGATTTGTCTTGGCCTATTATCTCTCTCGTTTGTATTTTCTTTTTCTCCTGTGATTTATTTTTTCTTTAAATCTCTTGATTTCTCTGTAGATTCATTTTCAGACCTATGTGGTTTTAGTAGTGTCTGTTGTTTCTTCTGCTTTAATTTGGTCTTAGTTTCAGTGGTGTTTGTTTATCCTTATTTTTTTATTTCTCTGATCTATCAGTTCACATTTTATTTCTTCGTTTTTGACCATAATTTCCAGAGCAGCTGGGAGCGTGGTGCACACCTGTAATCCCAGCACTTTGGGAGGCTGAGACAGGAGAATTGCAAGTTCAAAGCCAGCCTCAGCAATGGCAAGGTGCTAAGCAGCTCAGTGAGACCCTGTCTCTAAATAAAAACACAAAATAGGTCTGGAGATGTGACTTAGTGGTCAAGGACCCCTGAGTTCAATCCCGGTACAAAAACAAAAATGAAAACAAACAAAACAAAAAACTCATAATTTCCAGAGCTCCTGTACATCAGTCTTTTGTTTTTTTTGTTTGCTTGTTTGTTTTTTATAGAGAAGAGTTATTTCTTCAGATTTTAATTTGTAGCAAAATGCTTGACTATAATTTCACTTGCTTCATGGTAACCTTTTTTGTTTTGTTTTGTTTTCCTTATTTATTGCATTTAAAAGAATTTTTCATGGTTTATTAAATTTAGTCAACTTTTTGTCACTGCTGTGACCAAAAGACCTGACAAGATCAATTAGAGGAGAAAAATTTATTTTGGGGCTCATCGTTTCATAGGTCTTAGTCTATAGATGGCTGACTCCATTCTTTTGGGGCCAAAGGTGAGGAAGAACATAATCATACAAGAGTGTGGCAGAGGAAGGCAGCTCAGGACATGGCACCAGGAAGTAGAAAGAGAGTTGCTAAACAAGGACAAAATATATATTCCAAAGTCATGTCCCCAGTGACCCACCTCCTTCAGCCTACAGTTACCACGCAGTTAATCCCTATCACAAGATTAATGCACTGATTAGGTTAAGACTCTCATAACCCAATCATTTCACTTCTGAACTTTCTACCATTGTTTCACACGTGAGCTTTTGGGGGACAGTGTTCTAGAACAGCAATAATACCTATTTTTTATAATATAATTTTTTATACATAATTGATTTATTTTGACTAGTATCTCCTGAGTCAAAAGAAATTGGCACTGCAGGGTATGTAATTGGACAGAATCTCTCATCTCTGCCTCTGTCTCACTCTATTTCACAAAATGGTTTGTCATTGAGTCTTGCTGCTTCTGCAGTCAGACTGGACTCTAGAGATATTCTGCCACTATTCTACCTATCATCTGTGCTGTTGTAAGGATTTCTTGACTTAGCTACAGGAATGTCCCCCTCACTTTGAAACTGTATCCTGTTGAGTTTTGGGTTTTTGTTGTTGTTTCTTTGTGATGTATAGTCTGATGTGTTCTTTCTTGGTACATTTTTTTTAATATTTAATATTTTTGGTAAACTGTCCTCTTGTTTTTGTCATTTAGATATTTAAGATATCTTGATTTTTTTCAATTATTTTTGATAACCATGCACCAAATCTTTGAATCTCTGTTCCACCAAGCTCAGTGTTAGATACATTACTTAAATATTTATTAAAAGTTTGTTTATGTACATGTATTTATATTTGGATATGTCTACTTGTGAATATACATGATTGAAAAAATACATAAAATTTTTAGTGTGCAGTTGAACTGTGTTTGCTATCATTTTTTTTAATTATTATTTTTAAAAATATTTTTTTAGTTGTAGATGGACACACTATCTTTATTTATTTTTATGTGGTGCTGAGGATCGAACCCAGTGCCTCACGCATGCAAGGCGAGCGCTTTATCACTGAGCTATAATCCAAGCCTGCTATCATTTATTTATTCATGTCTGAAGAGATGTAAGAAGTCCATCACTGAATGAATTATTAGGAATTGCTACTGTAATTGTTGCCTTCATTATTAGTTAATAATTGTGTAAATTTTGTTCTGAAAGTGTATTTCATTTCTACTGGAAATTCTGACAAAATTTGTGTAATTATCTCTCTTCATGGGGAAGAAAAGACTTTCTGGTATTTAAGGAGTTTGCAAAAAAAGATAAGGGAAGATTTTATAGTAATTTGTATTTTTTAAAGATATTACTTTCTGACAAGCTATTCCTTTCACTGTTTTCTTTTCTCTCCTAAAATTGAATAGTTTTCTATTATATTACTCTTTGGGATATGTTGCTTTTTATAATGTTAAAATTCATACTTGTTTGGCTGATAGTAGATTAAAATTTTGCATCAGTGAACAAAAACTTTGACACACCTAGTGATTTTGGTACAAAAGATTCTTTGTTAAATTATTTTAATATTAGGGTATAACTTTCTATGCTAATCATCTCAATTTAATAAGCTAAGGATAATTAGTTGAAAGTATGAATCAACCTCAAATATGAGTATAAAAACCTGGGAGTAATAATTTACAGAAGTGTACTAATTACATTTAGCCCAAGTCATTTAATTGATGTAAAGCCAAGTCTTGACATTTCAGACAATTAGTTTGAATTGCAGAATAATGCCTTTGTTTTGCCTCCTCCCCTAATAGCAAGGAACCCTGTCTGAATGTCTAGAGAGATAATTAGCTGCCTGTATTTTTTAGTGTTATTGATGCTTATATCAATATACTTTTTAATAGATAAGCTTATCTGTGTTAAACTTTTAATTTGTATTAACCTATAACTTCATGAAACTTTCTATCTGGAAGAACTCTTCTATAATTCTATAGCTTATGAGGTTGAGGAATAATATTGGGTTGCATTAATGCACATACATACTAATTTCAGTTAGAGATGTATGTAAGAGCAACATACAAAACTACTACACAATCACCAGAATGTTGGTATGTGTATGTGTGTATGTGTATATATATATCAGATATATACATATATATGTGTTTTGTATCAAGGATATGAAACAGTTGTTAACTATCTTACACTTTTGTTAAAAAGCACAACTACTTTGGAAAACTTGTCAATGTCTACTGTAGAGGAACATGTATTCTGAGACTTGTTAATCCTTTCCCTAGTAATATAGATACATATATATGTTTACTAAAAGATTTCTTATGGCAGCAACACTGTTCATGATAGAGACCCCAGTTGTCCATCAGCTATAGAATGGGAAATAATTGTAGTATATTACATAGTGGAAAACTTACATAAATGAGAATAAACAAATTATTAATAATTGAATGAATCTTTTGAATGTATTATTGCCTAAAAGCCAGACATCAAACACACTGATGTACATATATACATACATATATTTTATAAACCTATATATGATATTAGTTTATATTAAGCCACTTACATTAATTATATATAACATAGTAATCTACAGTGTTAGGAGTCAGAAAGTAGCTGAGCTTTGGTGAGAGGTGGTTGTTGTGACAGGAAGACACAAGAGTGGAGATTTCTGAGAGTGTTTGTATTCTGTTTCTTTGAAGTTGGTGTTCTTTACATGGTGTATTCATTTTATGAATATTCTTAAATTTTCTGAGGCTATACACTTGATATTTACATAATTTTTTGTTTTTTATATTTGGATAGCAAGTTTTCCAAAAAATTCAGTTTCTAAATGTATGTGTACATATTTGTATACACTTAAATATGTATGTGTACATATATTTAGATATACTTTGTTTTGAAATATTTACATGTTTATATATACATGTGTATATATGTGTGTGTATATTTTAAAACACAGACCAGTGTTCAAATAGTTGTACTTTAGCTAATTTATCAAAAAGAAAGTAAATTCTAATAGAAATGTATATATCTATAACATCACACCTGTATGATTTGTGCGTGCATGCATGCATGTGTGTATGTGTGTGCATGTGTGTGTGTTTAGTGGTACTGAGGGTTGAACTCAGGCAAGTACTCTATCACATCTACACCCCGGTCCCTAATACTGTCTTTTTAAATTCTACTTCATTGATCAATTCTGTCAGGAAATAGAATTGTACTCAGGTTGTTCAACTCAAAAGATTTTTGTGAGGGACTATTTCAGAGGTTAAGAGAGCCAACACATCATTTGAGCCACTAAGAAACTTGCAGTAAATAGCAGCCTGTCATGAACATTCTCAGGCTTAAGAGAACTAGAGTAGCCCAGCAAGCACTGGAGCTAAGGATAGCAGACTGAAGGCAGCACCTGTGGTTTTGGAGGGACTTGGCCACCATCAGATCTTCCTCTACCATTCTCTCCTCCTACTCCATAATCTCTAGCTGGCACCTTCTTTGATCAAACTCTGAAGTCAGTCAACAATAGGGTAATCTGTAAGAGGGAGCAAATGGAGACTCATCAGTACAACAAGTTAGACTTTGGGAAATTGCTTTTTTTTTTTTTTTTTTTGGTACTGAAGATTGAACTCAGGGGCACTCAACCACTGAGCCACATCCCCAGCCCTATTTTGTGTTTTATGTAGAGACAGGGTCTCACTGAGTTGCTTAGCACCTCGCTATTGCTAAGGCTGGCTTTGAACTCTTCTGTCTCAGCCTCCCTAAGTGCTGGGATTACAGGCTTGAGTCCCTGTGCCCAGCGGGAAACTGCTTTGAAAGAGTTAGTATAAAATATGTTTTTCCCCTTCTAGTCACCTTTGTCTCTGAAGTTTCCATTTTGGGTAATATTCATGTTACATGTATATAACTTTCTCTTTCTCTGTCTCTAAACACATACACATACATAGTTCACAGCAAGTAAAATACAAATTAATAGCAAGTGTAAAATCATACTAATTAACAAGTAATGATTTATAAACAAATATGATAATAATGGCTTAAAACACTATAATAAATTTTGTCATTAGAAATATAGAGAGCTAGCTGGGTGTGAGAGCTAGCTAGTGCTTGTAATCCCAGCACTTTGGGAGGCTGAGACAGGAGAATCATGAGTTTAAAGCCAGCCTCAGCAACGGTGCTAAGCAACTCAGTGAGACCTTGTCTCTACATAAAAACAAAATAGGGCTGGGATGTGGCTCAGTGGTTGAGTACCCCTGAGTTCAATCCCTGGTACCAGAAAAAAGAAAAAGAAAAAAAAAATATAGAGCGCTAAATATTTATTGAAGTTTTAGGTTTTATTTTAGCTTAGTTTTGTAAGTTATGTAATATTGTATACTAGAGAAAAAGTTTACAAAGTACAGTACTGCCTTTTATTTTTCCTAAAAATGTTGTTATGGAAAATTTCAAATGTGTACAAAAGCAGAGAGAGAAAAGATAATGAACCTCTATGTAGTTACTACCTAGCTTTAATGATTATGAACATTCTGTTATTTATTGAATGTTCTGTTCCTTGTCCCTATCTACAAACATCTTTTATTTCTTTCAAATATTTTAACGTAAATTCAAAAACATGTGTTATTCACAAACACTTCAGGTTTTTTTTCTTTTTTTTCCTTTTGGTACTGTGGATTGGACCCACGAGTGCTTTGTTACTGAGCTACATCCCCAGCCTTTTTTATTTTTCGTTTTGAGAGAGGGTCTTGCTAAGTTGCTGAGGCTGGCTTTGAATTTGCAATCCTTCTGCCTCAGCCTCCCGAGTCACTAGGTCTTCAGGCATATGCCACCGTCCTTGGCAGAACACTTCATTTTTAAGTATCTAACAAACAAGGACTTTTTCATAATCATGTCATCATTATCACAGCTAACAAAATGTAATTCCTTTTTGTATCTGATGTTTGGTCCATTTAAAAATGTTCCCACTTATTTCAAACATGTCTTTTTTTGCTGTTGGTTTATTCAAATCAAGATCCAAATGAGATCCATATGTTGAATTTTGTTGTCTTTAACTTTTGTTAGATCAGTACACTTATAAGAATGTAATATTTTAAATATTTTATCACATTAACCAGTTAGAATTTTTCTGTGGCACATTTAATATCCACAAGGCCTTTGTATTTGTGTGTGTGTGTGTGTATGTGTGAGAGAGAGAGAGACAGAGACAGAGACAGAGAGAGAGAGGGTGGGGGGGGAGAGAGAGAGAAAGAGAACAAGTAAGCATTTGCACTCAGGGGGAGAATCCTAAAAATAACTGAATGAAATAAACTTAAGACTTTAAAGTCTGGCCTTCCCAGAGAATATCTGTGTACTTAACACCAAGCTAAGCACTTAATAACATAACATAGGGATAGAGCAAAAGGAGCATGGCCTTTGGCCAAACTGAATTCAGCTTCTGTCTGTTACATTCATTACAATCATGGGCATAATCTTGAAATTGTAAGTCATAATAACATGATTCCCAGTTCAGAAGATACTCAGGAAGTATTAGATTTAATTATTATGAGTTAGTATTTAAATATTTATGAATAGGTGAACCAACTTTGGAAACCTTACGCTTTCAGAATGACGGTAGAAAGTGAAATAGATGGAGGACAGAACGGACTCTTTCTAGCAGTGAAGACATAGTAATTGAGATCCCAATGTTAAGTGAGCGCTCTGTGTAAGGACAGACTGCATAAGAAATGTTTCCCCTTCCCTTTTTTTTCTATTGGGAAACTAAAATTCAGGAATAAGAACAAAGTCCAGAAAGGAGAATACATTACTGTTTCTAACAGTAGTTAAAATTAATCACTGGATGAGTGAATGGTTGATTCCGTCCTTAGAATGTGAGGAAGCCAACAAATGTAGTGTAAGGTAAAATGACCCTTTGGTCTGTAGAACAAAAAATGCCATGAAGGCAGATATTGGCAGATGGCCAATATCCCACAATGTATGAATGGGAGTGTGGGAGTGGTGTGTTTCTGGACCAGAATAATGCTCTTGAAAGTTGCATCTTGTTTTTGGGTCTGTGGTACCTTACTGGTATATATATAAATCCTTGCCTTTTTGTTTTTGTTTTTTTTTTAGAGATTTCTAACTTAGAGCCAATAACTTAACATCTAGATATTTATTTAACCTTAAGCTTTTAAAGATAACCATATTTAAACCATAGATATTCTTGAAAATATTTCAGGATTTAGTCATATCTTTTAAGAAGAAATTCAGGGCCATAGCTTGGTTGTCAAACATGTGATAGCATCCCATGAATTCACATTCTTTACTTAAAACTGAGATGAAGCTATAGTAACTGTTCATGACTGTAACATTTTGGATTAATTTTTATAAGTGTATTTGTCTCTCAGGCTAGGTGAAGTTCCTTTATAAAAGGACCTGAGAAAGTTTTGTATACTGGTCTGGGCCACACTGCCACCTGGGGGCCAATAAGAAAGACTACTGGGGTGTCACAGCCAGTGCCAGAAATGTTTGACATTGATCTTGGTACTACTAAGACAAAAACAAGACATTATTATCTTTTTGCAGGAACCAGAATAATGCTCTTGGCTTAAAAGGTGTGGGTGGAATAATACAATATTATGAAAATGTATTTAAAAATTAAATGTGCTTCCATTACTTTTTATCTTTCTCTTTTCCCCTATTTTTAAAAAAATATTTTTAGTTGTAGATGGGCACAATACCTTTATTTATTTATTTTTATGTGGTGCTGAGGATCAAACACAGTGCCTCACACATGCTAGGCAAGCACTCTACCACTGAGCCACAACCCCATCCCCCTTTCCCCCCTATTTTAAAGAATATTGCCAATTGCTTTGAAACAAAAGTAATATACATTGCCCGAGTCCTTTTATATGTATAATGCTACTTAATAGTTATAAAAGTATTATGTGGGCAGTAGTAATAGTTTCTATTTATACCATAAAATTGATCAGTAAATAAATCTTCTTTTTCAAGTCCCAATTCTTTGACCATACATAAAGATTTTTACACTATTATTAAATGTTTACATATTTTAGTTTTTGATGAAAGAATAAATTGTTACTAAATATGATGCCATTGGATTTTTTGTTGTTGTTGTTGTTGTTACCAAGGATTGAACTAGGGAGTACTTGACTACTGAACCACATCCCCAGCCCTATTGTGTGTTTTTATTTTAGAGACAGGGTCTCACTGAGTTGCTTAGCACCTTACTATTGCTGAGGCTGGCTTTGAACTTGCGATTCTCCTGTCTCAGCTTCCCAGAGTGCTGGGATTACAGGTGTGTGCCACCTCGCCTGGCTTCCAATGGATTATTTGACATAGTATGTAACCAAAGGATAAATATTGTATGAGTCCCCTTAATGAAATATAGAATAGTCAAATTTATAGAAACAGAAAATAGAAGGTGGTTACCAGGGGTGATGGGCTGAGGATTTTGGAAAGTTGTTGTTATGAGAGTACAAAATTTCAGTTTGGGACGATAAAAAATTCAGGAGATGAATAGTGGTGATACTTGGGCAACAAAGTGAATGTATTTAATACCGTTGAACTGTATACTTAACGATTGAAGTGGTAAATTTTACATTATTTATATTTTATAAATATTACATACTTGTAATATTGAATGTTTCACTCCCTTAGGGCTTAGGAATAAGTGGTAAGTGAATTTCATTTTCAAAAAACACATGTGTCTGAAGCTGTACATGTATAAGGCTATAAACCCTATCAGGTAAATACTTATTACTAAGTCTCTTTTACCTATTAAGAAACTAAGGCTTGAAGATGTTCATGTATAGTAAATTTGTTAACAGCCTTTGTTTGCTGAACTTTTAGGATATTATGTTTAAGTTCTAGAATTTATAAGTTATTGAAAGACAGCTGAGAGTTGGACCTATTTCTGCTTGTCTCTTTCTATTCTCTCATCCTTCCTTCTATGAGAAGATTGTAGCTTCATGTAACAATGAAATGCTGACATGGCATTCTTTTATGCCAGAGACTCTGACAAGTCATGGTTCAATACCAGAGGTGTAGGGGGGGAGTCATGTAGTAGTGCCCATTTGAGCACTAAGGTAATCTCAGCATCTATGGGCGATTTTGAGTATAGTGTGTAAGATGGCACTGATTAATGTACCAAGATGTCATCTACTACAGTATTTTTTTAAATTAGTTTCTCATCAGATACAAAGTTGGTGCTTTTCTTCATAATGCCACAAGTCTCTAGAGTCTAAGAGACAAATTTTACCTTTGTATGTTTGCTTTTTTAAATTGCAGTCCTTCACTTCTATATGCTTTTCTTTTTTCTTTTTTTTTTTTGGTACTGGGGATTGAACTCAGGGGTACTCGACCACTGAGCCACATCCCCAGCCCTATTTTGTGTTTTATGTAGAGACAGGGTCTCACTGAGTTGCTTAGCACCTCGCCATTGCTGAGGCTGGCTTTGAACTTGGAATTCTCCTGTCTCAGCCTCCCTAAGTGCTGGGATTGCAGGCTTGAGCCACCATGCCCATCTCTGTATGCTTTTCTTTCTTCATGTGGGAGACTTTCCTTCCAGTGAAGGAAAACTAAGGTTTTCTCCTTGTGATAAATAATAAATGGAAAATGTCTCAGTGTAATAATAATTTCCACAGTATAGTCACAGAATGACTGATTTCCAGTAATGCCTTAAGCAAAACAGTTTTAGCATAAACGGCAAAAAAAGTTCTGGATATTCGCTTTATATTTGTGGTAACCTGATTTTATAAATACCCTTTGGAAATGGAGTATTTGATATACTCTGGAAAAAACCAAGTTAGACCTACTTTTCTTTTCTTCAATCCTACTTTTCCTGAACTCTATTGTTTAGCTATCAAATAATTCCCCAGTTAAATGTGTAATTACCAAGTTCTCCTGTTTACTTGATTTTCTCTACATACCCAAATAAGTGATATTCATCAAAAATCTGTATTCTAAAAATGAAGTTAAAATATTTGGTCACAGTGAAACAATCTGCATGTCTTATTAAATTTTTCCCCTGGGGTTGCAGCTCAGTGGTAGAGTGCTAGCCTAACACGTGTGAGGCACTAAGCTTGATCCTCAGCAGCACATAAAAATAAAGTTTTGTGTCCATCTACAACTAAAAAATATATTTAAAAAATATTTTCCCATAAATTATTATAGTACTAACACATACTGAAATTCTTTGGAAGCCAAGGAACTTGTTGCTGACATAGTAATAATTTGGTTATTTGTACATTTTATAAAATACTAAAATGTTCCAAGTTACCATGTTCCTTAAATAACTCAGGATAAGATGTTGTCTCTGAAGTATTGGCTTGTGAGTAGGAAGGAAATTATACATTACTGTCTTATATAAAACTGACTCATATGAGTGGGTGAAAGATCCCAAGAATACCAGGACACCCACACTAGAAAAAGCCAATATGTGCCAATTCTTTTTACACCATGTTCTAGGAGGCTGCTTAATGGAATTCTATTCATTAAAGAAATTTCTATAATTTCTTTCATTGTCTTGGTGAATATTTCCTGTTAAAAAGAATGAAATAACATTTTAATCTTTTTTTGAAAAAAATCTTTGTTCACAGAACAAAAGACTTGATTCAGTATTTGAAGTAATTGTGTTTCAATTTTTTAAATTCATTTAAATCAAGAGAATAAAACACACCTACATATAGAGTATTTTAGAATATTTGTTAAATCGTATATGAATACAGTTAAATCATCTTTTAGCAAGTGGTTATTTCAGGTCCTTTTTTTTTTTGGTACCAGGGATTGAACTCAGGAGTACTTGACCACTGAGCCACATCCCCAGCCCTATTTTGTGTTTTTTAATTTAGAGACAGGGTCTCACTGAGTTGCTTAGCACCTCACCATTGGTGAGGCTGACTTTGAATTTGAGATTCTCCTGTCTCAGCCTCCAAAGGGCTGGGATTACAGGTGTGCACCACCGTGCCCGGCTTATTTCAGGTCTTGATAGTGTGCTATTTTACTGTCAAAAGCAGTATATTTTTTGGGCATGTTCTCATCTTAGATTCAGTCTGTTTGAGAGTTAAATTTTAATAAAGGTACACTTTTGCTTTGAACATTAAATATTCTGAACTATATTTTTCAAAATGTTGTTTTGGATGTATATCACAAATTAGATTCTTTATATAAAAGATTTATTTTGTTGGTGTTTGTTTTTTAAAGCATGTTTCTTAGAGTCTCTCATATGCTAAGCATTATTGTTTTATTGGAATTCAACTTTTATGTTGTTATGGTTTGGATGGGAGGTGTCCCCAAAAGCTCATGTGTGAGACAATGCAAGAAGGTTCAGAGAAAAATTGATTGGATTGAGAGTCTTTACCTAATTGCTGAATTAATCTCCTGATAGGGATTAACTGAGTGGTAATCGAAGGCTGGTAGGGTGTGGTGGAGAAGTGGGATATTGGGGGTTTGGCTTTGGAGTATATATTTTGTATCTGGCCAGTGGAGTCTATGTCTGCTTTCTGATTATTATGTGAGCTGGTTCCCTCTGCCATACTCTTCTGCCATGATGTCCTGCCTCACCTTGAGCCCTAAGGAATGGAGACTAGTGTCTATGGATTGAGACCTCTGAAACTGTGAGCCCCCTAAATAAATCTTTACTCCTCTATAACTGTTCTGGTCAGGGTACTGTAGTCACAGTGGCAAAAAAAGGTCTTAAAAAACCATATGTCAGCCAGGCGCGGTGGTGCACGCCTGTAATCCCAGCACTTTGGGAAGCTCAGACAGGAGAATTGCGAGTTCAAAGCCAGCCTCAGCAACGGTGAGGTACTAAGTAACTCAGTGAGACCCTGTCTCTAAATAAAAACACAAAATAGGGCTGAGGATGTGGCTCAGTGGTTGAGTACCCCTGAGTTCAATCCCTGATACCAAAAAAAGAAAAAAAACCATATGTTTTGGTGCGGGGAGGGAGGCATGGTACTGGGGATTGTATCCAGGGGCGCTCTACCACGGAACTACATCCCCATCCCTTTTGTTTTATTTTGAGACAGTTTCTTACTAAGCTGCTGAGGTTGACCTTTAACTTGTGATCCTCTTGCCTCAATTTCCCAAGTTGCTTGGATTATGGGTGTAAGCTGCCACACTTAGCACTCATATAACTTTTAACCAACATTCTTTGTTTAAACTGAGAATCTCAACCAATACTTTTTCTAAATTCTATTTGTTTAATAGAATGTAAACTCTATTTGAAAATAGCAGAAGAGCAACTTTTGTGTAAAACAGGCCCTCCACAAGACACTTTCTTTCGTGGTATTTAATTGCTATAAGATCTCTGCGATGGCATTAGTGTTATTTCAACTTTTTCAAGCTGAGAGCTGTAACTATAAGGGGCAACTTCCCACCTAATGCAAGGTTAGAATTTGAACCTAGTTTTATAGATATCTCACATGTATATATATTTGTGTGTATGTTTATGTTTAACAAGTCAAATTTTAGTTAGGTTGTATTGGACATCTAGAAAAATTGATTTGTGATTATTTCTGAGATTTAGTCAATGAAAACAATTTTATCAGCAGAGTCTTTAGAAGATTCATTTTGAATTGTAATTAATCATAGTGTAATCCTTCCTTAGACTTATGTGGCATCTTTATTTTTCATGATATATACTTTAATACCTATCCTTTTATTGTAGGTATCACCGCTAATGTGTACAGATAGATAGATATGTTAAAGTAGATAATTCTTGATAGTTTTATTGTTGCATACTATCAGATATGGAAGTAGAATTCAAGCTATTCATGCCCACTGACCCTTTGTTCCTTCAAGCAATCATTGTTTGCAAATATGAATGTCAGATTTGTGTAGAATTTTTTTTTACTTTATCTTTTTAATGATAAAAAAGTAAGTTCTGTAGGTAAAAACTCTTCTATAATAATTCCTCACTGGAATAACATTTTTATATAGTTGGACAGTGTTTCTTAAATTAGGATTGAAATATCTTGTCTACTTTCTGGAGCCAGTTCAAATAAATATATGATTGTCCATGTATTGGCAAGAGAGAGAGGCACTTGGAATGCAGAATTGAATAACATGTTGTTTTATATTTAAGAAATCTCTTGCCTAGTAGCAGAACATATATAAAGGTATTTTATTACAATATAATAGATGTCATAGTGGAAGTATGTTCAAAGTACATATGGCATACTGTTTGAGAATGGAAGTGTGAGACAAAAATACTTTGGGATTAATTCTCAGAGTACTAATCTTTAAACTGGATTTTGAAGGTTAAGTGTGCTTTTAGGAACTAAATAGGTGGGAAGTATGGAGAGAGAATTTTGTAAAATCATTTCAAGCAAAAGGAACACAGTGTATAGGGAAATACCATGTAGAAGAGGAACACACATATTATTCCAAAAGATGCTCTGCCTGTTTCATTTTGCTTTTTTTTTTTTTTTTTCTCCTTCTTCAGGGATTGAACCAGGGGCACTTAACCACCGAACCACTTCCCCAGCCCTTTTTCATATTTTATTAGAGACAGAGTCTTGCTGAGTTGCTTAGGCCCTTGCTAAGTTGCTCAGGCTGAGTTTGAACTTGCAATTCTCCTCCTTAGCCTCTTGAGTAGTCTTTTTGCTTTTTAAGTAGAATTTTGTAATAGAGCTTTGATCAACTCCTACTTGCACTGATCTGAGTTTCCAGCCATCTCTGATCATGGCTAAAGTGTTAACAGTGGCACTTATGAATAATATAATAACTGAAAAGCAAGTATTAAAAGAGAAATGAAAGGATAGGATACTGTTTTTCCATCCTTCTTTTGTTGTTTTTTTGAATTATCCTTTTGTTTTTTCTAATTAGTTATACATGGCAGTAGAATGCATTTTGACACATCATGCATAAATGTAGTATAACTTTTCATTCTTCTGGTTGTACATGATGTCAAATTACACCTGTTGTGTGTAATCATATATGCAGATAGGTCATCCATCCTTACGTTGTGGATTTCAGAATCTTTACCATCCTAGTCATTCTTCTGAGTCCTCAGCATTTTATTAATGTTTCTCTTTAAATATCTTAGACTGTCAGCAACATAGTCTTTAAATATCTTAGACTGTCAGCAACATAGTCTGCAAAGTATCTGTTAGGTGAAACTGTCAGCTTTATTTTATTGCAATAAGTATTTATGATATGGTAGGATAAATATTCTCAATGAATATGCTATTTTCTTATTAACTTACATTTATCTTATTTAAAAATTATATCAGAGCATCCTTTTAAATTTTTCATTTTTCTTCATTTAGAAATGTCTTAATGAAAACATTTTAAAGTCTAAAAACTCAGGTCAAGTGACTTCATTATCATTCTCAGGATGTAATGAGACTAGCTATTCCAGAGAGAATTTGGCAATCAAATTCAGTAAAAACATTTCATATTTTTCTGAATTCCTGTTTTTTCTTTGGTGGATTGAATCAGTTTTCAGAATATGGAACTGAATATGTTTGTGAAGTTGAAAGTAAATGTTTAATAACTCAGTCTTGTACTGCTGGATATAGATTTCATTAAGTTGTCTTAGGAACCAATGGTAGGATGATGACAGAATTAGGTAACTGTCACTTAAGGGTGAAATGTTTACATGAACTTTGAGACAGGATTAGAACTAAGAATTTCTGAATCTAAGATATTTTGCCCATTGTCCTTTGCTAAGTCTGCTTAGGATGCATTCTTTGTTGATTGAGTCAAAAGCCTTATCCATGCACAAGAATCATATAGAGTGCCTACCATGTACCAGGAACTGGGAGTTACCATTCCAGTTCTACACTTCTTCACTTTTCAGCTCTCTTGTGTAGTAAAATTCGTTCTCCCTCTTTATTTTTAGTTTCTCTTGGAGATAGATACCCTAGGCTGAGGCTAGTTTTTAGTTTATTCTCTCTCTGCAAGCTACAAATGCTTCTAACTAGGTGACTTTGGAGCACCTTACATAATTTCTTCTTCTTGCTTTCTTTTTATTAGAGCATTATTCATAGTAGTTATGTTCATTTTGGCAAAATTATACATGCATGGAGTTTAATTTACTGTATTTCAGTTCCCAGTCCCTGCCCTTCCCCTCCCTCTTCCCTTCCCCATTGTCCCTCTTCTCTTCTGTGGATCTTCCTTTCACTCATTTATTTATTTATTTGTTTATTTATGATTGGTGCTTTATGCATATACATAAAAATGGAGTTCACTGTGGTATATTTATATATGCACACAGTGGGATTTTTAAAATTCATTCTGTATTTCTCTCCCTTTCCCATCCTTCTTCCCTCCCCCTTGATCTCCTTCTTCTACTCCACTGATCTTCCCTATGTCCTTATGATATCTGATTCCTCCTTTTTTCTTATTTTGCTCTAGCTTCCACATATGAGAGAAAACATTTGACCCTAAGTTTTACTTAGCATGATAGGCTCCATTTCCATTCATTTACTAGCAGATGCCATAATTTCATTTCATTCTTCTTTACGGCTGGGTAAAACTTTATATATATACATCCTAAAAATACATATTTACATACACACCTTATTTCCTTCATCTGTTGACAAGCATTTGGGCTGGTTCCAGAATTTGAATGGTGCTGCTATGAACATTAATGTGGCTGTATTACTACAAGTATCCGATTTTAGTTCTTTTGAATAAACACAAAGAAGTGGGATAACTGGGTCATATGGTTGTTCCATTCCTAGTTTTTTGAGGAATCTCCATACTGTTTTCCAGAGTGGTTATGCTAATTTGCAGTCCGATCAACAATGTACAAGAGTACCTTTTCCCCCACATTCTTGCCAGCATTTATTATTATTTGTATTCTTGATAATTACCATTCTGACTGGAATGAGATGAAATTACAATGTAGATTTGATTTGCATTTCCCTGATTGCTAGAGATGTTGAACATTTTTTAATATTTTTGTTGATCATTTTCCTTCTCTTTTTAAAAAGTGTGTCTGTTTAGTTCCTTTGCTGATTTATTGATTTAGTATTTTAAGTGTTAAGTTTTTTGAGTTCTTTGTATTTTCTGGATATTAATGCCCTATCTGAGGAGCAGATCGCAAAGATTTTCTCCCATGCTGTAGGGTCTCTCTTCATGCTTTTAATTGTTTCCTTTGCTGTGCAGAAGCTTTTTAATTTGATGCCATCCCACTTTTTTTTTTCCCTTGTGCTTTAGAAGTCTTCTTAAGGAGGTTGGTTCTTGTACTGATATGCTGGAGTGTTGGGCCTACATTTTCTTCTAGCAGTTGCAAGACTTCTGGTCTAATTCCTAGGTCTTTGATCCTCTTGAATTGAGTTTTGTGCAGCATGAGACATAGGGGTAAAATTTCATTCTTCTGCATGTGTTTTTCCAGTTTGCCCAGCACTATTTGTTAAAAGGCTATCTTTTCTCCAATATATATTTTTGGTGCCTTTGTCTATTATAAGGTAACTGTATTTAGGTGGGTTTGTCTCTGTGTCTTCTGTTTTATTTTATTGGTCTTCATGCTTGTTTTAATGTCAGTACTGTGTTATTTTTGTTACTATTGCTCTATAGTATAATTTGAGGTCTAGTATTGTGATACCTCCTACTTCACTTTTCTTGCTAAGAATTGCTTTAGCTATTCTGGGTCTCTTATTTTTCCAAATGAATTTCAGAACTGCTTTTTCTAGTTCTGTGAAGAATGTTATTGGAATTTTAATGGGGATTGTGTTGAATCTCTTATAGTGCTTTTGGTCGTATAGTCATGTTGGAATAATAGTTTCTTAAGTGAAGTGAGGATAGGGTAGAAAGGCAAGAGAAAGTTTGAAATATTTAAAAAGTAAACAGAGGAAAGGCAGGACATAGGGACCAGATGATGGATATAAAGGACAATAAAAAAAGTGAAAGGAATAAAATTAAGAAAGAGAGGAAAAAGGAACAGGAAAATTTGGCCAATAGTGGAGGAAGGGAGTAAAGAAGGGGCAATAAAAGGGACAAATACCCAGGTATGAACAAACAAGTGTAAGATCAGAAGAACTCAAACCCATATATAATTTTACCTCACCTAAGTCAAACCAAGTCTAAATAATAATAAACAAGTGAAGAAGAAAGCAACTAAAATGAAAGTAAAATTATGAGTGTACATATATATGTATATACACACACACATATAAACATATATATATATTTTGAACTTTTTCACACAATGAGAACAAACATACAATCACACAGAATGGAAAATAATAGAAAATAATGATATGAAATTTAAAAAACAAAATAAAATTTTAAAAAAGTTCTAAAATCGAGGGGAATATTGAAAACAATAGTAACCAAAAAAGATAAAAATTCTTAATGAGAAATTCATCTTAAAGATAAAGATAAAAATTCTTAGCCGGGTACGGTGGCGCAAGCCTGTAATCCCAGCACTTAGGGAGGCTGAGATAGGAGAATCTTGAGTTCAAAGCCAGCCTCAGCAACGGCGAGGTGCTAAGCAACTCAATGAGACCCTGTCTACATAAAACAGAAAATAGGGCTGGGGATGTGGCTGAGTAGTCGAGTGCCCCTGAGTTCAATCTCCAGTACCAAAAAAAAAAAAAGATAAAAATTCTTTAAAGACAGTTATTGTAGTTGTAGATAGAAATAACACCTTTATTTTATTTATTTTTCAAACGCTGTGCCTTACACATGCTGGGCAAGTGTTCTACCGGTGAGCTATAACTGCAGCCCTAAAGATAAAAATCCTTAAGATAAAAATTATTGTTTCTGCTTAGATGCTCAAAACTGTTGGCAAGGATGAATTTTCTTTCTTTGTATTTATTTTTGGGCTCTGTAACCCTTGGTTCATGCCCTGCAGATTATTAAGTCCAATGTCTTTCTGTTCCTGACTGAGCTGTCAGCCTTTGTGGCTAGGAGTCAAAGCTGGTTGTAGTAGTTCTCAGCTTCCCGTCTTCTAATTTAGGATGGAATAGATGGGGGAGTGCTGACAAATTGTATACTCCTTTAGAGGGGGGTGATACAGAATTCTAAATTTGAAGTTCCTGTAGTTGAGATTTAATCTTGGCTGACCTTTATAATTCTTTCAGTGAGTATTTGAGATCTGATACACACCCCTTGTTGCTGGGCAGATGTGGATTTCTTTCTTTCTTTTTTTTTTTTTTTTTGGTACTAGAGATTGAACTCAGGTGCACTGAGCCACTGAGCCACATCCCCAGCCCTATTTTGTATTTTATGTAGAGATAGTGTCTCACTGAGTTGCTCAGCGCCTTGTTTTTGTTGTTTTAGTTTTTAATATATTTTTTTAGTTGTTGATAGAACTTTATTTTTGTTTATTTGTATGTGGTGCTAAGTAGCGAAACCAGTGCCTTACATATGCTAGGCAAGCTCTGGGTACTACTCAGCTACAACTCTAGCCCCAGC
The DNA here is from genome assembly GCA_028644305.1 of Xerus rutilus. Lineage (NCBI taxonomy): Eukaryota > Metazoa > Chordata > Mammalia > Rodentia > Sciuridae > Xerus > Xerus rutilus. The sequence goes on along the minus strand of CM053402.1, from coordinate 75,360,752 downwards.
ATCTCACTTTTGCTGAGGCTGGCTTTGAACTCACAATCCTCCTGCCTCAGCCCCCCTAACTGCTGGGATTACAGGCATGCGCCAGCACGCCTAGCCCAGATGTGGATTTCTACTGGATGTGTGCATCTCAGGTGCCTCCTGTAAATTCCACTTCTAGGGTACAGGGTCCAAACTTCTACAGGTTTCACTTTCACCACTATGGATATGGATTACCCAGAATCAGATCTGGAGTACAAACGCCACTGTCTATTGGCTCTTATGGGACTCCAATAACAAAGGAGCTCTGTGTCCTCCGTATTCGGAATCTGGCTACCTTAGGCACAATTCTCTTTGAGCCTATTTTAGTCACACTCGTCCAGGCACACCTATCTATGCCCACAATATGCTGAGTCAGGCTGGCAAAATCTTTTGTGCATTCACATTCTCCTGCCTCTTCTTGTGAATGCACAGTGCTTATAAATAGTTCCCTCATGGGCTGCCTTGTTTCCTGATGAACTTTCTGCCTGTGGACAAAGTGATTTTGGTTGCTTTTCACTCAACAATTCCTTCACTGACTCTTGAGTTCATTAAAATCAGCCTCTCTCCCAGGCACAGTGGCTCATGCTTGTAATCCCAGCACTTAGGGAGGCTGAGGCAGGAGAATCACAAGTTCAAAGCTAGCCTCAGCAATGGTGAGGTGCTAAGCAACTCAGTGAGACCCTGTCTCTTAAAAACACAAAATAGGGCTGGGGATGTGGCTCAGTGGTTGAGTACCCCTGAGTTCAATCCCTGGTATCAAAAAAAAAAAAAAAAAAAAAAAAAAAAAATCAGCCTCTCTCTATATTCCATAGATTTTTCCAAGCCAATTTATTTTATTTTGTGGAGAGGGTATCGGGGGATTGAACTCAGGAGCACTTGACTACTGAGCCACATCCCCAGCCCTATGTTGTATTTTATTTAAGGACAAGGTTTCACTGAGTTGCTTAGTGCCTTGCTTTTGCTGAGGCTGGCTTTGAACTCCCGATCTTCCTGCCTCAGCCTCCTGAGCCACTGGGATTACAGGTGTGGGCTACCACGCCTGGCCCAGTTTATTTTTTCATCACACTTTCCTCTCTGCCTGTGTTTCTGTGTGCAACTTCTGCCACCATCAACAGCCAAGCTGGCACATCTCTAAGGTATTATTTCTTATATTATGTTTGAAGTTTTTTACTTTCTGTGTCTCTGGTTTCTTTTACTGTCCGCTTTGAATTTCAGTTAGTTTCCTTAGTTATACATCTTACTGAAGAGTAGTCTTCCTGCTTTTTAAATCTGTAGCTATGCTGGGCGCGGTGGTGCACGCCTGTAATCCCACCATTGTTGATTGTACTTATCTATGGCAAGTTGGGCCAGGGCCATATGGATATAGTCTCAGATATTTGAGAGGCTTGGGAGGATCATTTGAGTCCAGGTCAAGGCTAGCCTGAGTTACGTATGAAATCTTGTCTTAACAAAATTATAGCAAAAAACCTGCTTGTCCAAACTTGTTACCAACCTATCTTATAGTCATGTTGTTTATCATATATTTGCTTATAAAGGTCAAACCAGTAGAGTTACCTGCCATTATTTCTTATAGTTTAATAAATGGATATTATATTGAGCTATCCAGAAGTGATAAAAATAACCATGTAAAACTTTTATACCTATCCCAAATTTCCTGTTATCAGCCTCAATGATCATGTTCAGGCGTATTCTGAAATTGAACTTTATGTGATGATAGAAATGTTGTATGTCCACAGACATTTAATACTGTACACAATACCTGTTGTGGATATTGAGAAGTAAAGAGATGGCTAGTATGACCGAAAAACTGATCTAATTTTTTTTTATTTCAATCAGTTTTTTAATATTTAAATGATTATTTTTCCCTTTTTATTGGTGCTTTATAGTTATACATAACATTGGGATCTATTATATATTTATACATGCATATAATATAATGGTATGATTTGGTCAATTTAGATTTAAAATTAATTAGCCACATGTGATTAGTGGCTACCATATTGGACAACACAGCTCTAAAGAATAATAAATTGTATTAGTTATGAGTTAGAGCTATTATATTTTTAGGCAAAAATAGAATACTTAATTGGATTTGGGTCTGAGAATCTTCATGGGGAAAGAAGTATAATTTACTTAAACACAATTCCTAATACCTTTGAAAAAATTGAGATCACTACCTTCCTTAGATACCATAGATTCATGGAATAAACTTACTTTTGTTTATTCATATAAAAATTTCATCAAGCAGGGAACTAGAGATATTATTTAATTGATAATGTTTCTGTATGAGTGGGAAATTTAAGTTATTAGCTGCTTAATTTACTATGTAAGTAGAAGACAGGAAAACTTAAACTTATTCTGCGGCTACTTGTGTAAAACAGCATATAATAACAATCCTGAGCCAAGCCAGAAAGAGTTAAAAATTTCATGTGCCCTGACCCTCTTCCCTTCCCATTCATCATCTTATTACCCTCCAATATTCATTCTGACATTTCCGCTTTCTGTGTCAAGTGACTGTATAATGAGAAACGTTAGTGATGATAATGAGGTGCCCATGAAGGAAGAAGGTAGGGAAAAATCCTTGAGAACCAGGGTTTTAGATTTTAATGTTTGGCATGAATAAACATACAATTGTTACCTGTAATTATTTCTATTTCTATTTTTAAAAATCTTATCATTACTCTCAAATCAGTATAAATTAAATCAACCTGAAGATTTCTTTTCTAAGTTGTTTTCAGAGTTGGCACTACAAAAGATTTTCTTGTCATTCTGAATAGATGCCTTTTAAGTTGACTACATGTGCTTCATAAGGAGAATTTCTAGACATGTTAACCCTAGAAACTGCATAACTTTTTATTGTTGTTTATGTAGATCTTACTTTTTTAGATTTTTGCTTTTTTCAGATTTTAAAAGGCAAGAAGAGATACAAAGTAACTTTTTTCTTTCTTTTTTTAAATTGAAAAGACAAATATTACTCCCCAGTGGAACAAAGGATTCTGATTTCTTTTCTTTGGGCCTTTCTTTGACAGAAAAATAATAAGACATTAATAATAAAAGGAAATTATAGTAATGCAGTATTCATTCTTCTCTAGGCAGGATGATTCTTTCTTTTCCCCTTGATTTGCGACTCAGCCTTTCCTGGATAAATTAGCATTATCTGAATAAGCAGAAAATACATTAAAACCAGATGAAGAGGTGAATTTTATTAGCATGTTGATGGTACCATAGCCCAAAATATCTCATATATATGAGAATAGTTTTATGTTTTAACAGAGAAAAGAATGAGGCAGAAAGAGTTGACCAAATTAAATGTTTTCTGCATAACTACTAATTTCATCATTATAGTGTTAGGACTCTGTTAATTGAAAATCTAGGACTCTTATCATATGTATGAGATAATCATGATCACTTTCATTTTTTCTTCCAAGTTACTCAAGAGAAGATTATATGTGTCATGGTTGGGGGTAAAGAGTGTTGAAGAAACCTATATTACAATCTCCAGACCACAATGTCTTTTAGATTAGGAGTTAGGAGACCAGTGTGTTCTAGTTTTCATTTGAATATTAATTAGGCTTCTTATCTTGAGCCAGTGATATAACCTGCTTCGGCCAGTGTCTTATTTTTCCCTTTATATCTCTTTTTAAAATCTGAAATTACTTGATGACATTCAAAACAATGTATTCAAAGTATTGTTTCTAATACAACATATATTAGCTTTTCTTCATTAAAATGAAATATGTGAGCTAATTCAGTTGTAAAGAGAAATGGCTTATTTTTGCTCACAGTTTTGAAAGTTTTAGTCTATGATCAGTTTGCCCTGTTATCTTGGACCTGTGTGGTGAGCATATTTTGTGACAGAAACATGTGGCAGAGCAAACCCCTTACTTCATGGCCAGGAAACAGAAGAGAGAAGACCAGGGTCCCTAGTGACCTTTTGGCCTCACCTCTCAAAGATTCCACCACCTCCCAATAGTACCACCCTAGGAGTAAGCCTATAACTATGTGCCTTTGGGGGCCATTATAGATCCAAGTATAGCACAGTAAAATCATAAAATTAGCATAAATCACCCTGTAACTCAGTCAAAACATAACAGTGCTGCATTAGATTGAGAATAGGGTGGTTTTGTTTTTGTTTGTTTTCAAATTAAGATAGATCTCTGTGTACTTCCTAATTATACAATTTTCTGATTCTAAATAATTTTTATTTTCCTTGGTATCATTTTCTTCTATCATCAGTAAAATTCAGTATCCTTTAGTATCAATTTCATAAGTGATTGACATAGTATATAATAAATGTGATCACATCTTTCTGAACTCTAGATTTCTTAACATCTTTTTTACATGCCTAATAGGCACATTGTAAATGTAAGATGTCTTTAAAGTTGATAAATATTACAGATTTAATGTAATCCTTGTCATGATTACATCTGCTTTTTTTTGAAGAATTGGCAAGCTGATCCCAAAATTTATGTAGAAATGGAAAGAACCAAGAATAGCCAAAAGAGTTTTTGAAAAGGAAGGACTCACTCTTCCCAATTTCAAAACTACTACAGTCAATGAAGATTGTATAATACTGACATAAGATGAGACATATATATGATCAGTGGAGTACATGTGAGATCCCAGAAATAAATACATATATCTATGTTCAATTGATTTGGACAAATGTGCTAAGGCAATTTTCAGTGGGGATAAAGAATAGTCTTTTCAATAAGTAATACTGTGACACCTTTTAATCTACATGCAAAAGAAAGAAGTTGAACTCCTACCTCATGCTATTCACAAAAATGAGAATGGTTCAGACTTAAGCATAAGAGCTAAAACTTAAAAGACTACATAAGTGTATATATCTTCATGACTTAGCAGTAAGGAATGGTTTCTTACATATGACACCTAAAGTATGCAACCAAATTAAAAGTAGATAAACTGGATTTTTTCAAAATAAAAAACTTTTTCTTTAGTGGATAACATTAAGAAAGTGAAGAAATAAGGGCTGGGGTTATGGCTCAGTGGTAGCGTGCTCGTCTAGCATGCGTGAGGCACTGGGTTCGATCCTCAGCACCACATATAAATAAAATAAAGATATTCTGTCCACCTATGACTAAAAAAATAAATTTAAAAAAAAAAAAAAAAAAAAAAAAAAGAAAGTGAAGAAATAAGCTACAGAACAGTAGAAAATATTTGCAAATATTATTTCTGATATAGGACTTATATCTAGAAATATTAAAAATGTAAAATTCAGTAATAAAAAAGATAACAATTTAAAAATGGGTTAGGGATTTGAATTGATGTTTCTCCAGAGACCATATACATATTGGCAGTGAGTTCATGAAAATTTTTGTCTCACTAGGGTGGCTGTTATTAGTAAGAGAAATAATAGTAAGTATTGATAAGGATGTTGACTAATTGAACTCTTTACAAATTGTTGGTTGGAATGTAAAAATGGTGCAGTTTCTTTGGAAAACAGTTTGGCACTTCCTAAATAAAGTCTACATAGAGTTCACTACTGTATGATCCAGCACTTCCATTTCTAGATGTTACCACAAGAGAATTGAAAATGTTCGTACCAGCATTTTCATGATATCCAAAAAGTGGACACTTGTGTCTTTCAACTGATAATTGATAAAACAAAATGTGGTATATCCATATAATCAAATATTATTCATTTGTAAAATAGAAGGAAGTACAGTTCCAATATCTGAAATGCTTGAGATCAGAAATGTGTCAGATTTCAGAGGGCTTTTTTTAAAGTTTGGAATATTTACATAGATTTTATTGGTTGAGTATCCCTAATCCAAAAATCTAAAATCTGAAATCTGAAACTTTTTGAGTTACAACATGATACTCAGAAAGCTTCAGATTTGGGGGTATTTTAGGTTTTCGATTAGGGATTCTCAACCTGTGTTAATAAAATCTACAATGTGAATCAACTTTGAAAATATTGAGAGAAGGAAGCTAGATAGAAAGGGCCACATATTATTTTGATTGCATTTATGTCAATATCCTGGAATTAGATAGATGGTTGCTACAATCTTGTGAGTATGCTAAAAATCACTGACTTGTACATTTGTAAAAAAAAATGTATTTGATGGTTTGTGAATGATATCTAAAAATATGTTGAACTTACTTATTTCTTTCCAACCCCCCCCCACCCCTTGCAATCTTTATCTCAGGTTAAAAACCATTTGAAGCATGTCCCATTGTCAGAGATGGCAAATTATTTAATCAGAATGAGATCCAGAAGCAATCAGTGGAGTGATAATTTGAGGTTTTCTAAGAATAGACTGTTTAACAACACTCCTGAACTTCCTATTTACTTAAAATTTATTTGAGCACATAAGTAATGCAACAGTTTGACTCCACCTGAATCACTGAGTAGGGTTTACTGAATCCTTTGGAAATATCACCAAAGCTTTCAGGTGGCTAGCATCCCTAGAATGAATGAGAACTTCCTCACCCACAAGATAAACTATTGACGATCTGCCCCACAGCACCTGCCATCTCTCTTAAAAATAGCTTGTTGTGAATAGTGCTTTAGAATGGCTATGAGACTGTTAGCTATTCACCCCCAAATCTCTCTTCTTATAATTTAGTATATAGCTAGATTACTTTCCCTTACCTTCCTTCCATGCGACTAAGTTATAACCAATGAAATGTTAGTAGAAGACACTTTCCAGAAGAGTTTCTTCACCTTCCCCTTTGGCAGCTAGTCTTTCCTGTAGAGCCTAGGCTTGTCCATATCTAAATCACCTTATGGCCAGCAGGTGGTGTTGGCATTCTTCTAGCTTCCTGTTAAACTTTATAATTCATCAGTCCTTCATCAAAACGTTAAGTCCTCCTTTTGAGGCTGATGGCATTAATTCCTTTTCAAGACAATCATTTAAGAACCTTTGGCTTACCCCTATGTGTTTATGGAAGACATTAGCAAGTGGCATAAAATCTTTATTTCTTGTTTGTATTTTGCATGATTGCTCATACTGTATGTTGTAGTAAATGTCTATTTCCCAACCTTCATTCTATGAAACACTTTTTATTAATTTCCAAGGAGAATGAATTCCAAATTGATTTGGTTGAAATTTCTTCATTAGATTACTTTTGAGATTTTTCATAGTAAATATATGGTCATTCAGAGAAATGTCAATGTTTCTTGATGTCAACAATTAATTGACAAGAATGGTTTTATTCAAATTGGTATGCAGATGGGAGTTCAGTGATTCTTTGTTTAAAAAGGAAAGTGTTAGTTTCAGAATCACGATGCTTAATTCTTTTCCAATAAATGTATTTGAGTATTTGCCTCCCTTTCAAAATCTTGCTATCGGCCACCAAACCTGGAGATTTGGTTAAGAATAAGAAGTCCAAAAAATTAATTACATTATAAGAGCTCAAATATGTCCTTTTCCTTTGTAATTTAGCATAGATTTGGGGTGTGAGATCTATTTCCTCTCTCGGTAGCAAATACAAGTAATCCTTTACCTTTGTATGGTACTCCAAAGGTGATTTATTTATTTTATTTTATTTTATTTTTTTATTTATTTTTGGCACTGGGGATTGAACTCAGGAGTACTCGACCACTGAGCCACATCCCCAGCTCTATTTTGTGTTTTATGTAGAGACAGGATCTCACTGAGTTGCTTAGAGCCTCGCCATTGCTGAGGCTGGCTTTGAACTTGTGATTCTCCTGTCTCAGCCTCCCAAAGTGCTGGGATTATGGGCGTGCACCACCGCGCCTGGCTCCATTCAGTTTTTATTAACTTTCTTTTTTCTATTTATTTGCATGTCTGGTAACTTTTGACTGGAAAGTGTACATTTTAGATAATCTGTAGCATCAGATCTGGGTTCTTTAAAAAATAATCTCATGGTACACAGCAAAGTATATCTTTGCTCATTGTTTTTCCTCATAATTTAACCTTTTTAGCCTAGCTTCTACAGTGTTGTCTTTCTGTAGCATAGTTATCTGCTGAGGATTTGGGCAGAAATTGAGCTCCAACACCTGGAGCCCTTAAGACTTTCTTCTTAACAATGTGAACTTCTGCCTAACAATGTGATGTGGGTTGAGGAGACATTCAAAATTGCAATTGTTTCTCAAGCTGTTTTTTATTTTTACTAACCACTCAGCAGGTTTTCCCCTTGCAGGCATGTCTAGTTCCCCAGTCAGGCAGAGATGTGTGGACAGCTTATTTCAGCCCTCTGTGACTCTCTTATTTCCAGGAGTTTCCATTAAATTTCTGGGTTTTCTGCTGCTTGCCCCTAGTGAGACTGTAACTTTGGATGAGTAGAGCTCCAGATGTTCCCTATTTATGTTTATTTAAATCTACTTTTTTTCACCTGTATTTTATAATATGGTAATTTACTTTCAAGGTAGAACATCAGCATGTTCTCACATTAGTATTACCAATTTTAATACTCTAATGTTAATGCTAATATATTTGTTATGCAGTGAAAACTTTCAAATATAATTTTGGTATGTCATTTTTTATATCCCGTTCTGTTACTTTCTGAAGTTTAATAACTACTTTAATATAAATCTACCACTTTTTAAAAAAAACTTGGGACCTCACATGTGCTAGGCAAGCAATCTACATCTAAGTTACATACCCACCTCTTTTATTTTGAGACAAGGTTTCAATAAATTGCCCAGGCTGGCCTCAAACTTGTGATCTTCCTTCCTCAGATTCCTGAGCTGCTTGGATTATAGGTGGCCATGGCAACTAGTTCAAGTCCACCACTTTTAAGGGCTAAAACCATGTTTCTTTTTGTCCCCCATCTCTAATTGAAGTCAAGTCTTCTGATGGCAAAGCTGTTGCTTTCACTGCTAACCCCAAGGTGGTAAAACTACTATTCTTAGAATACTAAATGATAGTTGCCCCGAGATAGGGTTCTGGGGGAGTGGGATGCTATTGTTTAATAGATACAGAATTTCAGTTTTACAGGATGAAAACAGTTTTGGAGATTGATTGCTAAACAGTATGAATGTACTTAACACTGCTGAACTGCACACTTAAAGATTGTTAAGATGGTAAATATTGTGATTTATATTTTACCACAACCAAAAAATGAAAACAAACTAATATTCTTTCCAAGAAAGTTGAGAGGGGGTGAGGTGAGTACAGATTGGACCAGTCCTCAAGCAAAAAGACCAGATTTCTCTTGTTGTAGCTGAAGCTCTAGCAGGTTTTGAAGAATTAACATTTTTGAGCTGGGGGTGTAGTTTAGTGGTAGAGTACATGCTTCACATGCACAGACCCTGGGTTTGATTCTCAGCACTACAAAAAATAAATAAATAACCAAAAGAACAAACATTCCTGAGTTTGTTTTCTGTATTAATCTATAGCTCTGAAATGGTTTTGGAAATTCTATATAATTTAATAGTTTCCTTTTTTTTTTTTTTTTTTTTTGCTACCAGGGATTGAACTCAGGGGTACTAGACCACTGAGCCACATCCCCAGCCCTATTTTGTGTTTTATGTAGAGACAGGGTCTCACTGAGTTGCTTAGCATCTCGCCCTTGCTGAGGCTGGCTTTGAACTCACGATTCTCCTGTCTCAGCCTCCCAAAGTGCTGGGATTATAGGCATGTGCCACCATGCCTGGCTAATAATAGTCAGGAAGATAGGAAAACAGATCTCTTCATACCAATATAAATGGGTGTCACTTCCTTGCTGCTCTTCTTAGTCTCTTCTGCAAGTGCTTACTACTGATTCCTTCTTCTAAATGATTAGAGTGTCCTAAATCGTGGTCCTTGGACCTTCTCTTTTTTCTTTTTATGCTTTTCCCTAGGAGATTTCATTGAGTCTCAACATTTAAAATGTTATCTATATGCTGATGGATCCCAAATTTGTAACTCTAGGCCAGACTTATGTCATCTGCAGACCTGTATATCCAATTGCCAATTTGATATCCCACTGAGATGTCTGATTGCTCAGACTTAAAACTAAAACCAAATTCTGCCAGAAACTAGCTGCCCTCTGCCTACAATTTTGGTTATTGGTGTCTTTATTCTTCCATTTCCTCAGGCTAGTAACCTTGTATTGATTCTTGTTCCTTTCTTTCATACTATAGGTCCACTCCATCAGTATATCCTATCTATTATACCTTCAGCATATAAACAGTTTGATCTTTTTGCACCATCCTCAGTGCTACAACCTGGTTTAAAACTATCATTATCTCTACCTTAGATTATTAAATAGGCTTCTAAATGTATTCTTCTAATTCTCCTTTTCTCTATAATCAACAGAGCAGTCAGAATCATCCTTTTAAACATTAGTGAGCTCATGTCACACTTCTACTCAGACTGTCCCAATTGGTAGTTCTCCATCTCATTCAGAATGAAAGCCAAAGTCCTAAGATTCACTAGACCATGACCTTTCTGACCTCATCTCCTATGCTCCCTTATTCATTTCCCTTTGCTCCTCCAGACTTGTATCTGTCTCCAAACCTTTTTACTTAATTTTTTCTTTGTCTAGAATGATGTCCTATCACCACCCTTGTCCTCATCCTTCTTTGCTCACTTCAGAGCATTAACCAACATTGACCTTCTATGAGGGCTTCCTTGGTCACTCTGAAAATTTTCACTCTTCCTCAATATTTAGTATTCTGCTGTTTTTGCTTTGTTTTTTAAATTTTAACCCATTTTAAACTATCTACTACACTATACATTAAACTAAAAAAAAAAAAAAAAAAAAAAAGATTGAACCCAGGCTGTCTTCCAACTTGCAATCCTCCTGCCTCTGCCTCCTAATAACATTAAGTTATTTTGTGTACTGTGTCCCTCACTAAAATAGTAATCCCATGAGAGCAAGATTTTTGTTCTTTTTGAATATTACTATAATCCTAGATCTATAATAGTGCCTAGCACATAAACATGTAATAAATATAAAATATTTTTAGTAGAAGCTGCAGAAAGACAGGAATTTGCAGATTAAAAACTCTGAGTACCAGATAGAATGAAGGAAACACATTCTTGTGAAATTTGAAAATATCATCAGTGGTACAGTGGTGCACCCTTGTAATCCCAGTGGTTTGGGAGGCATAGGCAGGAGGATTGCAAGTTCAAAGCCAGCCTCAGCAATTTAGCAAGGCTCTAAGCAACTTAGTGAGACCCTGTCTCAAAATAAAAAATAAAAAGGACTGGGTTTGTGGCTCAGTGGTTAATAAGCACATCTGGGTTCAACCCCTGGTACAAACAAACAAACAAAAAATCAAAATATTAAGGTTATAAAGAAGATCCAAAAAAACTTCTAGAGAAAACACACATAGAAACTAAAAATTACAAAATAGCAAATATGACTATTATAGGCCAATGGGGCAGGTATATTGAAGTTTTGAAGGAAAATAAATTGTAAATTAGAATTTGAAACCTAAGCAAACTGTACACAGTCTGATATCAAAAAAGTCTGATATCAAAAAAGTGAGGAGATAAATGATGATATAAATGCAGTTCATTTTTTATGTAGTTAAGGATTTTGTTAAGCAAAAGTGAAGATGAATACAGAGAGGAAGACTTAGGATACAGAAAAGAGCAAAATTGATCCAAAAGTTCATTGAGTAAAATCTGTAGATAACATCTCTGCAGCACGCAAAAAAACAATTGTATTAAAATATGAATTCAATTGTATCCAAGAACACTGGGATAAAAGTTTTAATTAGAATTTATTAAAGTTAGGATAATATTGGACCCAAGTTAAACAGACAAGTTTCTTATCTCAAGAAAGATGGTCAGAAAGCTCAGGAAAAATAAAACACAAGATAAGAAAATTAGAGTCTAAACGTTAGGTGGACTGAAATAAATATGATTTTAAGAAGTTAGTTGAGTGTAAAAGGAGACTTCTGATCTTGACATGAAATGGGAAGTAAAGTACAACCTGAGAATGCTGCTTGGTTCTGTTCTAAAGTGTTTGTAAATCCTGAGACTGTACATGCCCTGTGTTGATTTTAATATTTCTTTTTTAGCATTAGCTTTATATTCAGAGTCTGGCAGTCTTAGGTCATACTTCATAATCAAAATTTATGAACCTGAAAATTGTTTTTGTTTTTTAAATAGAAATGACAAATTGAGAGGCACAGGCGGGGTTGGTTGCTACTATGAAAATCTTCATTCTACATAGGAGTTCTCAAACTTTGTTGCATATTAAAATTTCAAAATCTTGATGCCAAGACTGCATCAAACTGCATCACTCCTTTTAAATCAGAATATTTGTGTGGCTGTATATCTGTATGTACATGCTTGCTCAGGGATGTGTGTGTATGTATAAGGTATCAGTTTGTTATTTTAACTGCCAGGTGATTCCAATGTGTAGTTAAATTGGAGAACCAATGGTCTGAAGTTCACAGAACTAATATTAGAAGCTTAAATATATTCTCTAAAGTTACAAATGTGATGAGTAGTAGTAGTAGTATTATAACTGGAAAAAGAAGGAGGAGGTAATGTAGGAGGGTACTGGAAGTGAACCAAGTTTTCTTTAATGGGAAGCCAGATCTTTCATTATGAGATGTGGTAATAAATCAAGATTTTTCATGTTGTTTCAAAGTTTGTTGGTCCTTTTATCTTACTTGTGAAAAGGAAATGTCTCTCTAGTCATGATCCTAATTTTGTGAGAATCTACCATCTTTTTATATAAATTGAGCTAATTAGAGCTAGATCATTGAGGTCATTATGAATAAATTATTATCTGAATATTAAAAGCAACTTTCTATGGCAGACAATATTTGTTCATGAATAGATACAGTATTTTATAAAATATATTTTAATAAATGTAATTTCCTTTGACAAGCACTTGAGATACAAGTTTACATGTTAATAGACCTTGGAACTATCAAAACAAAACTTGGAGCATTTTGGTAAAAGTATTTGTCCTTGTTAGCAAACGATTTAATCAAGAACTCAAGCTGGGCAATCCCAGCACTTTGGGAGGCTGAGGCAGGAGAATTTCGAGTTCAAAGCCAGCCTTACCAACCACGTGGCGCTAAGCAACTCTATGAGACCCTGTCTCTAAATAAAACACAAAATAGGGCTGGGGAAGTGGCTCAGTGGTCACATACCCCTGAACTCAATCCCTGATATCAAAAATTTTTTTTAAAAATAAAAAACTCAACTTTTTGAAGGCAAAGTGCAAAATAATTATGATTTGTTTTAAATTTTATGGTAAAAAGAACGTAAATATATTTCAGTCTTTTTCTTCTCTGATTCAGCCTGTATCAGCTTGGGTTGTGCATTGGAATCATCAGGGGAACTTTGAAAAATCAATCTTCTCCTCTTAGAAGTTCTTCATAATAGCTACCAATTGGAGCCCAGTACTCTGGCCTCAGAGATATTTTTCTAGTCAGACTGAAAGTAAAGAACGTGTGTGTATGATTTTCTGTTTCCGTGGAAGTCAATAGATAATATCTGTAGTTGATGAATAACAAAGTTGAAGTGTAAGTCTGTTATTGAAGATTATCAAGATTGCTTTCAGGAATGGTATTGAGACTGGAGGTGAGAAGGATAAAAGTAGAAGTGATTGCTCTTCACTCTAAGCTCTCCTACACTATATGCTTTAAAAAAAAAAATTAAAACTATGGTTATGCTGAGTGGCTGGCACACGCCTATAATCCCAGCTGCTCTGGAGGCTGAGGCAGGGGGATCAGGAGTTCAAAGCCAGCCTCAGCAAAAGCGAGGTGAGACCCTGTCTCTAAATAAAATACAAAGTAAGTCTGGGGATGTGGCTCAGTGGTTGAGTGGCCCTAAATTCAATCCCCTCAAAAACAAACCAACCAAAAAAAAAACCCCCAAAAACTATGGTCATGAACCATGTTAATTTTAAAAAATTAATGGACATAAAAGTATTATTCCATTATTCAAGGTTTCTCTAGAGAAACAACCAACAGGATAGATACATTAACAGATAGCTAGGTAGCAAGGTAGGTAGGTAGAGATTTATTGTCAGGTGTTGGCTCATGCAATTATGGAGGCTAAGAAGTCTCCTGATCTGTTGCTTGCAAGCTGGAAGCCCAAGAAACGCAGTGTTATAATGCAGTCCAAGTCTGAAGGCCACTAAATCAGGAGCATAAATGTCCAAGGGCAGAAAAAGACGTGTGTCCCAGCTCAAGCACAGAGCAAGTTTGCCCTTGTTCCACTCTTTGAATTCTGTTCATGCTCTCCAGGGATTGGATGATGTCTACCCACATTGGTGAAGAGAGATTTCTTTACTCAGTTTGCTGATTCAAATGCTAATTTCTTCAGACATTCCCTCAAAGACACACCCAGAAAATAATGTTTTACCAATTTTCTGGACATCTGTTAGCCAGTCAACTAGACACATAAAATTAATGACATTCTCTCATATTTTGTAATCATAAGATATTCTTTCTAAGAATCAAGATATATGAAATCACTAAGTTAGAATGTGATTATTTTATTTGAAAAAATAATTATGAACTTAAACACCCTTTTAGGAAGTCTCCTGATTTTTTAAGTAAATTTTTATAGAAGTATATCTTTTTTTTTTTTTAATATTTTTTTAGTTGTAGATGGATCTTTATTTCATTTGTTTGTTATTTATATGTGGTACTGAGGATCAAACCCAGGGCCTCACGCATGCTAGGAAGCGCTCTACCACTGAGCTACAGCCCCAGCCCAGAAATATATCTTGTATAGAAAGTGTTCTCGTCATGTGAACAGCTCTGTGAAGTTTTCACAAAGGGAATACTCCTGTATAACCAGCGTACAGATCCAGAAATAAATATTGCTCAAATCCAAGAAATACAGAATTGCTTTCTCTAGTCATTATCCCCTCCTCTCCCATCTACTATTCTGACCTTGCACACCATATAGTCACGGGTATGATTTCTGTCTCTTTAGTTTTCCTTTTCCAGACTACTCTATAAATAAAACCATAAAATATAAAGCATTTGTGTCTGGCTTCTTCCAGTGATATGACTGATCTATATTGTTGCAATATGTCATTACTTTTTTTTTTTTATATATTTTTTTTAGTTGTGGATGGACACAATGTCTTTATTTTATTGCTTTGTATGTGGTGCTGAGGATCGAACCCAGGGCCTCACACATGCGAGGCAAGCGCTCCACCGCTGAGCCCCAGCCCCAGCCCTGTCATTACTTTTTGATGCTTGGTAGTTTTTCATTATATGGAAGTACCACAACTTGTATGTCCATTTATTAGTTGGACAGTTGGATTGTTTACAGTTTTTGATGGTTATGATTAAAACTATTGAAAAGTTTCATGGAGGTCTTTGTATGAACATATCTTTAGTTCTCTTGGATAAATATGAGTGGGATTATGAAGACATCTGATAAGTTTATGACTTTAGAAACTACCTACCATGTAGATTTTTAAGTTAGGTATGTGTTTTCCATTTCCAACAGCAAATGCTTAAGGATTCTAGTCACTGCATTCCAGCCACCATTTAGCATTTTAAGTCCTTTTAATTTTAGACCTTCTGTTAGGTATGTAATGTTATCTCATTGTAGTTTTAATATGGAGTTTTTAGGTGACAAATAATATTGACTACATTTTTTTTGTGCTTACTGGCCATCTGCGCATTTTTGTTGGTGAAACATCTGCTCAAATCCTTTGCTCATTTTAAAAAAACGTGTTAATTGAGTATAAAAGTTGTTTATATGTTCTGGGTACAAGTCCTTTATATTTTCTGCAAGTCTGTGGCTTGCCTTAAAATGTCTCTAAAACATACAGCTTATCAGTTTTTAATACTTCTTGTTTCCAAAGGTCATAGGATATTTTTCTGGTTTTCTTCTACAAGTTTTATAGTTTTGCTCTGTGACACATTCCTACTTAAATTTTGTACATGATATAAGGCATAGGCTCAGGATTTGTTCTGTTTTTCCATCTAGAAATTATTAATATATTCTATTACCAGAAATTATCCAATTATTCTATTACCATTTGTTAAAAAGTTTTTAAAAACTGTTCTTCATCTATCCAGTTACTTTGGCACCTTTGTCAAAAATCATTTGATCATATATTGCTGGATTTATTTTTCAACCGTATTATGCTCCACTGATCCTTATCTATTCTCATGCAGTATTGTTTAGATTATTATAGCTGTATAACAAATACTAAAATTTAGATTATTCTTTGTTTAACCTCAGGGTTGCAAATGCCCCAACTATACTGTTTACTTATCCCAAAAGACAAAACTTGGAGGACTCAACAGAGAAGTTTTAGACTTTTTATTTACTTACTAACATGGCAGTGGTAGGCCAGGATACAATGCAGGACAGCACCATGCCTATAATCTGTGGGAATATTTACATGATAGGTTGCATGCCTGCTGCACAGGTAGATTTCTTAAGGTGTTTTAAGAGTACATTCCTTTTTTTTTTTTACTTTACAACGAAGGTCACTCTGTTCAGATTTTCTTCTAAAGATTGGAGGTAAGGGATTGTGGCTCAGCGGTAGAGCGCTTGCCTCGCATGTGTGAGGCCCTGGGTTCGATCCTCAGCACCACATACAAAGCAATAAAATAAAGACATTGTGTCCATCTACAACTAAGAAAAATTTAAAAAAAAAAAAAAGATTGGAGGTAAGGGAAGTGCCCAGGTCCCACTCTCTATTTCCCTTGTTACCACATTCTTTTAGAGAGCTTTTTGTTATTGTTGTTCTTTTTAGATATATATGAGTAGAGTGTATTATTACATTATATTATACGTACATAGAGTATAACTTATTCTAATTAGGATTCCATTCTTGTGGTTGTACAACCAGTGGAGTTTTACTGGTTGTTTATTCTTATATGATCATAGAAAAGTTATGTCCAATTTATCCTATCTTTCCTATTGCCATCCCACCTCCCTTCCTTTCATTCCTCTTTGTCTAATCCAATGGACTTCTATTCTTTTTTGTCTCATATCCCCTTATTGTGTGTTAGAAACCACATATCAGAGAACATTCATTCGGCCTTTGGTTTTGGGGAACTCGCTTACTTCCCTTACTATAATAGTCTCCAGTTCCATTCATTTGCTGGCAAATGCCATAATTTCATTCTTCTTTATGGATGAGTAATATTCCATTGTGTATATATACCTCATTTTCTTTATTTATTCATCTGTTGAAGGGCACCTCTGTTGGTTCCATAGCTTAGTTTTTGTGAATTGAGCATTTTTTCACATATTTGTTGACCATTTGTATTTCGTCTTGTGTGAAGTGCCTGTTCAGTTCTTTTGCCCATTTATTGATTGGGTTGTCTTTTTGGTGTTAAGTTTTTCAAATTCTTTTTATTCTGAATATTAAACTTCTGTTTGGAAGACTTTTTTTTCCACAGAGCCTATCACTTTATGCTGTTGTTTCCTTTGCTGTTTATCATTTGATGCTTTTCTATTTGTTGATTCTTGCTATTAGTTCCTGAGTTGTTTAGGAAGTCCT
Source organism: Xerus rutilus (assembly GCA_028644305.1). Classification (NCBI taxonomy): domain Eukaryota; kingdom Metazoa; phylum Chordata; class Mammalia; order Rodentia; family Sciuridae; genus Xerus; species Xerus rutilus. The sequence goes on along the minus strand of CM053402.1, from coordinate 75,343,358 downwards.
TACCTGTGCTTTTATCTTGAAGTGTTTCTACTGTGTTTTCTTCTAGAGGTTTCAAAGTTTCAGATCTTACATTTATGTCTTTGATCCGTTTCATGTTGATTTTTGTACAGGGCGAGAGAGAGAGATCTAGTTTCAACCCTTTACTTATGTACATCCACTTTTCCCAGCACCATTTGTTAAAGAGCCTGTCTTTTCTCCAAGGTGTGTTTTTGGCACCTTTGTCAAAAATCAGATGGCTGTAGCTGTGTGGGCTTGTCTCTGTGTTCTCTATTCTAATCCATTAGTCTACATACCAGTTTTTATGTTAGTACCATGTTGTTTTTGTTAGTACAACTCTACTGTATTTTGAAATTGGCTATTAGGGTATCTCCAGTGTTGCCCTTTTTGATCGGGATTGTTTGGCTATTCAGGGTCTTTTGTGCTTCCATATGAATTGTAGGATCATTTTTTTCTAGCTCTGCAAAGAAAGTATTGGTATTTTGATGGTGATTATATTGAATCTGTAGGTCATTTTTGGTCATTTTAACAATGTTAATTTTGCCAATACATGAATTTAGGAATTCCTTCCATATTTTAGTATCTTCTTCAGTTTCTTTCTTCAGTGTTTTATAATTTTTCATTATAGAGATCTTTTACTTCCTTGGTTAGGTTTATTCCTAGGTATTTTATTTTTTGAGGCTATAGTGAATACAGTTGTTTTCCTAATTTCTTTTTCAGTGAGTTTGTCATTGGTATCTAGAAAAGCTATTGATTTTTGCCTGTTGATTTTGTATCCTACTACTTTGCTAAATTTGTTTAATATAAAAGTCTTCTGGTGATGTCTTTAGGGTCTTCTAAGTATAGAATCATATGCAACAGGGCAGATTTGACTTCTTTCTTTCCTATTTATATCCCTTTTACTTCCTTCTTTTGCCTAATTTTTCTCACTAAAATTTCAAGGATGATATTAATAAGAAGGTTGAGAGCCTACATTTTCATCTTGTTCCGAATTTTATAGGAAATGCTTTCCAGTTTTACACATTCAGTATAATGTTGGCTATGGGTTTTCATATATAGCCTTTATTATATTGAGATAAGATATTTGTTTATGGCTTTTATCATGAAGGCACCTTGAATTTTGTCAAACACTTTTTTTATAACTATTGATGATCACGGGTTTTTTTTTCTTGATTCTGTTTATGTGGTCTATTATATTTATTGACTTGTGTATGTTGAACTATCCTTTCATCTCTGGAATGAAACCAACTTGATCATGATATATAATCTTTTTAATGTGGATGGCACATTTTTCTTTCAGTACCATAAATTGTGAGATAATTGCAGATGTTATAATGAAATACTACATTTGCTAATATTTTTGTTGTTCATTTACAATTGAGTTATAATTTGAGTGCTTCTTCTAAAGAATGTGATAACATGTTTTGAAAAAAAAAAACTATTTCAATACTTGGCTGGGGAGAGTAAAACACAAGATTGTATCAGTTTGAGACTACTTTCTGTCTAACTGGTGATCTCTGTGACCTTGTAGCTCTTTTTGTGTATGGGGTCTGATTTACTTTTCAATGGTTATATTCTTTTTTCTTCAATTCCAACCTTCTACTAATTCAGTTTTTATACTCAAGCATAGTAATTTGACCTAACTCCTATTAAATTACACCTTATTGGTGTGGGCTCTGTATGTTCACTGTTCTTTTTTTTTTTTTTTGGTACTAGGGATTGAACTCAGGGGCACTCAACCACTGAGCCACATCCCCAGCCCAATTTTGTGTTTTATGTAGAGACAGGGTCTCACTGAGTTGCTTAGCGCCTCGCCATTGCTGAGGCTGGCTTTGAACTGGCGATTCTCCTGTCTCAGCCTCCCTAAGTGCTGGGATTACAGGCTTGAGCCACCGCTCCCAGCTTGTTCACTGTTCTGATAAAACCACATTTTGTTTATCTAACTTTTTTAATGATCACTTATTAAATCAGACTTATTTTTAACAGTTATGTAAGTTATATGTATGTTTAACTCAGAGTATTTCACATGGAAAATTTTTAAACTATAGGCAAGCAAAATTGTATCACACAATATATAAATGGGGAAGGAGTACTGCTAAACATTCAAATAAGGCAAGTATTTAAAACAATAAGATAATAATAAAAAAATTAAGTATTCCTTTCAGATAATTCAACACTACAAGCTCAATGTACTTTCTGAGTGTATTCATATATCAAGGCAGTGTTTCTTCTTTTAACACCTCAGGAAATGGAATAAGGCTCATTAATATTACAGGTGCCCTCAAGATTTCAATCTCATTCACTTTCTTTAAATTAAAATTCACAAAGTGCACTATTAAGATACATCAAAAAACTGAGTCTGCTACTCTAACAACAGCCATCCATACTTAACACTTAGTGGTTTGTTGAACCAAATGATGTCTTTTCAGGGGGAAAAAAGATAAGCCACTGTAAAACATTTAGTTTGAATGTATGCTTATATTTTTCTTCAAAATCAAAAATTATGGAGGAAAAGGGTTATTTATTATAAGGAATAAAAAGCAAAACACTAGAATGACCAATGATCTTTGATATTTTCAAAGATCAAGCACCATAAAGGACATTTGCATTCAGTTTTGTAATATTTATCAATGCATTTTTCTTATTCCAGACAACCTACTTCATCAAATTCTGAATCATCTTCTGAATCACTGTATTCCACAGCAATAGGTGAAACAGGATGGTGACATCATTTTCAGTGCGTTCATGTTTAGCTTCCTGTTCACGCTGCTCTTCTACTTTGCCTAGCTTAATACCTTTTTGTATTGCTTCCAGTAGTACATTCCTTGTGTTCTTCATCTAATTTTAATACAAAGTTTTTATTTATCAAACCACAATCATAACCTTTAAGTATTGTGACAGAATTTTTTTTTTGTTTTTTTTGTTTGGTACTGGGGATTGAACTCAGGGGTACTCGACCACTGAGCCACATCCCCAGCCCTATTTTGTGTTTTATGTAGAGACAGAGTCTCACTGAGATGCTTAGCGCCTCGCCGTCGCTAAGGCTGGCTTTGAATTCACAATTCTTCTGTCTCAGCCTCCCTAAGTGCTGGGATTACAGGCTTGCGCCACCGTACCCAGCTCAGAAATTTCTTCATATCATTAATTTTTAAGAATGGTTATTGATATATTAAAAGGCAGAAGCCAGGCGCAGTAGTGCACGCCTATAATCTTTGGGAGGCTGAGACAGGAGAATTGTGAGTTGAAAGCCAGTCTCAGCAATGGTGAGGCGCTAAGCAACTCAGTGAGACCCTGTCTGTACAAAAAACACAAAATAGGGCTGCGTGGTCAAGTACCCCTGAGTTCAATAATTAGTAGAAAAAAAAAAATGCAGAGTTGGCAAAGATTTTCTGATAATTAATAGGTCTTACAGGTCGCGCAGTCTATATCACAACTACTCATTTATGTCCTTCTACCACAAAAGCAGTCATTGCCAATATGCAAATGAGTGAACAGAATTATATTTCAATTAAAACTTTATATACAGACATAATTATCTGGATGTGACTGAAGCACAGTTTCCTACCCACTGTTCCAAGGGGTAGAGGTTGCTGGGATCAAATCCAGGGTGTTGGTCATGCTTAGCATATGCTCTGCCACTAAACTACACCGCCAAATCCATGGGTAATAGTATTTGAACTGTTGTTTTCAGGCTCTTATAATTCTTTTTGCTCTATTGTTAGGTCTTTGTTTAGGAATAAAATTTTTAAAAAAATTAACAGAAAATTATTCATCAGACAACTGCTTTAAACTCTGGCACATATATATTTGGTGATCTCTTTTGCATGAAAAAATCCCTCCTTATTATTGAGCATTGCTGAATGAATAAAAGATTATTGAGCATTGCTGAATGAATGAAAGATTTTTATAATACTTGGGGTAGAGAAAAGTGCAATAATTTGAAACTTTACCTGGTATGTTGGGGTACAGGAATTCATAACATATTTGTGAGGGAACTGATTTTCTTTTTCAGCTTCCAAACTTTAAACCTAATCATTATCAGTAACTGTGATAAACTATGAAATGAAGAAATGAAGAATTTTTCTGTTTTGTTGGGGAGGTGGTATCAGGGATTGAACTTAGTTAGGAGCACTTGACCACTGAGCCACATCCTTAGCCCTGTTTTGGATTTTATTTACAGACAGGGTCTCAATGAGTTGCTTAGTGCCTTGCTTTTGCTGAGGCTGGTTTTGAACTTGGAGATTCTCCTGCTTTAGCCTCCCAAGCCCCTGGAATTAGAGGTGTGTGCCACTGTGCCCCGCAAAATTTTTCTCTTCTTGATTACATAGTTTGATATCTATTAGATGTAAATTTCCATAACACCCCAGAGCTGACTTGACCTTTATGAGATAGAGCTGGCCATAGTGCTTAAAATTGGCTTTGAAAGTGAGACAGAATTTCCTATTGTTTTCCCAAATTCTTGTATCCCCTTTTCCCTCACTAAAACACCCTGTGGGGTAGTCTATGTGACCAGCTGAAACTCTTCTTTTCAAGTCTTCCTTTCAGTGAAGGGTGTTTTCATATGGCTCAGGAGGCCTTAGGAGAAGTCACAAAGTGGTAACTCTGGGAAAGCTTGTTAGGATAGGGTTGACTATGAGCACATGTTCTTTTGTCCTCTTCCTTTTCCCCCACATCAAACAGTACTGCCAAATCTTTCTTGTAATCTACCAGGGAGGAAAGGACAAGGCTACAAAGGTATGGCCCTGACATCCTTATTTGCTGCTCTAGCCATGGGCTGTATTACCTCCATACTTCCTTTGGTGAGGTGGGTAAATAGTTCTGTCTCTTAACTGTTATTTTGTACAGCTGGACTCAATTTCCCATCGTTTAAAAAGTAAATGCAGGATATGGATAATACTTAAATAGACATTAGACTATTTCTTTTGGCATTAAACTCAGTATCAATTTATTTTGTGCAGGTAACATCATTTATCATATTAACTAAATATTATAAAATTGAACTGTTATTTTGTGATTTATTCATCATATTTAACTTTTAAAATATGTTCTCATTTTCTTCTTTATCATCAAATTTTTTAATTTATTTTTTTAAATGCATTTCAAGTCATAGTACATATATAGAGCTCAATTATCCATCTCTCTGGTTGCAAACAAGATAGAGTCACACCATTTATGTCTTCATACATGTACCTAGGATAGTGATGTCCATCTCATTCCACCATTTTTGCTACTGTCATTCCCCATCACCTCCCCTACCTCCCCACTGTCTCATCCAAAGTTCCTCCATTTCTCCCATGCTCCCCACCCCCACCGCCCTTATGTATCAGCATCCATTAATCAGAGAGAACATTCAGCTTTTGATTTTTTGGGATTGGCTTACTTCCACTTAACCTGATATTCTCCATTTCCATCCATTTATCTGCAAATGCCATAATTTTAGTCTCTTTTATTGCTGAGTAATATTGCATTGTGTACACATACCACAGTTTCTTTATCCATTCATCTATTGAAAGGCATCTAGGTTGCTCCCACAGTTTAGCAATTGTGAATTGTGCTGCTATAAACATTGAAGTGGCTGCATTACTATAGTATGCTGTTTTTAAGTCTTTAGGGTATGGTATAAGCCTAGGAGTGGGATAGCTGGGTCAAATGGTTGTTCTATTCCAAGTTTTTTAAGGCATCTCCATATTGCTTTCCAGATAGGTTGCACCAATTTGCAGTCCCACCAGCAATATGTGAGTGTGCCTTTTTCACCACATCCTCACCAGCACTAATTGTGGCTTGTATAACTGCCATTCTGACTGGGGTGAGAGGAAATCTTAGAGTAGTTTTGATTTGCATTTCTCTAATTGCTAGAGATATTGAACATTTCTTCATATATTTATTTATTGATTGTGTATCTTCTTCTGAGCAGTTTCTGTTCAGCTCCTTAGCCCATTTATTGATAGGATTGTTTATTTTTTTGGTGTTAAGTTTTTTGAGTTCCTTATATATCCTGGAGATCAGTGCTCTGTCTGATGTGTGTGTGATAAAAATTTGCTCCCAGAATGTAGGCTGTCTGTTCACCTCATTGATTTGTTTCTTTTGCTGAGAAAAAGTTTCTTAGTTTAAATCCATCCCATTTATTGATTCTTGCTTTTATTTCTTGTGCTTTAGGAGTCTTGTTAAAGAAGTCAGGGCCTAACCTGACATGATGAAGATTTGGGCCTACTTTCTCCTCAATTAGGCGCAAGGTCTGTGGTCTAGTTCCTAGATCTTTGATCCAATTTGAGTTGAGATTTGTGCATGGCGAGAGAGGGATTTAGTTTCATTTTGCTGCATATGGATTTCCAATTTTCCCAGCACCATTTGTTGAAGAGGCTATCTTTTCTCCAATGTATCTTTTTGATGCCTTTGTCTAGTATGAGATAACTGTATTTATGTGGGTTAGTCTCTGTGTCTTCTATTCTGTACCATTGATCTACATGTCTATTTCGGTGCCAATACCATGCTGTTTTTGTTACTATAGCTTTGTAGTATAGTATAAGGTCTGTTATTGTGATGCCTTCTACTTCACTCTTCTTACTGAGGATTGCTTTGGCTATTCTGGGTTTCTTATTTTTCCAAATAAATCTCATGACTGCCTTTTCTATTTCTATAAGAAATGACTTTGGGATTTTATTTGGGATTGCATTGAATCTATATAGTGCTTTGGGTAGTGTGGCCATTTTAATCATATTGCTTTTGCCTATCTGAGAGCATGGGAGATCTTTCCATCTTTTAAGATCTTCAATTTCTTTCTTTAGTGCCCTGTAGTTTTCATTGTAGAGGTCTTTTCACTGCTGTTGTTAGATTGATTCCCAAGTATTGTATTTTATTTTATTTTTAGGCTATTGTGAATGGAGTAGTTTTCCTGATTTCTCTTTCAGAGGATTCATTGCTGATGTATAGAAATGCATTTGATTTATGGGTGTTGATTTTATATCCTACAATTTTGCTGAATTCATTTACTCGAGAAGTTTTCTGGTGGGATTTTTTGGATCCTCCAAATATAATATCATGTGGTCTGCAAATAATCATAGTTTGAATTCTTCTTTTCCTATTTGTATCCTTTTAATTTCTCTCATCTGTCTAATTGCTCTGGCTAGAGTTTCAAGGACTATGTTGAATAAGTGGTGAAAGAGGGCATCCCTGTCTTGTTCCAGTTTTTAGAGGGAATGCTTCCAATTTTTCTCCATTTAGGATGACGTTTGCCTTAGGTTTAGCATAGATTGCTTTAACAATGTTGAGGTATGTTCCTACTATTCCTAGTTTTTCTAGTGTTTTACACATAAAAGGGTGCTATATTTTGTGCAATGCTTTCTCTGCATCAATTGATAAAATCATGTGATTCTTATCTTTAAGTCCATTCTGTATGTTGAACCAACCTTGCCTCCCTGGAATGAACCCCACTTGATCATGATGCACTATTTTTTAAAATATGCTTTTATATGCAATTTGCCAAAATTTTATTGAGAATTTTTGCATCTATATTCATCAGGGATATTGGTTTGAAATTTTCCTTTTTTGATGTGTCTCTGTCTGGTTTTGGTATCAAGGTGATACTAGCCTCATAGAGTGAGTTTGAATGGGTTTCCTCTTTTTCTATTTCATAGAACAATTTGAGGAGTATTGGAGTTAGTTCTTCTTTGTATGTCTTGTAGAACTTGGTTGAGAATCCGTCTGGTCCAGGGCTTTTCTTCGTTGGAAGTCTCTTGATGACATCTTCTATTTCCTTGCTTGTAATTGATGTGTTTAAGCCGTGAATGTCCTCCTGGTTCAGTTTGGGTAGGTCATATGTCTCTAGAAATTTGTCGGTGTCTTCAGGGTTTTCTGTTTTACTAGAGTATAGATTTTCAAAATAGTTTCTAATTATCCTCTGTATTTCAGCAGAGTCTGTCATGACATTTCCTTTTTCATCACAAATTTTAGTAATTTGAGGATTCTCTCTCCTTTTCATTAGGGTGGCTAGGAGTTTGTCACTTTTATTTATTATTTCAAAGAACCATCTTTTTGTTTTGTCAGTTTTTTGAATTGTTTCCTTTGTTTCAATTTCATTGATTTCAGCCTTGAATCTAATTATTTCCTGTCTTCTACTTCTTTTGCTGTTGGTTTTTTCCCCTTTTTCTAGGGCTTTGAGATGTAGTGTCAAGTCATTGATTTGTTGACTTTTTCTTCTTTGAATAAACGAGCTTAATGCAATGAACTTTCCTCTTAGCACTGCCCTCATAGTATCCCAGAGATTCTGATATATTGTATTGGGGTTCTCATTTACCTCTCAGAACTTTTTTTATCTCCTCCCTGATGTCTTCTGTTACCCATGCATCATTCAGTAGCATATTATTGAGTCTTCAGGTATTGGAGTAGCTTCTTTTTTTAAAACTGTCATTAATTTCTAATTTCATTCCATTATGGTCAGATAGAATGCAGGGTAGTGTCTCTATTTTTTTTGTATTTGCTAAGATTAGCTTTGTGGCATAGCATATGATCTATTTTGGAGAAGGATCCCTGTGTGCTGAGAAAAATGTGTATTTGCTTGTTGAAGGATGGAATATTCTATATATGTCTGTTAAGTCCAGATTATTGATTGTTCTATTGAGTTTTGTAGGTTCTTTGTTTAGGTTTTGTTTGGAAGATCTCTCCAGTGGTGAGAGAGGTTTGTTAAAGTCACCCAGTACTATTATGTTGTGGTCTGTTTGATTCTTGAAGTTGAGAAGGGTTTGTTTGACATACATGGCTACCCCATTGTTTGGGGCATAAATACTTAAAATTATTATGTCTTGTTGAGGTGTGATTCCCTTAAGCAGTATGAAATGACCTTCTTTATCCCTTTGCATTAACTTTGATTTGATGTCCACTTTATATGATATGAGGACGGAAACCCCTGCTTATTTACACAGTCCATGTGAGTGATGCATTTTTTTTTCAATCCTTTCACCTTCAATCTGTGAGTGTCTCTTTCTATGAGATGAGTATCTTAGAGGCAGCATATTGTTGGGTCTTTTTTTTTTTAATCCAGTCCACCAGTCTATGTCTTTTAATTGCTGAGTTTAGGTCTTTGACATTTAGTGTTATTATTGAGACATGGTTTGTACTCCCAGGCATTTTGGTTTATTTTTAGTTTTTAACTTGACTGAGTTTCTCCTTTGATTGGCCTTTCCTTTAGTATATTTCCTCCCTTTGCAGGTTTTCATTGTTGTTTCTCCTTTCCTCCTTATAGAATATTTTGCCAAGAATGTTCTGTAGTACAGGCTTTCTTGCTCTAAATTCTTTTAGTTTTTGTTTATCTTGGAAAGTTTTTATTTCATCATCAAATCTAAAACTTAATTTTGCTGGATATAAGATTCTTGGTTGGCATCCATTGTCTTTCAGCACTTAGTATATGTTGTTCCAATCTCTTCTAGCTTTAAGGGTCTGGGTGAGGAGTCTGCAGAGATACTAATTGGTTTTCCCTATATGTAATCTGATTCCTTTCTCTTGTGGCTTTTAAGATTCTCTCTTTATTCTGAATACTAGGCATTTTCATTATGATGTGCCTTGGTGAGATCTGTTGTGATTTTGTATATTTGGTGCCTCTTGTATTTGATTACCCAATTCATTCTTCATATTTGGAAAATTTTCTGATATTATTTCATTGAATAGATTGTTCATTCCTTTAGTTTGAAATTCTATGCCTTCCTCTATCCCAATAATTCTTAAATTTGGTCTTTTCATGTTATCCGATAATTCTTGGATGATCTGTTCATGGTTTCTTACTGCCTTCACTGTGTGGTCAACTCTGTTTTCAAATATTTTGTCTTCATTGTCTGAGGTTCTGTCTTTCAAGTAATCTAATTTGTTGGTGATGCTTTGTATTGAGTTTTAATTTGGTTTATTGTTTCTTTCATTTTGAGGATTTCTGTTTGGTTCTTTTTCAGAATCTCTTTCTCCTTATTGAAGTAATCTTTTGCTGCCTGGGTTTGCTCTCTTGTATCATTATTTATTTCACAGAATATTTTAATTATGTACATCCTGAACTCCTTCTCTGACATTTCTTCTGTTGTGCTGACCATGGATTCTAATAATGTAGGATCTTGTTTTTTTTGAGGCACTTTCTTCCCTTGTTTTTTCATGTTGTTTTTGTGTCTTCTCTTCTAGTACTGCAGATCCAAGGTGTTAGTTTTTATACTATAGGCATATAGATTCCCTACAGGGTTCCAATACCTCTCCTTTAAGGGGGAGACCAATATTGACAGATCTCAATACAAAGAATATATATTTTCAAACCAAGAATCTCCTAATAGCTCCTAAATACATTATGGTTTTGTCACAATATACAGAAATTATGAGTTCAATTAGCCTGTATTATATAAACAACAGGTTTGCACAAGGGTCTACAGTTTCTGCTGGTGGGCTAGAGAGAACGGGGTGGGATGTAGGATGAGATGTTAGGGAGGTAGGAAGTGAGGATATAGTTATTAGATCCTAGAAAGCATGAAAGAAGAATCCAAAAGAAGTTGGCTATTAGTGGAAAAGAGAACAAGATTTGGGGAAGACCAGTAAGTAGGAAGAAAATAGAGTACAACTAATAGAGAGACATAAACATTAAGAAAAATAAAACATGTAAAAGTGGAAGTTATGAGACTATATAATACAACTGTAGTATACTAATCAGATATCCTGGTCCACAGTAGCCTAATGCATAAAAAATACTTGGTTTCAAGCCAGGTGTGGTGGAGCAAGCCTGTAATCCCAGCACTTAGGGAAGCTGAGACAGGAGAATCGCGAGTTCAAAGCCAGCCTCAGCAATGGTGAGGCACTAAGCAACTCAGTGAGACCCTGTCTCTACATAAAACACAAAATAGGGCTGGGGATGTGGCTTAGTGTTCGAGTGCCACTGAGTTCATTCTCTAATACCAAAAAAAAAAACTTGGTTTTACAAATGTTCAGGATGTGAGGGCAGGAAAGGAGCAAGAGAGAGAAAAGAAGAAAAAGAAAGGGAGAAAAGAGAAAAAAAAAGGAATAGAAGGAAAAAATAAAAAATAAAATGTCTCAATGTAAATAAACAGGATTACTTCCCTTCTCTTCCAGTAGGTGGAGTTGTCTGTTGATTACTGGTATTTGCCCGCTCAGGTCAAAGATGGTTAAGCTGGAGTCTCTCAAAGAAGCTGTCTGCTTCGGAGATAGGGTGGAGGGCCGGGCTGGGTGGTGGTGTTTGGTGACATGTTTGGAGATGCAGCTCTGTGGTGTGCTGTGAAGAAGTAAGTTTGTCTCCAGATCCTGTCCCATGTCCCTAGGTGTAGGTAAACAGGGAGGTTCCGCCCTGTAGATGGAGATCCACACAAGAGCAGCAGCCAGGGGTCCTGCGCCGAGCCTGGGGTCTCGATTGGGAGCAATACCTAGGGGTCATGCATGGGTGCGTGGGCGCTGGAGCCCGGGATCCTGTGCAGGAGCAGGTTTTGCATGGGCAATCGGTCTGAGTCCTATGCCGGAGTGCGCTGCTGAAGGCTTGGTGACCCTGTGGGCATGCTTGTGGAGTTCATCCATGGAGGCAGCTGTCAGGTGTCCTCCAAAAACTCCTTGAGAAACACTACTTTAAACCAAAATTTAAAGTTTAAAGTTTCCAGTACTTTAAATCCCAGTCCTGGAGACACTAGAAACGTTGTGTTCGTTTAGGTCGCCATCTTGGAACCCATCTCTGTTCTCATTTTCTAAAAGCTGTTAAGTTTAAGGAATTTTTACCTAATTTGAGTACATTTAACATAATAAATTTTTAAAAGATAAACAGTGGAATTTTTTGGAGAACATTTTCCCTTTGAAAAGAGTTTGATGATTACCAAAATATGAGGACCTGCCCTAGTATGGTGCTTTAACCTTGAATTAAGCCAATATTTTAATATTTCAAATATGTGTTTCTTAGCGTAACCTTTATTATATGTCTGAATAGAAGTGACTACTCCCTTTTGCCTTAGAACAAACTTATGTAGTAAGATCAGTAACAGTTCATGTATTTATTTGTTTATATATTCCTTTCTTGGTCATGTTCAGGGCTAGATGCTCAAAGGTATGTTTGGTGAATGACTAAGTAAATAATATGTACTTGGTAGTATTGAAATTGAAAAACGCATTTTGATATGTACTTGCCCTAATTGGTTTCTGTATCTCCACAAGATAGAGACTAAGAGAAATGTTCAGTTTTTCCTAACATATAATTCAGTAAATCATGAAACTATACTAACAAGCCTAATTAGTCAACAAAAGATTAGTGTCCTATAATAGTATGAGAGGTTCTCAGTTTGTTTTAAAACAACTTAACTTATTCCCCCATCTACCTTTCAACATTTAAGTATTGTTATGTCTATGTCTTTTTTAATGAGTGAGTTTTAATATGGTAAATCATTTTTACTGCTTATAAAATCACTATAGACTAGATAAAGCAGGTCTAACTTACTTCTCTATTGCTTTTTTATTGTAAATTATATTTTTGTTTTTAACTCTAAAATATTCTAATGAATATTATTATCTAATTAAGCCCTAAATATTCTCTACTAATTGCTATAGGAATAATTAACTTTTTTTTTAACCTGCGGCTTTATAAACAAGAATAGAGAATTGTGTGAAAATTAGCATGTGAAAAAATGGCTCAGTGGGAATTATTATGCATCTTGAAAGCAATAATTGTCTCAAAACAGCAGACTTACACCTTCTCCCACCCCAACCATCAAGCAGAATGCAGAGATTATTTCCTGTTTTGTTCTTTATTAGTAAGTTATAGGGCAATTTTGTGCTAATGGAGTCAGACTTAATGAAGCATAATATTTTCAAGATATTATAGCATAGTCTCTAGCATTAGAGACTAGTTTAATTTTTTTAAAACTCATGAACAGAAAAAGCAGTTCTTTTTAAAAATTCAATAGGTTTTTGGCATATACAAAGGGTTTATTTGTAGTATCTTGCATCTCTTATTTACCTTGAGACTAGTATAGCCTTTTATGTCTTTCCTATATATGTCTGATGTTTCCTAATGGGTGAAAAGAGCTAAAACAAAACACTGTTATTTTGACTTGTTTTTCAAGGTTATAACATTGCAACAGATGTACATTTTTTCAGCTAAAGCCTTTCTCATATCCCTTCCCTATTAATGGACTCTGGAATTCTTTGGGAATACTTACCTTCCATGTGTTTCTGACACTGATGAGTAAGAATAAATGTCTGAAGCTGCTAATGATGGCAAAGTAGAAAGGTGAAATGAGTAAGGCCACTGAATTAGCCAATCCTGGAATCATCCCACTCTTGTTAACAATTATGTGATAATAGTAATTCTCTTTCGTGATAGAGCCATTTTGTTCTTGGTCTGCCTCCTAATGGAACCTGTGTTTGTAAAAACAGGGTTTTGGTTTGTTTGTTTGTTTCTGGTGCGTTATAATTATACATACTAGTGAGATTAATTATGTAAAAGCAATTTTTAGTGTCAGCCACTATTCCTTCAGTTATAACAGCTAAATTTAAAGCTACCTCTGCTACTCACAAGTATCCATTGCCAATATTTCTTCTAAGAGTGAACAGTTATTTGGTTCATATTAAATAGAACTGATTATATCATCATTATATTTGCAATAAAGATTTCATGGTACCCTTCCATTTACAAAGTACTACTTTACTTCATTTGATCACATCTTGGTTTACTTGGTTTAGGCATTTTCATAAAATGAATGAAACTAAGGAGCTATGTATGAATATCTAGGATATTTATAATTATCTGCTTGTAATTAAGAGCAGTGTGGGCTGGGGTGGTGGCTCAGTGGTGGAGCACTTGCCTCACATGCATGAGGAACTGAGTTCTATCCTCAGCACCACATAAAGATAAAATAAAGATATTGTGTTTATCATAAAAGAAAAAGGAGCAATGCTTTAAGCTTTTACAGAAGTGCTACAGACTGATTTGATATGCAAACAAAATTAATTCTATTGTTTTTTAGTTTTCAATACAGAAATGTATGACCAAAGAGTAAGAATCACACATTCAAATTCATTGTTTAAATAATTCCTTTAGATTTTTTAAATTCTAGGGTTAATCAGCTTTAATTTCAAGCATCAACATGCATTGTATGTATTAATAACTTCAGAATATCCAGAGGAAAAATGCCCCAAAGCAGCTTTTTCAGTGTATATCTGAAGCATGTGCTAATAGCCTAATGGACATTTAAGACTTGTGTATAAATATACTTAAAAATATAGCAATGCATGATAGCCTCGGGAATTTAGCGGAGATAAGAAGTGAAAATGGCAAAGGATTAAAGACCAAAAAGGTTGGGAAAATGGGAGGTACTGGGAAAAGAGGCACATAAGAGAGCTAGGAAGAGACTCAGGAGCCAGGTGGGAGTTCTACTGAAGCTTTTCTAAGAGGTGATGGTTCTATCCCGAACACTACAAAGGGGCCAAGCTAGATATGAGCTACAGCTAAAGGTTTCCTCACTATATAGAAAGGTACTTGTCATTTTTCAAATTAGTGGAAAACAAGAATTCTTTTCATATTTTTGACCAAAATTTTTTTTCTTTTCTTAGTTTTCATAATGTTACGACACATGCATGTACATTTGGGTTTTAAACTAGATTTGGAAAGATGTAAAATAACAGGTTATTTATGAATGCATAATAATTTGTACTTAGAGAATATTTCTAGAAAGATACACAAGAAATTGATAACTGGCTTTGTAAGAGGCTAGTATCTAAGACATCCTTAAGGAACAGAGATTTGAGAGGAACTTTGCATTTTTGTACATTTGTGTATTTCTTGAATAATGTGCTTTTGACCACCAATTCAATAAGTTAATGAATTTAGAACTAAAAAATAAAGCCCATTTCATCATATTGAGATTTTCTAGTTATGGGGTAAAATATTTTAAGAAATTATTGTGGCTGGAAAAAAACTGGTTTGGTCCTCTGAATCCATTGTCCCTATTGCTTGATCTTTTGGGGAAGAGGGCAGAATTTTATTAAACTTACATTAATTAAAGTAGCATTGGTCAAATATACTGTATTATAGAATAGGAGAAATGAACAATTTGAATCTAACCTGAAGTTTTTCTTCAAATTATTTACATAAAAAAACCCATATCTCTTTTTACTGATGGAAAAATTTAATATTAATGTCTCAAAAGCTAGTCTGGAGTATGTGTTAATATTTTAAATAGATGATTAATATAAGGAGCCTCAGGGTTTTGGAAACAATTCAGGGAAATGAAAAGTTACTTTTTAAAAAAATTTTTTTAAATTGTTTATTTATTCATTTGTTTATATGTGGTCCTGAGAATCGAACCCAGTGCCTCACACATGCTAGGAAAGTGCACTACCACTGAGCCACAACCCCAGCCCTGAAAAGTTGTTTTTTGATGTCTGTAGCCAAGCTGGATAAATTACAATGCAAACAATTAACAAGGAATTTGGGAGGCTGAGACAGGAGAATCTCAAGTTCAAAGCTAGCCTCAGCAAAGGCGAGCGAGCTGCTAAGCAACTCAGTGAGACCCTGTCTCTACATAAAACACAAAATAGGGCCGGGGATGTGGCTCAGTGGTCGAGTCCTCCCGCACTCAATCTCCAGTACCAAAAAAAAAAAAAATTAACAAAGAATTTGGAACAAAGAATATTATTTATTTTTGTTACAGTGGAAAACCAGACTACCTATAAGTTATGGAATTGTAGGTACACCAAACAAAATTTGGCAAATACAGTGTTTAACAAAGGAAGTATTTTTTTGTAGGTTAAAGGCCCTATAAACTGGGTCCTCTTTGCCATTTCTCACTGGGTAAAAAGTTATTTCATTTCCAAGGATAATGGTGATTATTGGCAGCCCTCTCTTTATAAAGTAGACTTCAGTTTTAATGAAATAATGTAAAAATTTGTATAAAGTAAGCCGGGCGCGGTGGCGCAAGCCTGTAACCCCAGCACTTAGGGAGGCTGAGACAGGAGAATCACAAGTTCAAAGCCAACCTCAGCAACAGCGAGGCGCTAAGCAACTCAGTGAGACCCTGTCTCTACATAAAACACAAAATAGGGCTGGGATTTGGCTCAGTGGTTGAGTGCCCCTGAGTTCAATCTCCAGTACCAAAAAAAACAAAAAACAAAACAAAATTTCTGTAAAGTAATAAATGTATTGACCGTATTTTTTCTTTTACTTATTTATTTTTTGGTACTGGAACTTGAAGCCAGTGCTTTGCACATGCTAGGCAAGCACTCTATCATTGAGCTATATCTCCCTTCCCCACACTTTTAAAATTTTATTTTGAGGGGCTGGGATTGTGGCTCAGTGGTAGAGTGCTTGCCTCGCATGCATGAGGCACTGGGTTCGATCCTCAGCACCGCATAGAAATAAATAAAGATATTGTGTGTCCATCTACAACTAAAAAAAAAATTAAAAAAAAAAAAAAAAAAATTTTATTTTGAGATGGGGTCTCACTAAATTGCCTATACTGACATTGAACTTGCCATCTTTTGCTGTCTAACTGGGCACTCAGTCTTTTGTCCTGGATCCTTCTTCTCTTTGTGACCTCTAATTATTAGTGTGCTCCAGGACTCCAACTGTTAATGTGTTGTCTTTTTTCTATACTTTTTCCCCCTATTGTGGTTAAAACAAACAAACATAAAATTTACCATCTTAACCATTTTAAAGGCACAATAATGTTAACTGTGTGTATCTTGCTGTGCAGCTGATCTCTACAGCTCTTTCATCTTGCAGAACAGAAATGTTGTAGCCTTTTCCACCTTCTCTTCTCTCCATACTCTTCCTCTGTAGGTATTTTCATATATCAAGCTTCATTGCTTTCTAGATTTTCATTTTCTCCTTACTTGAATTTTTATTAAGGTATGTTTATTGTTTGTTTTCTCAAGTATTTCTTCTCAGAGGGTTTGCATTGAGTAGTGTTAAGACCTTTATTAGCCTCAAACATCTTTTTGCCATCCTTTACAAAGAAGAGGTAGGTTTGCTGGGAATAGAACTTATTTCTATAAATGTGTAGGAAGGTCAGGAGTGGGGACACGTGCCTGTAGTCCCAGATACCTGGGAGGCTGCTGAGGCAGGAGAATCGCTTGAGCCCACAAGTTTGAGACTAGCCTATACAACATAATGAGACCACATCAAGAAAATAAACAAGAGTAAAAATAAAGAATAAAGAAGAGAAAATTCATCAAAATAATAGAAATTAAAACTCAGTGTGTCAATAGGCGTAGTATATACACTGTAGCATATATAATTAGATATTTAATTCATGCCAAAAGATGTTGATACTTGTTTTTTTACACCATCACATAGCATTCTTCTAATTTCTAGGAAACACCAATGGTAAAGTTTAACAATGAAGAGGGAAGTCATTTGTACAATCACTTGCCATTTTGTCACATTTTTGAAGGGTCAGTGCAGCTCTCTCCTTGGGTAGGGTGTGGACGTAGCACATCTGAAGCTCTAATACTACCACATGGCCATAAGCCTTTGGCAGCTGGAAAGTCATATAACAATGGCCCGTGTTTCCCATACATTTATAAACACCTCTTTCTAGCCTAGTCCCTAAGTATTTGTCAACATTTTGTGGCAGTCTACTTAATCAGAACTTTTAAAATGGTTGCCTTTGATAATTAAAAAATTAATTTTTTTTTAAATTTTTTTTCAGGTGTATGGTGGCTGATGAAGTAAGTGTTTTCACGTCTTTCATAAAATTATACAACTAATTTTTAATGAATTCTATTTTCCATATTCACTATTCTCCTTTGTTTTTCCATGACTATATGTGTATATGTAGAAAAATAGAGAGAAGGATGGAGAGAGAGAGAAATATGCAGGGTAGGTAGAAGAGAAAGAAAGAATGAGTGTGTGTGTGTGTGTGTGTGTATGCACGCACGCCCATGCGTGTGTGTGTGTGTTTGCAAGGCATGTATCTGGGACATACGTTAATATTAGTCATCCAAAATTTTATATTGCTTCCTAGAATGCATGACTGTGTTTTGAAATGTAGCCACTCAAAAAACTGAACTCTTTCTTTCATAGTACTGTTTGAGTAAAACCTGAACTTTTATGATTTTCTTCTAAAGAGTATTGTTAATTGTTTCCTATGAATATTAAATAGTGCTGAAATCCATTTTTTTTTTTTTTTTTTTTTTTGGTACTGGGGATTGAACTCAGGGGTATTCGACCACTGAGCCACATCCTCAGCCCTGTTTTGTATTTTATATAGAGACAGAGTCTCACTGAGACTCAGTTGCTTAGCACCTCGCCATTGCTGAGGCTGGCTTTGAACTCACGATTCTCCTGTCTCAGCCTCCCTAAGTGCTGGGATTACAGGCTTGAGCCACCGCGCCTGGCTTAAAATCCATTTTATTTTCACTAAACACTTGTATACATTTAAGTGGCATGTACTTATATATATCCATATTAATGTTTTCTTAGTGAAATTGAAGCTCGTATTACATGAACTATGATACTCATATACTTTCTGAGAATATTACAGTACAAATCAAAGTAATCAATACCAGTTTGAGAAATGTATTGCTGTTTTCATGATGTTTTTAAGAAAAATAGCAAAACATACTTTTCAAAATACATTAGAAATGAAAGAACAGTAAACTAAATTTAAAAAATAGAAGTAGAATTGTTAAAAAAATTCTTCCAATTGTTGTGTTTTAATCTTAGTTAAATATAGACTCCCACCAATAACTCATCTCCACAGTCTCTTCTTCAGGAAAAAAATGAACAAGAATATTTGTGAATACCATGTTAAAAAGTCGATGTAGGGATTCTCTGTTCATGTTGATTTATGATTACCTTTTTAATTTGGATTTTTCATTCTATTTAAACAAGATGTTATTACTAGAAACTTAATCATGGCCTGTGAAGGATTTCAGCAATATAATTGAAGAAACAAAATACACACATTTAGAAACAATTAACAGAAATTTCTCTTTCAGTACAGCATGAGTTTCAGTAGGCTCTTCTTAAATTAATTAAGAGTCCAAAATGACATTAAAAGGCTTGTGTTTTAGTACTTGAAGATGCTTTCATGAAAGAATGTAAATTCATTCTTTAGAACCTCTAAGCTAGTCACTGTTTCCTCTTACATACTATGTATGTCAAATATATATGTGATATATATGTATGTGTGTGTGAATATAATTTTTTTCAAATTAGTTCAGTTT
Source organism: Xerus rutilus (assembly GCA_028644305.1). Taxonomy (NCBI): domain Eukaryota; kingdom Metazoa; phylum Chordata; class Mammalia; order Rodentia; family Sciuridae; genus Xerus; species Xerus rutilus. The sequence goes on along the minus strand of CM053402.1, from coordinate 75,324,182 downwards.
TAAGAGAGGTCTGAGGAATGAAATTGACCAAATTATGTTTTGTGCATGTATTAATATATAACAACAAATCCCACTATTATTTATAATTTTAACACACCAATGCTACACACACACACACGCACACGCCAGTTTTATGTCTACAGAAAATATAAATGTTAACACCATTGTTGATGATCTTCACAAGTAAGTCATGAGGAAATTTTAAAGGTGTTGGTACACCATTGGTACCTTGGGCTTCACTTGATTGTCAGAGATTTGAATAAGCCTTTAGATTAAAAGCTTATAGAGCCGGGCGCAGTGGCGCAGGCCTGTAATCCCAGCACTTAGGGAGGCTGAGACAGGAGAATCACGAGTTCAAAGCCAGCCTCAGCAATGGCAAGGCACTAAGCAACTCAGTGAGACCCTGTCTCTACATAAAACACAAAATAAGGCTGGGGATGTGGCTTAGTGGTCGAGTGGCCCTGAGTTCAATTCCTGGTACCAAAAACAAAAAACAAAAAAACTTATAGATTACTATGGAATCTCTCATGAATTGAGACAAACATTTGGTCAGCACCTTACTCCCTCTTAACTCTTATATAATTCTCCAACAAACCCCTATTCTCTTTAGTGAACATTATATACTTGAGTATATAGAGTGCTTGATGAATCCTTAGCCAGCAAGTCTTGATTATACCAATTGCTTTTTATCACTTTTTATCATAGCATTTTTTACATGTTGAATTGTCATCTTTCAAAACTGTATTTTTTACTTTAATAAGTTGAAAAAGCCATTTACTAGTTTCACTTTTTTGTATCTCATAACGCTTTTCACTAGCATTTTAAAGACTGATTCTTTGCCACCTATTTGATTTAACAGGGTTTATGATGTTAAATTCTATTAATAACGTTAAGAAAACTTCTTACTTTTACATATGGGTACAAAAAACAGGCTATAGAAATTAACGGTTTAAGATCACAACTCTTGACCATTAATATTCTCTGTTAGTGATAGAGTTGAAATGCTATTTTATGGAATGTTACTGAGCTTCTATGGATGAAAGTTAATCAAAAGTGCTGAAGTAGAAAGTTGTATATATCTAAATTATATGAACTCTAATTTGACCTTTATTCTATTTCCTGATACTGTTCTCCTTTTTCTCTCATCACAAAATGGTATGGAAGTTAAAGAAGGAAATGCAGTCTATAACTTGAAGGTCAGCCACTTTTTGATGGTTAAATGAAGAAATATATTTTGATAATGATGACTGTTTGACTCATCAAATAGCTGGAAGCCTTAGGAGAACAGTTTTACATTTGTATTATTGAACCTTCCTTTTTTTAGACACTTGAATACCCACTTGGAGTATTATGTAATTTAGCTGTCTGCTGTGATCTTTCTTCCCTAGCTTTAGAAACATAGGACTTCCTTCACTGGTGTTACTCAACCCTTCTGTTAGTATTTTTCCACTATTATCTTTTTTCTAATGTGTTCAATCTTTGGAGGACTATATAATCTACTTGTATTAGTTTAAAATTGAAAAGACTTAGTTTGTTTAATTGTGTGATCATGTGTTTCATTTATAGAACCATATTTCTGATGAGCAACAAAGCTGCTACATTTAATAAAATGGACTTTGTAAACTTAGCTTAAACTCTTAATTATTCCTTTTTTCCGTTCCCTTATTTTAACATAATTAAGTGCTGTTTCAAGGACTGTGTAGTGAATAAACAGAAACACTTGTGAATTTGCATTCCACAAATAATATAATTCAGACAACATTCTGTAGTCAGGATTTTGCAGCTTTATATTATACATTGTTTTTTTAATAATTATTTTTGAAGCACTGTCCTTGTTCTTTGAGAGTTACTGAAAATGTTTATTTAAAAATAGATAATGTAAACATGAAAAAGTTTAACACAAGCCTGGTAATTCAGTTGGATGGTATGTGGGGAAAAAGACTAAGCCTATGTACTTTCTATCTTATGTGTCAAGTGTATAAAGACCTTTCTTTCGAGAAGCTAGTATTTAAAGAATTTTTGTAATGTTAGTTTTTACCAAAGAAGATAAGATGAACAACTTGCCTTTATATGAATATCCTATTATTGTTCATAACAGAAAAAATTTGCCCAACTGGTTGCAGTGGTGCATGCCTGTAATCCCAGCACTTTCGGAGGCTGAGACAGGAGGATCGTGGGTTCAAAGCCAGCCTCAGTAACAGCAAGGTGCTAAGCAACTCAGTGAGACCTTGTCCCTAAATAAAACACTAAATGGGGCTAAGGATGTGGCTCAGTGGTTGAGTACCTCTGAGTTTAATTCACTGGTAGCCCCTGCCTCCGCCCCTCCCCCCCCCCAAAGAAAAAGGAAAAGAAAAAGAAAAAATTTACAAATAGGTGGATTCAGTTTTATCATGTTATCATAGTTAGGATATTTTTACATTCCTTTGTGTAACACTTTTCATTACTACTTTGCTTTACCACCACAACTTCACACACACAGTGCTTTATTTAATTTCTTTCCTGTTACTTAAACAATTTTCATGGAGCTGAGGCTGGTATACCAAAGTATTGCTTCCCTTCCTGTTCAGAAGAAAAGGAAACCATTTATCAAGGCTGAGATGGTTCTTGGCTTGGCTTATTTGGTGGCTATTTTGGAACATATAGATAGGTAAACATTTGGAACAGAGGTCCTATTGTCACCATTATGGATGCTTTTCTGGAAGAGCAGTTTGGGAATGGGGGAGACTGTAGGGACATGCTCAGTGCTGATAGAACTACATGGGTAGAAGAATTTCTGCAGGCTAGAGTTGAGTTTGAAAAACTTTGTGAGAGCCAGATGTGGTGGCGCAAGCCTGTAATCCCAGCATTTAGGGGGGCTGAGACAGGAGAATCGCGAGTTCAAAGCCAGCCCCAGCAACAGCGAGGCACTAAGCAACTCAATGATACCCTGTCTCTACATAAAACACAAAACAGGGCTGGGATGTGTCTCAATGGTCGAGTGCCCCGAATTCAATCTCCAGTACCAAAAAAAAAAAACTTTGTCAGGTATCTTTGCAGGCAAAAATCTGCAGGTATCTGGAAATACTAAAGAATCTCTTTGGAAGGTTCTTTCTGCCCAGAAAACTTTAAAATTGGAATGGTGATATAGATTCTCTCTATATGTATAGATTCTCCATATGTGTTTGTTTGTATATTTTTTTTTTTTGGTACTAGGGATTGAACTCAGGGGTACTGAACCACTGAGCCACATCCCCAGCCTTATTTTGTGCTTTCTTTAGAGACAGGGTCTCACCGAGTTGCTTAGTCCCCCCTCGTTGCTGAGGCTGGCTTGGAACTTGCGATTCTCCATTCTCAGCCTCCCAAAGTGCTGGGATTACAGGCGTGTACCACCATGCCCGGCTTAGACTCTCTCTATAGTAACTTTACAGGTGTGAGGACTAAGAAATTAAATTTGACATGAAGAGTTTTGTTTTTCCTTTTATATGAGTTTTATTTTTCCTTGTTTGACAAAGTGAGCTAAGATTGCAATTTTTATTTCATTGTCTTCTATAGTTCCTAATTGTCTTTCACCCTGCCCTATTTGAATTTAACATGTTCTTTGAGCTCTATTTCCAATTCATAACTCTTTGAATTTTGTCCACATTTTCTGAATGAATGAATAAGTGAAATAACTGATTCAATAGGTAACATTTAACACTCACATGCCATGGCCTGTCCTAGTGCTTCACTGCCAGCGCCCGCGCCAGCACAAAGGGAAACCGAGTCGGCGAGGGAGCCACGGATGAAAAATCACTCACACACACACACAAGAGAACAAGGCAAGAGCCGTTTTTTATTGAGCTCAGGTCCCTCTTTATATATGCTAAGAGGCCCTTTGTCCTCCAAGGGCTACAGGGTGCATAGGGTGTGACTATTCTATTAGCATCCTGTGGCTACTCACAGGAATGCGGAACTTGTTACAAGATGGAACTATGGCCAAGGCCATATGATTGACAAACCTGATATTTGTTGCATATTATGTACTGTGGATGCGCCCGGGCCAGCTCTCTCTCACACTTCACATGTATTATTTAATCCTCATCACAACCCTGTGGGGTTGTGGTATTATTACTATTATTTGTTCTCATTTTACAGATAAGAAAGCTGAGGTACAGAGAGGTTTATGTAAATTGCCCAAGAACATCCATCTAAAATAGCCTAGGACCTGGTATTTGACCTGAAGTAACCTAGTACCCAAGTATATTGGTTTATTTATTTATTTATATTTGCTATTAGAGATTGAACCCAAGGGTGCTTAACCATTGAGCCCCATCCCCAGCCATTTTTTATATTTTAATTAGAGACAAGGTCTTTCTAAGTTGCTGAGGCTATCTTTGAACTTGATCCTCCAGCCCAGCATCAGTTACTATTATATATGAAGTTTCCAGGTACCAGGCTTTACTTGTTTTATTTCTTTTCTTTTATTTATTTTTTATTTTTATTTTTTACAATACCAGGGATTGAACCTGGGTACCCTGCCACTGGAGCTATATCCCCAACATTTTTTTATTTGTTTTTAGATAGGATGTCGCCACTAAGTTGCCAAGTCTGGTCATGAATTTGGAATCCTCTGGCTTTAGCCTCCCAGATTACTGGGATTAAAGTCATGCACACTGCACCCAGTTTATTTTAGCACTTTTTTATTTTTAGCACTATATATACTGTGCTTCAGACTCATCTCATATATATTCTACCCCAGTTTTTAAATCAGCTTTGATTTGTTTTATTGAAGAATGATGCTAGAATGAGCATACAGGTACTGCATGTGCTTATGTCTACTGAGGTGTCTTTCCTTTTTGGTCCTGTTAGCTGACAGAAAAGGAGATAAATGTGTGTATATGAACTTTCATATATTTATGCACAGATATTTATAAATATTTGCATCCATAACCATCTGTTGCTGTAATAAAAAATGTGAGTTCATGCTGATACTCCAGCTCTAATGCATTATTACCACATGGATTGTTTTTGCCTCTTCCACTGCTTGTGTGTAATTTCCCATTCAAACAATGAGAATTTTGTCTCCTACTATTTGCCATCATTAATTATTCAATTCCAGTGTACATGTATGGTGGTTTCAGAATGGTTGACCTGTACCCTCATGTGAGAGAACTTTATTAACTCGAGTACACTCCTCATGTACAGTTCCTTGTGCCTTGATTCCTATAGACTCTATTCATTTCCAGAATTACTTAGCTCATTACCTTATTCTTTCATTCCCTGCAGTGAGGTTGTTTCAGACACTTGTAATAATACATTTAAAATTTTTAAATCACACTCTGCATTCCATGCTGGTATCCCTATCCTCCTAAATTATTTTTTAAGTATTTATACACATCCAGATTTGCTCATTATGCAATAGATTTCTAAGAATTTTCACAAAGATTTAATGCTGTATGTTTACCAGATTATTATACAGAGTAGTTTCACTGCCCTGCACAATCTCCTATTTTTCTCTTAATTCCCATTGGACCTGAACCTTTGGCAACCACTGATATAGTGACTATAGTTTTTTGTTTATTAGAATGTCTTGTAATTAAAATCATTAATCCTAATTTTAATTAATGATTCTAATTATATGACAACAGTTTTTCATGATGGCTTTATTCATTTAGCAATATCCATTTAAGAATCATCCATTCCTTTTTGTAGCTTGATAGCTTATTCTTTTTATCACTGAATAATACTACATTACATGGATATACCACAATTTTTTTTTCTATTCACCAAGGTATAACTACATCTTGGTGACTCCCAGTTCTTTACCATTATGAATAAAATCATGAGCTTTTTGTGTGGACACCGTTTTCTAATCAGTTGGGTAAATATCTAGGAGTACCATTGCTGGATTGTATGGTATATTAGTTTTCTAGATGCACTCTAAGAAAATACCACAAACTGATGGCCTAAAAAACTTTTTTTTTTTTCCTATTACCATTCTGGAGGCTTAAAATTTTGAAAAAACTGTTAAGCAGTGTTGGTTTCATCTAAGAATTCTGAGGAATAATGTTTGATGTCTTTTTCCTAGTTTCTAGTGAAGGCCAACAATCCTTGACAGTCTTTGGCTTGCAGATGCCTTACTTCATATTCATTCATATTTTCCCCCCACCCTCCACAAGCTGTTGTCCCTGTGTCTATGTCTTTTCTTTTATTAGGATACTAATCTGAATGAATTAAAGGCTTACTCTCTTCTTTTATGACATCATGATAATTAATTTATATCTGCAGTGAACTTATTTCCAAATAAGGTCATACCCTGAGGTACTAGAGGATACGACTTCAACATAACTTTTAAGACAGAGCACCCAGTTTAACTCATAACCTGTGGTATGGCTATGTACTTTTATTAGTAACTATCAAACTGCCTTGCATATTGGCTGTACCATTTTGTGTTCCCACTAGCACTGAATGTGACTTTCTTCTGCTTTGCATCCTCAGAAGCAGTTGGTATTATGGTTTGGGTGTGAGGTGTCCCTCAAAACCTCACCTGTGAGACAATGCAAGAAGGTTTGGAAGAGAAATGATTGGGTTATAGCCTTAGCCCATCTGTGAGTCAATCTGTGATGAGATTAACTGAAGGGATAGGGTATGACTAGTGGAAGTGGGAATTGGGTTGTGGCTTTGGTTATATATTTGTATCTGGACAGTGGAGTTTCCTTCTCTGCTTCCTGATCACTGTGATGTGAGTAGTTTCCCTCTGCCACCCTCTTCTGCCATGATGTTCAGTTTACTTTGAGCCCTAAGGAATGGAGCCATCCTTCTATGGACTAAGACTTCTGAAACCATGAGCCCTCAAATAAACCTTTTCTCCTCTACAATTGTACTGGTCGGATCCTTTAGTCATAGCAGCAAAAAAGCTAACTAAAACAGTTGGTATTGTCATTTTTCTTTTAGCCATTCTCATGGATATGTAGTTGTATCTCATTGTTTTAATTTATAATTTCCTAATAACCTATGGTGTCAAGCATCTTTTCATATATTTATGTGTCATCTGTATATCTTTTTTGCTACATTCTCTGTTTTAGCTCTTTGCCGTTTGTGTGTGTATTTGTGCTTTATTAGATTGATTCTTTTTTGCTGTTGAGTTTTGAGTTATTTGTGTATTTATGTACAAGTTCTTTATCAAATATGTTTTACAAAGTTTTTTCCTCAGTCTATGGCTTGTTTTTACTTTTTAAAAATTTTAAGGAGTTGGGTTTATTTGTTTTTGTTTGTTTTGTTTTGTGTGGCACTGGGATTTAACCCAGGGGTACTCTATTACTGAGCTATCCCCCCAGCTCTTTATTTATTTTTACTTTGAGGCAGGACTCACTGAGTGGCCTAGGCTAGCCTCAAATTTGTGATCCTCCTACCAGAGCCTCCCAAGTTGCTGGGATTATAGGTATATAACTCCATGTCTAATAGAAGTTTGGGTTTTCAAGAAGTCCAGCTTATCAATTTTTTTTTTCACTGATTGTCCTTTTCATCTTTTAGCTAATTGTCAAACCCAGTCATCTAGGTTTTCTCCTGGTATCTTCTAAGAGTTTATGTTTCACATTTTACATTAGCCCTGTCATCCATTTTGAGTTAATATTTGTGAAAATTGTTACATTCATATCTAATATTTTTTGCAGATAGATACTCTATTTTCCAGTTGTTCGAGCACCATTTGTAGAAAAGATTATCTTTTCTCCATTGAATTACATTTCTTCCTTTGTTGAAGATCTGTGGTCATATTTCTGTGGCTTATTTCTGGGCTTTCTCTTTTGTTGCATTGAGTTATATCTATGCTTTTGCCAAGACCACACTGTCTTGATTATTATAGCCTTATAGTAAGTCTTGAAATTGAATAGTGTTCATTCTCCAACTTTGTTCTTCAGTATTGTTTTGGCTATCCTGAGTCCTTTTTACCTTTCCTTACAAACTTTAGAATTATTTGTCATTGGGTAGCTGGGTACGTTTGCACACGCCTGTAATCCCAGCACTTTGGGAGGCTGAGACAGGAGAATCACAAGTTCAGAGCCAGCCTCAGCAACAGCGAGGCGCTAAGCAACTCAGTGAGACCCTATCTCTACATCAAACCACAAAATGGGGCTGGGGATGTGGCTCAGTGGTTGAGTATCCTGAGTTCAATCTCCAGTACCAGAAAAAAAAAAAAAAGATCAAGTTGGGAAGAATTGAAATTTTTTTTTCTTTTTTCTTTTTTAAAAAATTTGTACTAATTAGTTATACATGACAGCAGAATGCATTTTGTTTCATTGTACACAAATGCAGCAGAACTTTCCATTTCCCTGATTGTACACAATATAGAGTTGCACCATTTGTGCAATTATATGTACCTAGGGTAATGATGTTCTTCTCATTCCATCATCTTTCCTACCCTCATGCCCACTTCCCTCCTCTCCTCCCCTTTGCCCAATCCAAAGTTCCTCCATTCTTCCCATGCCCCTCCCCCCATCATGGATCAACATCTACTTATCAGAGAAAACATTCGGCCTTTGATTTTGGGGGATTGGCTTACTTTGCTTAGTATGATATTCTCCAACTCCATCCATTTACCTGCAAATGCCATAATTTTATTCTCTTTTAATACTGAGTAATATTCCATTATGTATATATACCACAGTTTCTTTATCCATTCTTCCATTGACGAGCATCTAGGTTGGTTCTACAGTTTAGCTATTGTGAGTTGAGCTGCTATAAACATTGATGTGGCTGTTTCATTGTAGTATGCTGTTTTTAAGTCCTTTGGGTATAGACCAAGGAGTGGGATAGCTAGGTCAAATGTTGGTTCCATTCTAGGTTTTCTAAGGAATCTCCATACTACTTTCCATGGTGGTTGTACCAATTTGCAGTCCCGCCAGCAATGTATGAGTGTACTGTTTCCCCCACATCCTCTTCAACGCTTATTGTTGCTTGTATTCTTGATAATTGACATTCTGACTGGAGTGAGATAAAATCAGAGTAGTTTTGATTTGCATTTCTCTAATTACTAGAGATGTTGAACATTTTTTTATATATTTGTTGATAAATTGTATATCTTCTTCTAAGAAGTATATGTTCATTTCCTTAGCCCATTTGTTGATTGGGTTATTTGATTTTTTTGTGTTAAGTTTTTTGAGTTCTTTATATATCCTGGAAATTAGTGTTCTATCTCATGTACTTGTAGTAAAGATGTTCTCCCACTCTGTGGGTTCTCTCTTTACTTTATTGATCATTTCCTTTGCTGAGAAAAAGCCTTCTAGTTTGAATCCATCCCATTTCTTGATTCTTGACTTTATTTCTTGTGCTTAGGAGTTGGGTTAAGAAAGTCAGGACCTACTCCGACATGATGAAGATTTGGGTCTCCTTTTTCAAGAACTGAAATCTCTGGACCATGAATACAGTTTATTTTTTCATTTATGTAGAGCGTCCATTTTTTTATCATTAGGTTTCTTCATACATGTCCTTTGCCTATGTTGTTAAATTTATACCTATGTATTTCATTTTGGAGAGTACTATTATTATAATTTTTACAAGTTTTCAAATTCACATTATTTGTTCACAGTTATTCAAATTAAGTATTGTGTCTTAGCCTGTGCCTTTATCTTATTAGTTCCAAGATTTATTTTGAACATTCTTTAAGATCATCTACTTTATGTAATCAAATCATCTGCGAATGGGGAATTCTTCCTCATAATATGTATATCTTTTATTTCTTGTCTAGGAAATAAAGCTGTCTAGGTCTCCTAGTTCAGTGCTGTATAGGAGTGATGAGAAAAAATGTGCTTTCCTTATTCCTTGTCTTGTTTTTCACTACTGAGTATGATGATAGCTATAGGTTTTTTAAAGATATCTGTATCAAATTAAGGAAATTCCTTTCTATTTCTAGATCATAAATGGATATTGGATTTTATCAAATGCTTTTACTGCATTAATTTGTATTATTATATTACTCATTATTTATATTTATTATATTATTTCTATTTATATTTTTCTTTTGTTTGATGAAGTGATAGACCGCATTTATTGAATATGCCATCTTTTTCTCAAGCCCATTTAAAAAGTCATCATTCTCTTAGCACTACCTCTGTACCATCATCCTTTATTATCCCTTGGTACCTTTTTATTCTTGTTTCAGCTGCAGTTTAAATTATGCTTTGTACCCTTTGTCTCGTTTTCTTCACAGATCAGAACTCCTAGGTCTAAAGCCATGTCTATCTAGCACAAATGTCTGGGGAATAGTATATCTTCAGGTAATAACCTCCTGAAAAAATTAATGAAGGAAGGAGAAAGAGGGAGATAGAGAAAAAGAGAAGACTCTTTTTGTCTTATTTGTTCCTGTTGTTGAGTTGAAACAGGTGTGCTAATCAAGAAAGATTTTTTTACCTGGGTAAGAGAACCATCTTTTCTGTTGGTCACCAGTGCTTTAAATCAGATCCATGCCCACTACCACCCACCTCCAGTTATTCAGACATATGTGTGATGGAGACAAGAATCCTTTATGTGGGTTTTGGGGTTTAAGGATTCTTGTTCCTTTGGGCTACTACAACAAAACTACCATGGACAACAAATAAAGGAAAAATATTTATCATAATCCTGGAGGCTAGGAAGCCTAATATCAAGGTATCTGGTGGGAGCCACATCCTATTTCATAGACAGTTGTCTTCTTGATGTGTCCTTATATGTCAGAAGCAGCAACAGAGCTCCCTGAGATCTTTTTTTAAAAGGATACTAATCCTATTCATGATGTCTCCACCTTTATGACCTAATCACTTCCCAGAGTTTCTACCTCTTAATACTATCACACTAGGAGTTAAGATTTTAATGTATGAATTCAAAAAAAAATTTTTTTAGTTGTAGAAGTACACAATACCTTTATCTTATTTATTTATTTTTATGTGATGCTGAGGATTGAACCCAGTGCCTCACACGTGCTAGGCAAGCACTTACCACTAAGCTACAGCCCCAGCCCTTAATGTATGAATTTTAAAGGTCAAAAATATTCAATCTATGATAGAGATCTTTAGAAATATAAAAAACTATTAAATGTTTGCCATAGAGTCTTCCTGGTTTCCTAAATAAATTCAAGTTATCTTTCAATCCAATTATTTATTTTTTTCTTTTGCAGTACTGGGAATTGAACCCAGGGGTGCTCTACCACTGCACTGCATCCCCCAGCCTTACCCTACCACCTTTTTTTTTTTTTTTTAAATATTTATTTTTTAGTTGTAGGTGGACAGAATATCTTTATTTTATTTTTATGTGGTGCTGAGGATCGAACCCAGCGCCTCCTGCATGCTAGGCCAGCACGCTACCACTGCGCCATAACCCCAACCCCTACCCTACCGCCTTTTTATGAATTATCTAAAAACAGTTTTTTATTATATGTTCTTTCTAGATATACATGACAGTAGAGTGTATTTTGACATATACATACATGGAGTATAACGTATTTTAATTAAGATCCCATTCTTGTGGTTGTACTTGACGTGGAGTTTCACTGGTGGTATATTCATATATGAACATAGGAAAGTTATATCCAATTCATTCTACTGTCTTTCCTATTCCCATTTCCTCTCCCTCCTTTTCTTCTCCTTTGTCTAATCTGAGAATCTTTTGAACCCTGACCCTTTTAATTTTGAGACAAAGTCTTGCTAAATTGCCCAAGTTGGACTTGAATTTGTAATCCTCCTGCCTCAGCTTCATGAGTTACTGAGATTATAGGCTTACCACTGTACCCAGCTGAATCTGAAAATTTTTATCTTGAATGCTATTTCTGCTGTAATATTTTATTTGAAAAAGTTTGTTGCTTTGAAAAAACTTAAGAACTGCTCTTTTTTAGATTATTCAATTATTTTGTGTTCTCTTTTTGTATTTTACAGTGAGATAAGTTATGTACTTTTCTTAAGCTTTATCTAATTTTACTCATCAGTGACCTAAAAGTGTTGAGAAGAATGATTCAATGTTTGGCATTTTGTGCAAATTCTTATCTTCTCATCTTGTTTCAAACTCTTTAAAGCTGATTTAGAAAGTTAAAACTAGAGCATATTTTTTAATGATGGCAATATTTTACTGTTGTTTTGAAATTTTATGTATTTAACCCCATAAGAAATGAAATATTTCTAGAGAGTCAAAGATTTTAGGACAGCCAAGCATTCAAAAGAAATTTTTTTAACTGTAAAGATTTTTCAGGGAATATTTTTTTTCCACATGTTTTCTATGTTTCTGCTTCTTTCAAAAAACATTATACACTGAGCATAATTTTTTTTTTTTTTGGTACCAGGGATTGAACTCAGGGGTATTCAACCACTGAGCCACGTCCCCAGCCCTATTTTGTGTTTTATTTAGAGACAAGGTGTCACTGAGTTGCTTAGTGCCTCACCATTGCTGAGGTTGGCTTTGAACTCGCGATTCTCCTGTCTTAGCCTCCCTAAGTGCTGGAATTACAGGTATGCGCCACCGCGCCCATCCTACACTGAGCATAATTTAACTGTTTTTGTTAGCTTATTTTAACAAAAAAGTTCAACTACTGAGATAAATGAGACTCTTTTTACATTATTAATATCTTTGGCTGTTTTAAGATATGTGTCTACTTTTCATTTTGCAACTCCAGAGCCTTTTTCTTCACAGGCCTAAGTGAATTGCCAGCCACAATAAAATGACTCTTTTTCTGCTTTTACTATTACTGGTCCTGAGGCTATTAATGATAAACAATTTTAGAATAAATAAGTGAATAAATACTATCTGCTGAATATACCCATCACTTTTCAATACATTTTTATTTGAAATCCATATTTTCTATTATCTTATAATATATCATTAACTCAGAGATTGTTAGTTATCTTTTTTATTTCATCATTGAGTCCTAGCATTTATAACTTAGTTTATTCCAATGTTTTCATGATATTTTGTTATTTGCTTTAACTTCTTAGTTTATGACATAGTGTTAACTATTAGTTTAATGAACTATACTATTTTTAATATCACTAATATCTCACTAAAATAAAATCAAGTCCTAGAGCTGGGCTTGTGGCTCAGTGGTAGACCACTTGCCTAGCAAGTGTAAGGCACTGAGATTGATCCTCAGTACCACATAAAAATAAATAAGTAAAATAAAGGTATTATGTTTATCTACAACTAAAAAATATATTAAAAAATAAAATAAAGTTCAGATTGGATCTTAACATATATTTTCCCATAAAAACTAATTTTATGGGACTGGGATTATAGCTCAGTGGTAGAGCACTTGCCTAGCACATGTGAGGTACTTGGTTCAATCCTCAGCACCACATAAAAATAAATAAATAAAACAAAAGTTTAAAAAAAAAAACCCTAATTTTATTTTCTATTATTTATTGTTATCATCATTAATGATTTGTAAGCAACATTTATTTTGATTCTTAACCCAATTTAAAATTTATTTCTGAGGAAAATTTTCCTACATAACATTTTCATTAAATTTTCTTGACATCCAGATGTATTACATTTTTTTTAGTCATCTCGTTCTACAAAACCAGAATCAGTTTTTTAATTTGACATGGCTAATATTTAATAAATGAGAACTGTGACTAGCATATAATGACCTTATAATTTTGACATATCTCATTTCTTTTTATAGATTAAATTTGAATTCCTTAAGTAATAATTGATGGACTCAGCAATTTTGAGCCTATTCTGTACATAGATTAATTTAAGAAATTTTAAGCCATTATTAATTCTCCTAGAAGACAGTGAAGAGAAAGGACAGTTATTCAATAATATCTTTAATCTTATTGGGAAAACAAAGAGATATCCCTATTCAGTAAAAATGTCAGAAAATAAATATATCTCCCTTGCTTTAATTCTACCCTAGAGTTCTTGATGACATTGCATTATAGGAAGAAGTATGCTTAACTATGTCTAGTACAGAAGTAACCTATATAAACTCTACTCTAGAGAAGAGAATTGTATAGTTTGGACCCAAAAAATAGGACAATTGCTTTTTAGACAAAAAGATTATCTGTAGAAATACTCTCTAAACACATAAAATTTAATTTTTAACTAGTAAGTACTTTAAACACATAAAAATTAATTTTTAGCTAGTAAGTACCTTAAAAGCATCAATAATTTTCTTTTTCTTATTCCTTAATAGTCCTATTTTTTTCTGTGTTGCCTAAACCAACTTAAATAGCAGCTTTATTTTTGGTAGCATTCTGTGTCTTTTTCTTAGAATAGCAAAATTGATGTTACAGCTTTATTTGCCTCATATTCTTGTTTCTATTTCTGCAGATAATACTTTAGCCTAATCTCAGGCTTTTGGTGTTCTTTCTTTCTGTTTTAATCTTTAAAAGGTATTTACTAAACTCACTAGGGCTTTCTTTTGTTATCTGTGCCATTTTGGCAACTAGTAGAGGTTGTAATTAATTAGCAGTTTGTTTTCTTCTTGTTCGTTTCATTTTTCATTTTATATAACCCTTTAAGTAAATGAATTCTTAATTTTCTTTTTAAAAAAGTTTTTTTGTTTTGTTTGCTTGTTTGTTTCTTACCAAGCTTCCCTTTTTACTTCCTTGGTAATATGTATATAATAACCATTTTGAAATAGCCTCATTTCTGAAACTAAGTAGTGATTTCTGACATTACTTAATTAACATTTTAAAAAATTATTGGATTGAGATATAGAGTTCATTCTCATAGTTCTAAAGTGATTGCTATATGTCAACACATGAACTGACAGATAATCCAAGTGCTTGTTCAACTGAAGCATTCTAGTAATCTTGCAAGAATTATATCTCTGGAACTGTTGGATTGATTTCCTTTGGATTGATTTGTATTTGATTCCTTGTTTTGAAAGCAGAAATAATTTTTGTTTTGTCACAAATATTTGGTGGCCTTATTTATTTATTTCACTCCACTGTCCTCCTTATGTGTCATTATATAACCACAGAAAATATTATTTTAATATACTTATCTGAATTTCAACATGAGATTTTTTTATTCTTAATTCTCATGTTGACTTCAAATTATACTGTTGCACTGTAATTATTTACAATGCTAATTATACTGTTGCACTGTAATTATTTACAAGAGATTTACTCATCTGACCTTTTATAAATAAAATAGCTAGCTGAACTGATCTGTCAATGGCAATAATCAGGTTTGCCAAATGCAGATTATCAAGGTCTGCCTTTTGTTTCCTAGTTCTCATATTGATATACTTTTGGGAGACCCTTTTATTTATATTTAAGACCAATAAATTCAGTTTTATTGTAAACATAATTTGTATTTTTCATTCATTTTTCTTTAAAAAATTCATTATACTTCATTTCTTTATGTTCATTACTTCTGAAAATTTCATTGATATAAACTATTCTTGCACTTATTAAACAGTTAAGTTTAATATTTGCTTAAATATAGCACATTAATTAATTACCTGACATAATAATCAAATGAATATGCAAGTTATTTTTCCTTTCAGAGATTTTATCAAACTTCTGAAATTACTCATTTTCTATTAAGTGGCAAGTTTATCTAAATAGATTGTGAAGTTAGAAGCCATATTCTGCTGTTGGTAAAGTTTTCTACATCCCATATGGCAATATAGAAATCATTGTGTATTTATTGTTGTTGTTGCTTTGTTGTACTGGGGATTAAACCCAAGACACTCTGCCACTGAGTTAAGTATGTCATTTTTTTTATCCATGTCTTAGGACTAAAATTAAATGTGAATATCACTAAAAATTTGGAATAAGATAAGAATAGAATGTTGTCTACATTAGAGATACAACTTAAAATTCTTATAAAACAGAGTATATGTTCAATAATTTCTATATTTTGAAATCTACAATATTGGGATTGGTATTTTTTATTGAGTGAAACTATTTTTTCCTCAGGAAACATATTAGTGATTTTTACACATTTTCCTACTTCGTTGAAACGAGTAATGTAATATGTAGTCTTCATATTGTTAAAGTGAAAAATCCAAGTATTGAAAATCCTCAGTTGGAAAAGTAACTTACTCTGTATCTTAACCTAATAATCAGTAAGTATTCAGGATAAAAGAAGAAATTGTTGAGACAACAATCATGCAATGCTTGGCTTTTTCATTTTTTACCTATTCATTTTCCCATATGGGTTTGACCAATTTTTTTAAATTACTTCTTTCATTTTATACTTAAGTGTATGTATGTTTAACTTATGCACCTTATTCTTTCCTCCTTCCATCTCCATCTTCTACCCCCAACATCAGAGAACATCAGTAGACTGTGACTGTATAAGAAGTTGCTATCCAGACATTGACATAAAACACCAGTTTAAGACCCAGAAATTTACCCTGGTGTGGTGGTGCATGCCTATAATTCCAGCAACTTGGGAGGCTGATACAGGAGGATTGCAAGTTCAAAGCCAGCCTCAACAACTTAGTGAGGCCTTAAGCAACATAGCAAGATCCTGTCTCAGAATTAAAAAAAAAAAAAAGACTGGGAATGTGAGTCAGTGGTTAAGCACCCCTTGGTTCAATCCCTAGTACCAAAACAAACAGAAAACCCCAGAAATTTGCTACTCCTTTAAGAGTTTAAGAGACTCTTGAATATTTTTAAAGGAGTTTCTCTCTTTCTCCCCCACCCCACCCTTTAGTGTACCCTGTCCTAGAGTAATTTTTTTTTCAGAAAGGAGTATGTATACTATAACATGAAAGACTTAATGAAAACTCAAAGTCTGAATTTTCCTTCCCTAAATCCCCTTGAAGGTACTCCCTCTAATGACAACAATAACCACCAACTAACCCTCTCTCCCTCCCTTCCTTTCTTCCTTCTCTCCAACCCTTTCTTCCTTCCTTCTGTCTCTTCTTTCCATCTCTTTTTTTATATCCTTCTTCCTTTCTCTCTGGATCAGATTTACTATTTTTCTTTTCAATATACTATTTTGCAAATTGTTATTTACAAATTGTGTTAATCAGTTTTTTATCACCATGACCAAAATACCTGACAAGAACAACTTAGAGAAAGAAAAATTTATTGGGCTCACAATTTGAGAGGTTTTCCAGCCATTTTTTTAATTTTTAATTTTGAGACTATCTAAGTTGCCCAGGTTCGCTTTGCATTTGCAATCCTTCTGCCTCAGCCTGCTGAGTCACTGGAATTACAGGAGTTCACCACTGTACCCAGCTTAAATTCTTTAGTTAATACTTAGGTATTACTAATACTAATAACAATTTTTTTCTGGATTCTTTTAGGTATCTTGGTATTTTATCACATTATTTGTAACAGATTTTTTGGGGGGATGCTGGGAAATGAACTCAGGGGCACTCAACCACTGAGCCACATCCCTAGCCCTATTTTTTTAAAATACTTTTTTAGATATTGGTGGACCTTTATTTAATTAATTTACTTATATGTGATGCTGAGAATCTAACCCAGTACCTCACACATGTTGGGCAAGTGCTCTACCACTGAGACACAACTCCAGCCCCCCAGTCTTATTTTGTAGTTTATTTATAGACAGGGTCTCACTGAGTTGCTCAGTGTATCGCTCTTGCTGAGACTGGCTTTCAACTTGCAATTCTCCTGCCTCAGCCTCCCAAAGTGCTGGGATTACAGGCTCTGGCCTACTCTTTTTTTTTTTTTTATTTTTTTTTTTTAGTTGTAGATGGACACAATGTCTTTATTTTATTGCTTTGTATGTGGTGCCGAGGATTGAACCCAGGGCCTCACACATGCGAGGCAAGCGCTCTACCACTGAGCTACAATCCCAGCCCCTGGCCTACTACTCTTTTTTAATATTTTTATCTTTTAGGGATAGAGATGTATCTCAATGGCAGAGTGCTTGCCCAGTGTGTGCCAAGTCCTGGATTCAATCCCCAGTACAGCAAAAAAGAGACAAAGAAAAAACTAAACAATATCATATCTAAATATATCTTTAATTTCTTTCTCTGCCTTTTAATATAGATTATAATGCTTTTTGTTCTCCATTAAGCATGGTATATCTTTTTCGGTTCAGATACATACTTCTTTTTTTTTTTTTTGGTACTGGAGATTGAACTCAGGGTCAGTCAACCACTGAGCCACATCCTTGGCCCTATTGTGTGTTTTATGTAAAGACAGGGTCTCACTGAGTTGCTTAGCGCTTCGCTGTTGCTGAGGCTGGCTTTGAACTCACGATTCTCCTGTCTCAGCTTCCCTAAGTGCTGGGATTACAGGTTTGCGCCACCGCGCCTGGCTTTTTTTTTTTTTTTTTTTTTTTAAATATTTTTCAGTTGTCAATGGACCTTTATTTTATTTACTTACATGTCGTGCTGAGAATCGAACCCACTGCCTCACACATGCTAGGCAAGTGCTCTACCACTGAGCTACCACCCCAGCCCAAGATATATACTTTTTTCTCATATGAAGAGATTATAATTGTTCATAATATAGGTCTTTTTATTTTATTTTTTCCATACTTTTTATTGATTCATTATAATTATACAAAATGATGAGATTCATTGTTAGATATTTGTGTATGCACCCAATTTGGCCAATGTCATTCTCCAGTATTTCCCCTTTCCCTTTTTCTTCCCTCTCCATGGTCTATTTCCTCTACAGATCTCCTTTCAATAATATAGAGGTTTTTGTTTTTTGTTTTTTGTTTTAAATCAGGAATAGCCGGACACAGTGGCTCAAGCCTGTAATCCCAGCACTTAGGGAGGCTGAGACAGGAGAGTCGTGAGTTCAAAGCCAGCCTCAGCAACGGCGAGGCGCTAAGCAAGCAACTCAGTGAGACCCTGTCTCTACATAAAACACAAAATAGGGCTGAGAATGTGGCTCAGTGGTCGAGTACCCCTGAGTTCAATACCCAGTACCAAAAAAAAATAAAAGGAATAAAAGTTAAATTTTGTTAGTTGCCTCTAACATCTAAAGATTATTATTTGATGTTCTTCCTTTGATCTATTAGTATTATGAATTATAGTAATAGATTTTTTTGTGTTCAACAGTCTGTTCTTGAACTTGAACTCCTCTTAGTCATTATGTATTCTTTTAATGTTCTACTAAATTGTCTTTTCTAAGAGTCTACTTAAACTGTCTGTACTAGTACTCACATGGAAGATTGATCTTTTTTGCTGCCTTTTATGTTTAGTATCCATGTTATGTTGACTTTTAAAAATATTTTGTAAAGAATTTGGAAATATTTCTTTTTTTGGCACTATCTGAAATAGGTTATCATTTCTTCTTAACCACTCCTTTTATTTTTATATTTATTTTTTGGGTACTGGGGATTAAACTCAGGGGCACTCCACCACTGAGACACATCCCCAGCCCTATTTTTTGCTGTTATGTAGAGACGGTCTGAGTTGCTTAGTGCCTCGCTGTTGCTGAGGCTGGCTTTGAACCTGTGATTCTCCTTTCTCAGCCTCCCAAAGTGCTAGGATTACAGGTGTGCACTACCACGCCCAGCTTGACCACTCCTTTTGAGGTGTAGAGTGGCTTTCTTGTCCTTTCTCTAAGCACAAGTGATAGTAGGTTATAGAGTGGTGATTTTTCTTTCCACACTGTTTATTTGGAAGTTATTTCATAATTATAGAGGAGTTGGAAGAACATGAATAACATAAAAACATTTATATACCCTTTATTCAGATTCATGTATTGATAACTTTTATCCCATTTGTAGAGCTATGTTACTTGGACTGGGGGGAGAATAAATGTGCTTATCAAAAGTAGCAGTCAACTGATAATAGAAATGGCTATTCTTAAAGCTCTTTTGCCCCTATGCAGCTTTTCTGTCCATTCTGGAGCTTCTTTCCTGCTTTGTGTTTGTTGTCCTCCACATGGGCTTCTACTACAGCCCTACTTGAGTTCTGCCACAAAGCACAGCTCAATGTCTTGTCTTTAGAGAGAGAGGAATGTTTTCCTCCCATCCTGCTATTCTGCAGCCCATCTTCTCTCTAGCTTTACTTGATCCTAGTGCATTCCTTGCTGGACAAAGGCTGCTCCAGCCCATGAGAACAAGGTAACCATGAGGGAGCTTCAGCAAATTTCCTGAAGTGTTGTCCCTTTAGTCTCTAGTAAAGAGAAGATGAGACCTGGATGCATATACCTATGACCTTTTCCCCCTCTTAGTTTCCCCTGAGATGAGAACACGTTACTGAAACACATACATACACACACACTGGTCTAAGAACAAAAAATACTGTTCACATAAAACTCCCTAAAGAACAAGGAAATAGTTCTGCTAAAACACATTAATAATTAACCCCCTTAATAATAATAAATAATAGAACATAGGATTCAATTTGACATTTCCCTATGTGGATTTCCTAGCTTAATTTCAATCTGAAAATTTTAAATCCACTATTTATAAGGGTTTTCCAAAGGAGAATCTTCTAGAACAAATGGGCCGTCTATCTTTAAGAGAAGTTCCCCACATTTCCACACTGAAAAGATTTGACTTTAAAACTGGAAACATTTCCAATTTCAAAGAATTCTCAATCAGCAAGCATGTTCTATAATCTAGGGGTATAAAAATTGCTACATAAAAGCAATCACAATATATGAAATTGAAACTGAAATTCTGTGTTGAGATCATTGTTACTTTATTGCTCTTAATAATTTTATGGTATAAGACATTTAGAAAACCTAAAATTATTCTAAGTAAAATTGTAATTGACTATTTTGAAAACACAGATAAATTGTACTCCCGAAGTTAGTATATTCTATTTAATTCTTATATAGATATCTGTGATATTATTGAGTCAAGGCTTTGGTTCTAAATAGTGATTTAGCCTTAATTGTGATGAAACACTGGAGGGTTCCACTTTAGCAAATTCCATTGTAGTTATAGCCAAGGGCTTTAAACCACGTATTGAGTGTAGTTATTTCTGTGTATTGAAATTACTTGAAGTGTGTTATTGCTTTTATAATAGAATGTTATGCTATTTTAAATTCTTCTCAAAATGTTGAAATCTAAGAACATGTGTTAAAAGTTTATATCCAACGAGAAAGTAGCTCCAGATAATCATCTTACTATTTGCATATTTTTGTCTAGAACATGATAGTTTGTGCTGTTTATCATTTCTTTCCTTAATGGGAATGTGAGCTTACCTAATATAATTTTGTTTTCTAGTATGGAAACATGTTCTCTTTTAGTTTGTCCCATCAAACTTATTATAGGATGTCCTAAAAATGAATTACCAACAAGAAATACCATAAAAGTTAGTGACTAAATACTTTGTGTTGATAAAAATCTTTCTAATTTTCTAGGAATTACTAGTTATCATTTAACTACTACATGATCTTTTTTTTTTTCTGTTATTGATATACCTTTATTTTATTTATTTATGTGCAGTGCTGAGAACCCAGTGCCTCACACATGCTAGGCAGGCGCTCTACCACTGAGCCACAACTCCAGCCCTTAACTACATGATCTTTTAACTAAAGAAGTGCTAAATAAAAAGTTTAGGATTATTATCAAGAAAGATAAATGCAGGGCTGTCAGAGTGGAACACACCTGTAATCCCAGCAGCTTAGGAGGCTGAGACAGGAGGAACGTGAGTTCAAAACCAGCTTCAGCAACAGTGAGGTGCTAAGCAACTCCGTGAAACCTTGTCTCTCTATAAAATACAAAATAGGGCTGGGGATGTGGCTCAGTGGTTGAGTGCCCCTGAGTTCAATCCCCAGTACCAAAAAGAAGAAAGAAAGAAAAATTGCTAAAGACATATAGAAAAGTAATTTTAGGTGAATTCTCTAATGATAAGGATATCATCTTCAAGTGAATTAAGAAATGGCCAGATTAAGAAATTTATTCTTTTCGGTGATGCCAAGTTGACCAGATTCTGAAATTTTCCCCTCAGGCTAACAAGACTCAAGGAAATTTTTATAAAAGTCACAATGCCAGTTTATTAATATGTATTGAAAAGTTTTTTTCCCTGTGTTGTAGTCGCCCTGAAGAGACAGAGAGGACCCTTCCACCCAAAATTTGGTTCCGGTGTCAAGACTGAATGCCACAGATACTGGGAGGTTATGAAAAGGTGTATTTATTACTCATGTAATGAGGCTTTCTGGGCAGAGCAGATGACGCTCCCAATCACATATGAAAATGGCTTGAAAGAACAAGGAAAGGAGACCGACTTGGTTTGTTATTAGGTTTACAGGGAGAAGTAGAGTGAAGATTCATACCATGTAGGCCAGAGTTTACATGGTTTTCATTTCCCACCAGTGCCAAAGGAAGTAGCACTCACACTTTCTTATCAGCTTGCTCAGAATTGGGGCAAAAGGATGAGGGGGCTTGAAGACGGTCAGCGCTAAAAGTCCTACTCTTATTGCATCTTTTTGGGTTTTTTTCTTCCATTGCTAAATCTATCATAGGATGTTCAATTCTTCTTAAAGCCATAAGCATTGTAGTTGAAAACAGGCTGCTTACATTGGTTTCTATCAGAAACTATTCTAACTCCCAAACTGTACTGAGCCATTGAGACATGAAGATAAAACTTAAGAGAGTAGGAAACTTGGGAGAAGGATCCCCACAAATCTGCATACACATTACTCTGAAATCATTGGCCATCTCCTAAACTGTACATGCGCCAGAGAAATTTGGAATTGGAAGGATAAAGAACTGAACAGAGATGTCAGAAATATTGTGGTGCTAAGTCGACCAAGATCAGAAGTGAACCTTGCTGAGGTTGAAAATTCTTGATAAATACCCTGTTTGGGCTTCTCCTGATCTCCCCAAAGAGCCACCTTTTAGAAGTGAATACCAGGACCTGGAAATAAGGACACAACTGAAGTAAATCTGCCTTTAAAAAGCCTTAAATCACGTATTGGGAGTGAAATATCTACTGGTACTCAATCTGCCTGCTGTAAGAAAACTTAACCTCATCCCTTTTGGAGGAAAGTAATACTGTCCAAAGCTTCTTTTTGTTTGTTTGTTTGTTTGTGGTATCTGGAATTAAATAAGAAAATATAAGGGGTATTGGAAAGGACCAAAATGCTAAAGACCAAAAAAAAAAAAAAGAAATAGAGCCAACAGAGGATCAGATACTGGTGTTACCAGAGAGAGACTTTAAAATAACTATGATAGCCAGGCACAGTGGTGCACGCCTGTAATCCCAGCACTTTGGGAGGCTGAGCAGGAGAATCATGAGTTCAAAGCCAGCCTCAGCAATGGTGAGGCACCAGCAACGGCTAGTCACTAAACAACTCAGTGAGACCCTGTATCTACATAAAACACAAAATAGGGCTGAGGATGTGGCTCAGTGGTCAAGTACCCCTGAGTTCAATCCCCAGTACCAATAGGTAGGTAGATAGATAGATAGATAGGTAGATAGATAGATAGATAAGATAGATAAAATAACTGATTTTCATTTAGGAAAATCAAGCAACAGTTGGATGAAAGATGGAAAAATGAAAAATTTCAATAGACATTTTGACGTATTAAAAATAATCTTAAGATTTTTTAAATAGATTCTAATGAACATTTTTAGAACTGAAGGTAAGATATCTAGAATTAAGGACTCATTCAGTGGGTTTAATAATTGGTTAGGTACAAGGATTAGGGAACTAGAAGACAAAAACATCCAAGTCTGTGATCTTATTAGTTCCCAGCATGTCCAGATTATTCTTATTCTTAGATAAGTTCCTAGTGCTTGCTCCTTCTTTATCCTCCTCTCCTCAGCTTCTCTTTTCTTGGTGGTCTTTTAGTTGTTAAAAACATATGTATTTATTTCTGGGTACAGTGGTGCATGCTTGTAATCCCAGTGACTCAGAGAGGCTGAGGCAGGAGGATCACAAGTTTAAGTCCAGCAATTTAGCAAAGCTCTAAGCTTAATGAGACCTGTCTCAAAAAATAAATAGAGCTGGGGATCTAGCTTTGTAGTAAAGTACCCGTGGGTTCAGTCCTTAGTACCAAAAAAAAGTATATATTAGCAAGACATACACACACACACACACACACACACACACACACACACACACACGTTGTATCACAGGTTATTTTGAAATTTGTATGCATTGTGGAATGGCTAACTTGAGCTAAATTGTCATATGCGTGACCTAACATGCTTATCGTTTTTGAGAGGAGACTGCTTAAAATATATTTTCTTGGAGGTGGGGCTGTAGCTCAGTGGCAGAGTGCTTGCCCAGCTATGTGGGACCTTGGGTTCAATCCTCAGCACCACATAAAAAGTAAATAAAATTAAGACATGCTGTCCATCCACAACTACAGAAAAAAAAATATTTTAAAAAACCCACTTTCTTAGCAATTTTCAAAATACAAACCAGTGTTATTTGCTATAGTCACCACATAGTAATAGAGCTCTTGACCGTATTCTTTTTGTCTTTTGGTGTTTGGTTTGTTTCGTTTTTGCAGTGCTGAGGATCAAACCCTTGCCTGTAGTAGGCTAATGGTCTGCCACTGAGTCACACCCCCCCACTCCACATTTCTCCTGATATTTTGTTATCTTCTTTTCTGCCTGTTATTTTGAGTCCCATTTCCACATATCCCTCTGTGGACTACCTCCTTGATTTCAGCATGTTACGATATGTTGGTAAGTGGCAATCTTCAGAACAGAGGTACCTGGCAGGCTGAGACAGAATAGATAGTTACGATACATGCAGTACACAAAAGTATGAGTAGACAGGTGATTGGTACCAAGTAACTATAGCAACAAGCAAATGATAAAGACCTAGTAATAAAATCTGGGTCCCAGAGAAGGAATTCTACTTCCTGAAAAATGAGAGGAGAAGGAGAGACCCCTATTTCTAGAGAGATTGAAATTAAGAAAATACATTATAAAAACATGGCAGGAAACAGAACTAGGAACCTACCACTATAGCATAGAGTTAACGGTGTGATCCATAGACAAAAAGATAAGGCCACAACTCAGTCCCTAGAACTGTGCTTATGGTCAGAGTTGTTGCCAAGGAGGAAGCAGCAATATTATTTAACTCAATCTAGGTTAAACAACAACAACAACAATAAAAACTGTACTACTTGTTAAATTTCTGCTGCCTTGGAACCAATCTGGCCTCAGAATATGGTGATGTTTGAATAGTTTCACTTATGAGAATTGAAGAATTTTGAGGTTAGGAAAACATGGTCAATATACTAAATACTGGCGAGTGATTGCTTTTTGGTTCATTTATAAAACTAACATATAAAATTTGTTATTTTTTCTTAGGGCTGTGTTTACTACAATAAGATAAATCTTAAATTTGGATATTTAGGCCTTAAGATTGGGTTGTTAACTTTCTTTGGAAAGATATATAGAATGTTAGGGTGTTAAATTATTTACCTTTACAATAAATGGAGACTTGGTGTGTTTCCATCCTGAACCCATCTGTTGACCATATGGTGCCTAACTTACCTCAATTTTATTCTTAAAAGACTAGGTATAAAATAATTTTAATCTTCAGCTGGATCTTGTTTCCATAAGCTGTTAGACTTAGCTTCAGCTCTGTATATATGTGTTTATATGGCTCAAAACTTTGAAATGGCAACTAATATTACTGCTGTCTTGGACCAAATCTTTTGTGTAATCTTCTTCCCCCTATTAAAATTGCAAACACCTCTTCTATACCTGGGTCTTAACCTGGTCCAGAGAATGTTAGATCCCTGATCTTTATTTAGGCATTCATTCACTCATGCCTTCAAATAATATGTGAGTATTCACTATCAAAAACACATTCACTGGGGCTGGAGTTGTGGCTCAGTGGTTGAGCACTTGCCTAGCATGTTTGAGGCACTGGGTTCGATCCTCAGCACCACATAAAATAAATAAAGATATTGTGTTCATCTACAACTAAAAAAAAAAAACACATTCACGGGGCTGGGGATATAGCTTAGTTGGTAGAGTGCTTCCCTAGCATGCACAAGGCCCTGGGATCAATCCCTAGCACCAAAAAAACCAAACATATTCACTTTCTAAATTCCATTTAATATGTTTCTTTTTGGTAGTGTTTTATCTAGCAAAAGAACATTTTCCAAAAGCAAATCCATACAGTTTTCTTATTATCAATGAAGTTTCATTGGTAAAATGTAACTTTACTTGAATAATTCTGATTTTTTTCTTTTTCTTAATAGAAAAACAGCAATTAAAAGAAAAATACATAAAACAAAATTTTCATAAGAGACTTGCTAAAAAACCAAGACTACCCTTTTCTCCTTAATCTTGCTCAACATTTAAAACTCATTGTTTTAGGTTTTTGTGTCTTTTTTTCTCTTTTATCTTTGGATAGACATTAAGCAGAATCTATCTCTTTTAGTCTTTTTCCCATTGTTCACTATGGTAATTACTTTTTTTTTTTTTTTTTGGTATTGGGCATTGAACTCAGGGGCACTCGACCACTGAGCCACAATCTCAGCCCTATTTTCTGTTTTATGTAGAGACAGGGTCTCACTGAGTTGCTTAGCACCTCACCATTGCTGAGGCTGGCTTTGAACCCGCGATTCTCCTGTCTCAGCCTCCCTAAATGCTGGGATTACAAGCGTGAGCCACCACGCCCAGCTTGGTAATTACTTTTTTAAGCCACCACGCCCAGCTTGGTAATTACTTTTTTAAACGTTAAGGATTGTTGAGGTAATTTACCCTTCCAGGTAACTTGTTTTTCATATACAATTCTATGAGTTCTGACAGATGGAAACAATCATGTTTAGTTAGTAGTTAGTAATGAGCAGTGGAATGTGTAGCAAGTCATAGGTCTACTCTAAGTTATTTAATTTATTTATTTTTGGCACCAGGGATTGAACTCGGGGTACTGGACCACTGGGCCACATCCTCGGCCCTATTTTGTGTTTTATGTAGAGATAGGGTCTTATTGAGTTGCTTAGCTCCTCGCTATTGCTGAGGCTGGCTTTGAACTTGTGATTCTCCTGTCTTAGCCTCCCAAAGTGCTGGGATTACAGGCGTTCGTCACCAAGCCCAGCTTCTAAGTTATTTTAAGTTAAGTTTTCTTTAAATTACTGCCAAACTTGTAGCAGATAACTTTTAGAAAAACATTGGTACACAGGTGTTGAGAGTAAGCAAATGAAAACAAAAGGAGCTAATTTGGGGAAATCCATCAAAAAAGAATTAATGGGACTAACTCTTGACAAGTTCCATTCAGATTGGTGTGAAGCTAGGAGTTATGGCTACAGGTATTTCCATGTCTGGGAAGGGAAATTCCTTTAGTAGCACTAAGATAACTTATGTTGGGCTACTGACCCCAATGCCCACATTAACATGGTATTCACTTGTAGATGAAGCCCCCGTCCCAATAGAATATCCATAGTGACAGTTCCTGAAAGGACTGGTCAGGGTCAAAAGCTCTACTGCACTGTGGGAAAGAGGAGTCAACCCCCTGATAGGCAAAGAGTATAGAAGGTGGTCCCCAATTCCCAAGTCAAACATCAAACAGCAATAAATTTGGAGACAGCACTGTTTCCTTTCTCATTCTTGCTCAGAGAAGCCTCATTCTCGCCCTTGAGAATGCTCTTTGCTTGAGCCTAACTCTACTTTCACCCTACTCTCACTTCACTTCCACTTTCACCTGTGAAAGCAAAAATAACTGAAACGATGGGAATAGACCTCAACAGATCAGCAATTTCTTTTATTAAGTGGAATGGCACATTCTCAGGAGAGAAAACGGCAACTGGTTACAAAATGGGTCTGATTTTTATAGGAGTTAAGTGAGATTTAACCATAGCCTGACTTAATCATTAGAGACTTAATTAAAGCCAAATGTGTTGGTTGGGCAGTCAGGAAAAAAATTGTTGAACTGGTAATTGTGAAAATTTAGAGCACATTGTTTTCCAGACCCATTGACCTCCTTTCTCCCTGGGGGTTGTTGTTCCCTTTTTACCCTGGGGCTGTTGTTTTCCATATTCTCCATGCATGACTTTCAGTTTCTCTTGCATGACTTTCAGTGTCTGGCTTTAAATTTTCTTTCCTCAGAACACAAGAACAAGGTTTGGAGCTTCAGCTCCCTGCTCTCCTGTGATGATGTCACTGCCACTAAAATAAAAGTATAGGTTGGTTGTATCCCAGAAGTTTCCCTTATGTTGCTCCCTCTCTCCACCTCTAGCCCCTGGCATCTATTGATCTGCTTTCTGTCCCTGTTGCTTTGCCTTTTCCAGAATGATATTTAAATGGAATCCTATTATATGGAACAAAAGTTTACACCTTTTGGTGGTGAAAGGGAGTGCTGGGATTGAACCCAGAGCCACCCTCCTGCTAAGCATGCAGTTTGCACCTTTTTAACTTCTGAATAGTATTTCATTATATGAAAATGCCAGAATTTGAATATCCATACACCAGTTGAAACACATTTCAGTTTGCTTGGGTTTCTGGCTATTATGAACCAAATCATAATAAACATTCATTTACAAACTACTTTTTAAATAGGAACTGCTGAGAGATGCCTAAGAGTGATGGGGCAGTGTGATAGTATGAAAAAGATTGAGCGGGAAGACACCATAGACATGGAATCTTATCCTAATTTTGTATTCTCTGTGATTTAGGTAGTTGAACCCCTCTCTGCCTTTTTTTTTTTTTTTTTAAGAAAATGTGTATGATTTAGGTCTTATTCTAGTTTTAAAATAACATGATTTTGTGCTATATAGGTAAAGCATTTATTGTTATATTTTCTGAGAAATTATAAATGATCACACTGAAAGCAAAAATAACCAACATGGTTTCTGCACTGTTAGGGTAGCGGCCAGCCAGACACGGACACCTCATATAGCCAGGAAAATCCTTTATTCAGGGGAGTGAGCGCCCGGGCGAAGGAAAGAGGAAAAGAAGAGAGAGAGAGGACGCATGGGAGGGATTTTATAGAGCCCACTACAAACCGCGTGGCGAGCCAGGGATTGGTCACTTTAAAATCCGCGGGACAGATAAGCAGTAGCAGTCTTCTTTTGATGTGCTAACCTGAGCAGTTAGGCTTTGTTTCCCAGGTGGAAGATTCGGGAGAGGAACCCCCTGGGGCAGGAACTGCCTTGGGCTTTTAGGGAATGTGAAAATTACAAAAGGGCTGTTTTTTACCTTACATTCCCCCATTTTTGATTTTATAAGGATGGGAACGTGGACGACGTTGGCTCTTCTGGCTGCTTCGAGCGGAATTGGGGCGACGTCTGTTGAGCAGGATGGGGGATAGGGGAAGAAGGTAGAGCACCCAGGCCCCAAAGGTTAGGGTCTCCCAAGATGAGAAGTCTGAAAGGTGCCTTGCAGCCATAGCATTGCCAGTTGGTGGGGCCAGTTTCCTGAGTGTAGATGTGAAGGCAGGAGCCAGGAATGCTGGAGTAGAGTCTCAGGAAACAGTTGCAGGTAAGTGACTGTCCTCCTTGAGAATCCGAAGATCCCTGAGGAGAAGCTGATTAAATGTCTGATTAG
>CM053402.1:75272843-75294392 GCA_028644305.1 Xerus rutilus | reverse complement strand
CAAAGCAATTTTATATCCCGTTGATAAAATTTACCATTTATGAAAACATTAAAATGTTATCCTACGGAATTTAAAGGAATTAAAAGTATTTAGTATTGTAAATCCAATACCAAATTTATCTAATAAACATATTTGAGTACTCAATATCAGATCTGATTTGCTTATTTTCATTATAAAAACCAAGGCATTAGACAAGCATATTTAACCGTAACATTTTCCCTTGAAGAAATTTTTGACAATGAGATATATATATTAGACATTTTATAGACACTAACAAGTTAATAGTCCTTTGACCACGTGGAAAGACTTGTGAGTTGAGTAATTTTAAAGACATCTTTATGTTTACCCAATTCAAATTGAACCTTTTAAATCATGTGATTTAAAGATATTTGGATCCATTTTTAGTTTTAGTTTATGAGCGCTAGGTTTACATAAACACAAAAAAATAAAACATGAAGAAGGCCTTTTGTATTAAAGGTAGGTATACATAGTCTCAGTAGAGTGTAAAAAAACTTTTATAGTTGGATAAAATACATCTGATCAGAAGTTTTAACTTTAGCGCGCAGAATTAAAGTCATAAGTTTTAAAAATGTAAGAGTGAAGAGTCCTAGAGAGAGATAAAAAATTATGGCCATTGTTTCAGTAAAGCAACAAGAGAGAATGGAGGAAGAAGAAATGGGCGGGCAGTTTAGGTAAATGTAAATTAAACTCCTTTTACCCTTTTTTTTCCCCTTGAGCTGAGGTCTGGAAAAAAAACGAGTCCTAGGCAGGTGTGAAAAGCTGCAAACCTAGTGGTTTGTGGGGGAGGGGCTGCCGCAGCAGGCCAGGCTGTGAAGAGCTGTGGCTGTTTCGTCTGAGTGAAAAGTCAGAAGAAGCCAAGGATTGGATGGGGGTACCCGGGGTGTTCCATATTTTAAAAAAAAGGGGTAAAGTTTGTCAAGATGTTTTAGAAGACAGCTTGTAAGGGGAAGGGAAAGCTGGAGGTGAAGGGGAGGTGTAAATAAGCCAGAAGAGGGCAGACGGCCGAGAAGCTTGTGATTGGAGTCTGTTGTATCCAGGGAAGAAAGCGATGTGAGGCAAATTTCAGAGTCGACAGAAACTTGGGTGAATTTGGTTTATAAGGTAGGAGGACATGGTGAGACTTAGAGAGAATGCAGAGGGAGGGATTGGCTTGGAGAAGGGAGAAGGCCTGAATAAAGGGATCTCCGCCCATTTTTTCGATCGCACACAATTATGTAGGTTTCTAAGGAGACTAGGATCTAGGGAGCCTGTAGGTGGCCAAGGGTTAGAGCCATCTAAATGATAGGTGGGCCAATCCTGAGTGCAAAGTTTTATAAGTTTTTTGGGTTTTAATATCGAGAATAAGATTAAGAGTGGAAAGATTTTCAAGAAGGCAATGTAATGGAGTCTGCCGGGAGGGAAGAGCTCGATCCCATTCTGTCATCTAGAAATGTCTATTAGAACAGCCTCAAAAGCATCCCTTTGAAGCTATCAACAGACAGGAATAAGACCAACAGGGGGAGAAGGGTCGTCACCCAAGTCCTCCTGAGTCTAACCTCTCCCGGAGAGGCGGAGCCTCGGATCAACCTAGTGCTAGGATTTGGAGACCCCTCCCGGAGGAGTCAGAAAATTTGACCCGAGGTGGAGGGAGGTAAACAGGGAGGAATCAAGCTACCCCCAGCCGGCAGAATTTGAGCTAAAAGGAAAGGAGGGAGAGAGAGAGGGAGTAAAGGACCTGAGGGCTGAAGAATTTAGGAAAGTGGTGTAGAGATTCTGGAAGTCCACCGTAATCATAAAGATCGTGGTGGGGTGCGGTCTTCCCTTTGAGGCAGTCAGAGGGACCACCGGACGATCCACGGCTGGTCACCTCTGATTCTCTGCCTTCAAAGTTTTATTCTCCTCAAAAAGGGGACTCACCGAATGAAGGTCGTGGTGGGCGCGGACACTTGACGATCGAAAGAATGAGCAAAGGCTGTGAGGTGTGGTCGGCAGTTCAGGATGAGGGGTCTCAATAGAGAATTACTCCCTCATCCGAGTCACGGCACCAAATGTTAGGGTAGCGGCCAGCCAGACACGGACACCTCATACAGCCAGGAAAATCCTTTATTCAGGGGAGTGGGCGCCCGGGCGAAGGAAAGAGGAAAAGAAGAGAGAGAGAGGACGCATGGGAGGGATTTTATAGAGCCCACTATAAACCGCGTGGCGAGCCAGGGATTGGTCACTTTAAAATCCGCGGGACAGATAAGCAGTAGCAGTCTCCTTTTGATGTGCTAACCTGAGCGGTTAGGCTTTGTTTCCCAGGTGGAAGATTCGGGAGAGGAACCCCCTGGGGCAGGAACTGCCTTGGGCTTTTAGAGAGGGAATGTGAAAATTACAAAAGGACTGTTTTTTACCTTACATGCACCATAATGAAAATAGAAATAACCCAAATAACTGGGACGAAGCAAACCTCAAATGGATCAGCAAGCTTTTCTTTATTCCACAGCGGAATCAATCAGGCAGGGGAGGTCTCATTTTCTGGGTATGGAAATGGCGCTCGGGTTCCAGAAGGAGTCTGAGTTTTATAGTTTCCAATGGGGGTGAATTAATTATTGGAGACTGCAGATATGCTGTTCAGACAGTCAGGGACCTAGATTTGCAGGTTAAAATTTTAACAGGAAGGCAGCTGTAAAAAGTGTGAAACTCATTGTCACTGGGAAAAGCACAGAGCTAAGTGTTCCCCTGCTTGTCTTCCTTCCTCTGGGACCCACTGTTACCTAGGGCTTCACCATTTGCTTTTCCCCTTTGAGGACTCATGGGCAGTGGGAAAGGGTAGAAGTCCAGGGCCCTCCATTTCAGTATCTGCTTCCTTTCTTCAGGACCCATTGTGGTTGGGAAAGGGTGAATGTTAGCTTTTGGTAGAGATGATGGGGATGACCCCAGAGAGAGATGAACGTTTACTTTCTCCCTTAGGGTCCTTTCTTACTGGGAAAGGATGTACTGCCAGAGATTTAATGTTTGGCTAATTTCTCTCCCTCCTCCTGAGCCACACTGTTTTTATGTTTTTCGCAGGGGCTGTCTTGTAGGACTGTTAGTTTCCATAACCTTTCACACACATTTTGTAAAACTAAGTTCTATAAAATTAGTATAACTGATATTTAAATTTAGGAGTCATTTTGTCTCTAAGTCCTAAGTGACTTTTGTCATTAAGTCTCTAAGTGAAAATAATAGTTTAATGAATTTTAAAGGTCCTTATATGTAATCTTAGGCTTTTTATTAAATGTGTAATCCAACTGATTTTGCATTGAAAAATTATTTTGATAAATGTTTTCTTTCAAAATATCTTAGATTTTATTTTTAATACATACTTTTTTTTTATTTTTTTAATTTAGATGGGTCTAGGAAAGACAATCCAGGCCATTGCAATTGCTTACTTCTATAAAGAGGAATGGCCTCTTTTAATAGTGGTGCCTTCATCCCTGAGGTACCCATGGACAGAAGAAATAGAGAAATGGATTCCAGAGCTAGAGCCTGAAGAAATCAACGTTATTCAGAATAAAACTGATATTGGGTAAGAACAACCTCTTAATCTTTAAGGGAAAAAAAACCCTTTTTTGTGTGTATTTAATATATTCTCATGTTTTAAATAGAATGTAACCTATAGATGGATCATCATTTAGAAGTAAGAGAGTAATGTAAAGTTTTTTTTGTTTTTTTTTTTTTGTTTTTTTTGGTACCAGGGATTGAAGTCAGGGGTACTCAACCACTGAGCCACATCCCAGCCCTATTTTGTATTTTATTCAGAGACAGGGTCTAACTGAGTTGCTTAGCACCTTGCCATTGCTGAGGCTGGCTTTGAACTCATGATTCTCCAGTCTCAGCCTCCCAAATTGCTGGGATTATAGGCATGCGCCACCACGCCCAGCTTGTAAAGAATTTGACTTTACATTTTTTTTAAGTATTTATTTTTTAGTTGTAGATGGACAGAATATCTTTAGTTTGTTTTTATGTGGTGCTGAGGATCAAACCCAGTCCCTCACACGTGCTAGGTGAGCACTCTAACACTGAGCCATAACTCCAGCCCCAGATTTGACTTTACATTTTAAAATACGAAATTTTTGCTGGGCTTGGTGGCTTAAGCCTGTAATCCCAGCACTTAGGGAGGCTGAGACAGGAGAATCGTGAGTTCAAAGCCAGCCTCAACAATGGTGAGGTGCTAAGCAACTCAGTGAGACCCTGTCTCTACATAAAACACAAAATGGTGGGGATGTGGCTCAGTGGTCAAGTGCCTCTGAGTTCAATCTCCAATACCAAAAAAATAAATAAATAAAATATGAATTATTTACCTAAAATATACTGACACATTTAAACTCTGTATATTCCCTTATAATTTAAAAGTAAATATAAAATATGTATACTATTTTATATAAAGATATATGTAATTATTTACTTTACATATACCTTAAATATGCTTAAAACTTACGGTCCAAAAATAAATTTTACAATTTTTCAAAGATTAACTTGAAACTGGATGAGCTTTTATTCTCAGAAACCATGATAAATTTTGCTTTCCAAAATTAATTTAATTAATTTTAGTTAATTTTAGTTAATTTTTT
Organism: Xerus rutilus; assembly: GCA_028644305.1. Lineage (NCBI taxonomy): Eukaryota > Metazoa > Chordata > Mammalia > Rodentia > Sciuridae > Xerus > Xerus rutilus. The sequence goes on along the minus strand of CM053402.1, from coordinate 75,289,797 downwards.
AAGTTTTATATGACTCAAAATTAGCAATTTCAATTTTATTTATATTATTTTATAATTTTGATAATTTGTATTATGAAAACATTTGTTTAGTGATTATTAGAAATCTGTACTCTAAGAATTTATCATAGTATCACTAGTGATATTTTCTCATTTTTTATAGTCATTGGTATAAGTCAACCAATTTGAAAATTCATAAATTATTACATTGATTCAAATTATTATGTTTTCAAAAGTTTAAATTAGCCAGGCCCAGTGGCGCGAGCCTGTAATCCCAGTACTTAGGGAGGCTGAGATAGGAGAATCGCGAATTCAAAGCCAGCCTCAGCAATGGCAAGGCACTAAGCAATGCAGTGAGACCCTGTCTCTACATAAAACACAAAATAGGGCTGAGGGTGTGGCTCAGTGGTTGAGTGCCCCAGTACCAAAAAAAAAAAGTTTCAATTATTGGTTTTGAAAGCTGCACACAAAGTGTAAAAGCAATATATCTACCTAAAATAAATATCTGTTAATACTTAGACTTTTTGTGTGTGTAGTATTATTGCATTGTACTGTGTTCCATAAGACTCTTGATATAGAGTGTAAAACGCTTTGCATTCATGAATGTGAAAAGAGTTAACAGAATAGGTTTCAACCTTGGAACCCTAATTCATTAGCATATATCTTTTTGGGCCCAAGAAAATTTGGCCACTATTTGCATGCTTAAGATAAAATGTAGGCAGTCATTATGCATAAATTTTCTCTTCTCCAATAAAACTGCATAAAATTGAAAATATAAAAATCTGGATGATGTTGAATGTATTAAGAGACTTCTATAATCATTTTCTTTTAGCTATACGTTATGTAAATGTCAACTTTCAAATTTTCTTAAAATGTCTCCTGTATATCTTTTATTGCATTTAGATTATCTAGTTTGCATTGTTATTTCAGAAATATACTCTCTTGAAATTAAATAATGGCTAATACTTTTGTAAAAGCCAGATGACCGAAAGGAGGTGAATTGAAACCGGTGGGCAAGGCTTTATTGGAAATACACGCTCTTGGGTTGAACTCTCCTGTCCATCAGAGTGTGTACGGGAGAGTCGCATACGTGTTCTGGCATACAGAGAATTTTCAAAGGCCGGGTCAGGAAGGGGAGGGCTTAGGGCAGGAAGAGAAGGCCAGAGTCCTTCCTTGGTAAGTGAGGAAAAACCCGCTGATTGACAGGAGGCGCCTCTACTGGTGATGTCAGCATCTGGCTGGCAGCTCCGTTCCGTAGCTGCCCTGACCGGCGCCCCTAATTGGACACCCTGGACCCTGAGCCAACCTTACAACTTTTATTGGAATAATTTTTTGGGGGGTTTTGCCAGGGATTGAACTCAGGGACATTGGACCACTGAGCCACATCCCCAGCCCTATTTTGTATTTCATTTAAAGACAGTCTCACTGAGTTGTTTAGTTAGTAACTTGCTTTTGCTGAGGCTACCTTTGAATTCATGATCCTCCCTGTGTATGTTTTCTGGAGGTTATTAACTAAGGGCAGAAAAAGTACCTAGTCTTTCAGATTCTTAATGAAATACCGTTTGGTATATACCAAACAGTGCCAACATGTGCTTAAGACAAATACATATACTTTTCTCTGTCATATGATAGCAGTTATGCCTAGAATGTGCATTGGTCAAGACACAGCAAGATAGAAGCCACAGAGACTGCTGCACTGGCCTTCACAGCCTTTGTCTTCTGTTTATTATTTATAGTATACCTAAGTTAGTAATGTTAACCCTGGGCTTTTTTTCTGCAGGCTCTTTCGATGTTTGAATACAATTAGAGAAGCATAGGTCTCTGTATAAAGTAGATTTATCCAGGACTTAAAATACAGTTGCCATTTAGGAGCTCTGACTTTTCTGTCAGAGAGTAGAGAGTGGCCCTCTGTATTTTTTCATTGGTGATATGGAAAATGCAGAAGTGATATCTTTTAATGTTCATGAATTTTTTTTATCTCCTTCCAAAAATGTTTATTAGGAGCATAGCACTGTATATACAAAGATCAATAGAACTCATTTTCTACCTTCAACAATCTCATTCTACAGTAATGGAGATATATACATATAAAATGTGTAAAAATATGTAAATGAATAAAATATAGATATGTGAATTATGGAATTCAAAAGATCAGGATTCTCTTTAGGTAATTGATTCTCTATATGAGGTAGTATAATAGAAAGTTCAGTCCCTGTCCCCAGTGCCAGTCAATGCCAATTGAATAATGAGGACACAGTTTTGAGAAAAAGGAAAAAGAAGGTTTATTGCTTTTATTGCAAAGGAGACACACAGGAGATTCCTGTCCCAAAGGCTGTGACTCTTTCAATCCAGAGGGACAGGAGGTTTTAAAGGGTTACATTCCAGGTGTGCTCTGGTAGGGGGTCCCAGGGCACCCCCATGGCTTGTTAGGATTCATTTGTTAATTTGGGAGATAATCACTTCCCAGGTCCTCAGCTGGCATCTCCTTCCTGTAGTGGTGGTGTTCAAGGGCAGTTAACTAGGGGAAGAAAAGATAACACTGTCTCCCTAATCTTGCTAGGGAGAGGGAGAGGGGAGAAGAAAGAAAAAATGTTTTTTAAAAAAAATAAACTTTAGAGCACCAGGAATGTAAAATGGCCTGAAGTACACTACATAGCCCTGTTTTACTATTATGATAATCACAATACTAATAGCACCCAGGTTAAAAAAATGCTATCCTAGTTGTGGGAAGGTTTCATTGAAGAGTTAATTAATATTTGAATACGCATTTTTTGTATGATCCTAGGTGCACGCAAATGTTGTCAGAAAATAATGTTTTTATCCTAGCAAAATGTGGCTTTCAGAATGTCCAAATATTCCAAAGACAACTTGACCAGAATTTTGGTTTTGGCTACCAAAATTTCAAATATTGGATCCTGTTTTATCATATTTAAGAACTGTCAAATCTTATGAGAAATTGAGTTTCAGCAGTAATACTGTAACAGTGGTCTACTTCACCTTTTGAATATCGCCCTTGCTGCTTATTTTAAAAGGACATGTTTTTCTTTTCCTCTATTCCCTCTCCCCTTCCCTAACCAGGGGGCAAGGAATAAGATTACCTTGAGTTATCTGTCCTCCACAGGAAGGAGATATCACCTGAAGATATAAGAAGTGATCACCTCCCAAATTAACAAATGAATTTCAACATACCATCTGGGCACACCTGGAATGTAGCCTTTGAAGAGCTTCTTTAAAAGCCCTTTGTTTTCCCTGATGGACAGAACCAGAGCCTCTGGCAAGAATCCCCTGTGCCTCTCCTTTGCTACCAAAGCATTAAGCCTTCTTTTTGTCCCCCAAAGAGTTATGTTGTTTATGATAAATTTATTACTGAGATATTTCTAAAGTACATGGGTTTTGTTTTCTAGGAGAATATCGACCAGCAAAGTGACAGTTCTGGGTTATGGTCTTTTAACCACAGATGCATTGACTTTGATAGATGCACTGAATAATCAGAACTTCAAAGTAGTTATAGTGGATGAATCACACTACATGAAGTCCAGAACAGCAACCCGCAGCAAGATTTTATTGCCAGTGGTACAGAAATCCAAACGAGCCATTCTTCTTACAGGAACTCCAGCTTTGGGAAGGCCTGAAGAGGTATTAAAATCTTTATACTCTGGGCTTTAAAAGAAAAGCAAAGGGAAAATAAATCAGTCATCTGTTTTGCATTTTTAGTTGGAAATTAGATGCATCAAATGTCAAAGATTACATTGGGATTTTCTAGGCAGCTATTAATCATTAAAGATATCTTTTATTAGGACTGTTTTATCTATTTACATGTAAACCTTAGCCATGCTTATGAATAAAAAATAGTGTTTGTTTGTTTGTTTTTGGAACTGGGATTGAACCAAGGGGTGCTTAACCACTGAGCCCCAACCAGATCCTTTTAATTTTTAATTTTGAGACAGGGTCTTGCTAAATTGCTTGGGGCCTTGCTAAGTTAAGTTGCTGAGGCTATCTTTGAACTTGTGATGCTCCTGCCCCAGCCTTCAGAGCTACTGTGATTCCAGGGCATGTGCCACTGCACTCATCTTAAAAAAATAGTTTTAACCTTTATTTTAAGGTTTCCATATTTAGTACAGATTTGTAATATTCTTCACATACGTTCCTGAAGTTCTTCTGTGGGTTTACTGTTCATTTGTCTGTCTTATATTTTAAGTGCATAAGTGCCTTAGGGTTGGGTTTGAATCTAATTCATTTATAACTACATTGCAGAACTTGTCTCTTGTTCCTTTTACTTTAAGAGCCACATTTGGGAAGGTAGCAACTAGAGCTTGTCTGCAGACCATTCTTGTCTACTTAGAATGGAGCAATAAGGCACCCATTTGATACCCCATTTAATTTTACCTCTCTAAGAATCCAGTTTTAATTCCTATAAGTACCATGTTGAATGTATAGATTGTTTTGGAGAGTATTTCCGTCTTAACAATATTTAGGGCTGAGGATATAGCTCAGTTGGTAGACTGAGCATGCAGTTTGGCATGCACAAGGTCCTGGTTTCAATCCCCAGCACCACAAAAAAAAAAAAAAAAAATTAGTCCTCAACTCTGTGAGCATGAGATATATTTCTATTCATTTTTAAGTCTTATTTAATTTTTTCCCCAATGGTATTTTGTAATTTTCACATCTTATGATGCTTCTGTTAAATTTAATCCTATTTTATTTATAGTTTGGTTCCACTATGAATGGAATTGTTTTCTCAGTTTCATTTTTGATTGTTTATTGCTCAGTATGCATGTAACAGTGGTCCCTTCACCTTCTGAATATAGCTGTAAGGTTTTTTGGGGTTTTTTTAATGTTTTTTCTTTCTTCTCCCCTCTCCCCTTCCCTAACAAGATTAGGGAGACAGTGTTATCTTTTCTTCCCCTAGTTAACTGCCCTTGAACACCACCACTACAGGAAGGAGATGCCAGCTGAGGACCTGGGAAGCGATTATCTCCCAAATTAACAAATGAATCCTAACAAGCCATGGGGGTGCCCTGGGACCCCCTACCAGAGCACACCTGGAATGTAACCCTTTAAAACCCCCTGTCCCTCTGGATTGAAAGAATCACAGCCTTTAGACAGGAATCCCCTGTGTGTCTCCTTTGCAATAAAAGCAATAAACCTTCTTTTTCCTTTTTCTCAAAACTGTGTCCTCATTATTAAATTGGCATTGATTGGCATTGGGGACAGGGACCGAGCTTTCGGTTACATAGAGACACAATTTAATTTTGTGGATTTATCATGTATCTTGCAAACTTGATGAACTGAGGTATTAGTTTAATATTATTTTAGGAATGTCTTAGAGTTTTCTATATAAGATCATGTCATGTCATCTGTGGAGAGTGATAATTTTACTTCTTTCTTTCCAATCTCCATGACTTTTATTTCATTTTCTTACCTAATTGTATTGGCTGGAACTTGTAATATAGTGTTTAATGCAAGTAGCTAGAGTTGGCATCCTCGTGGTTCTGATCTTAGGGAGAAAGCATTCAGCCTTTTACTTTAGGTATGATGCTATTTTAGTTTTTCCTAGATTTTCTTCAGGTTCAGGAAGTTCCTTTCTATTCCTTTTTTATTGAGTGTTTCATTCTAACAGATATTGAATTTTATCTAGTACTTTTTCTGGGTGGTTTTTTTTTTTTTTTTGGTACCAGGATTGTACTCAGGGATACTCTACCACTGAGCCACATCCCCAGCCCTATTTTGTGTTTTATTTAGAGACAGGGTCTCACTGAGTTGCTTAGCACCTCATTATTGCTGAGGCTGGCTTTGAACTCACGATTCTCCTGTCTCAGCCTCCCTAAGTGCTGGGATTACAGGTGTGCACCACTGCGCCTAGCTTGTATCTTTTGGTATCTTCATGGAATTTTTGTCTTTTCATTTCTTTGGAGGTTGAGAAAAATAGTTTAAAAGATAGTGCTGATTAATGCACAACTTTGTGAATATACTAAAAGCCATTGAATTGTGTACTTACAGAGTATGAACTTTATTTTTACAAGTTATATCTCAATAACACTAACTTTCAAAATAACTGCATAAACTATCATGTATAGCCTATCAGAGTTAAAAAAAGAAAAAAAACTGGTGACATTATTAATGTGAATGTAAATTGGGACAGTCTTCATGGGCCAACATGGTAATATCCATCAAGTTTTAAAAACTGTGTTTTAAGAATCATCAAGAATACAAATAATAAATGCTGGCAAGGGAGGAAAGGAACACTTACACATTGTATGTGGGATTGTAAATCAGCATATTTGTTATGGAAATCAGTATGGAGATTCCTTAAAAGACTAGGAATGGCCCAGCTATCCCACTCCTCAGTATTTATACAAAAGAACTAAAGTCAGTGTACTGTAATGATATATGCTTACCCATGTTTATAGTAGCACAATTCATAATAGCCAAGTTATGGAACAAGCCTAGGTGCTTGTCAGTGGATGAATGGATAAAGAAAATATATATATATATACACACGATAGAGTTTGTGTATATATATATACACACACAATAGAGTTTTATACAGCTATAAAGAAAAACTAAATTATGTCATTTCCAGAAAAATGGATGGAACTGGAGAGCTTCATGTTAAGTAAAATAAACCAGACTCACAGTGTTGAGGATTGTTTGTTTTCTCTCATTTTATGTGGAAGATAGAGAAAAGAAAAAAGGAAAAGGCTTTTCATGAACAAAGAAGGGAAACCAATAGGATAGAGGATGAATCAAGGGGAGAGAGAAAGAGAAGAAAGGGAGAGGTAATGGGCAATGAAAATGACCAAATTATATTATGTGTGTATATAAATATATCATAATAAATTCCACTATTTTATAAAATTATAAGGCCACAATAAATAAAACAGAAACCAAAATAAATTTATTGAAAATTAAAATTGAAAAGTGAAGAACATGGCTTAATTCCAACTCTTCAACTTCTAAAAACATATTCCACAAAACTCATCCAATAAAAATAAAAGTGGGCTGGGTATGATGGCACTTGCTTGTATCCCAGCAGCTAGGGAGGCTGAGGCAGGAGGATTGCAAGTTCAAAGCCAGCCTCAGCAACTTAGTTAGGCCGTAAGCAATTTAGCAAGACTCTGTCTCTAAATAAAATATAAAAATGGTCTGGGGTTGTGGCTCAGTGGTTAAGTGCCCCTGGGTTCAATCCCCAATACCAAACTACATAAACAAATAAATAAATGTGGATGGATAACAGATAGATGGTTGATAGATATAGTTGTGTGTATAGGCACACACACACATGCACAGAATTATATGACATTATTAATTTTTGTAACTACATAAAAATAAGAAATAGCCTTCATTTCAGTATCAGGAATCTGTTTAAATATTAACAATATGTATACTTAATAATGAGTGGCTATTTAGCCTTTAAATAGTACTTTATTATCATAATGCATTGTTTATATAATTTTTAAACCAAATAAAAATGTATATATACATTGGAGGACAAAAAAATATATTTGAGGGACAAAATTTTTATTTGAGTAACTATGTATAATATGACCCTCTTTTTGTAATAAAAGAATATACATATGCCATGTAGGTACAAAAAATGTATGAGTCAGCCGGGCGTGGTGGCTCACGCTTGTAATCCCAGCATTTTGGTAGGCTGAGACAGGAGAATTACGAGTTCAAAGCCAGCCTCTGCAAAGGTGAGGCACTAAGCAACTTAGTGAGACCCTTTCTCTGCATAAAACACAAAATAGGGCTGGGGGTATGGCTCAGTGGTCTAGTACCCCTGAGTTCGATCCTTGGTGCCAAAAAAAAAAAATATGAGTTTATGTGTAAGATACACATAACTGGGCTGGGGATATAGCTCAGTTGGTACAGTGCTTGTTCAGCATGCGCAAGGCCCTGGGTTCAATCCCCAGCACCAGCAGAAAAAAAAAAAAGAAACACATAACTGTTATCCCTGAAGAATGGATAGGTGAGCGGAAAGAAACAAGGGGCACTAAAGAAGAAGTAGATTTTCTTTTATACATTTTAATATTTTTCTTTTTTTTTTTTTTTTGGTACTGGGAATTGAACTCAGGGGTACTCCACTACTGAGCCACATCCCCAGACCTATTTTGTGTTTTATGTAGAGACAGGGTCTCACTGAGTTGCTTAGCGCCTCGCCATTGCTGAGACTGGCTTTGAACTCACAATTCTCCTGTCTCAGCCTCTCTGAGTGCTGGGATTACAGGCTTGCGCCACTGTGCCTGGCTCATTTTAATATTTCATTAACTTATTTTATCACCATAATAATTTACTTGGAAATATTTCAACTTATTGAGAATAGTTGTTTTGTTACAGCTTTTCATGCAGATTGAAGCTCTTTTTCCACAAAAATTTGGAACATGGACTGACTATGCCAGAAGATACTGTAATGCACATATCAGGTATGACATTATTTTTTGTGAGTTTTATCCTCACATATTTCCTATGAATTTTAAGCTTCATTAATCACTCTTTGTTCCAGTGTTTTCCAAACTCTTGGTTGCTGTGGAATAATTTCTTCAAGTAAAAGTATGTGTGGATGAACTATATGTAAAATAAATAGATAATGGCAAAGTGGTTTTTTTTAATTTTTGCTTTTTATATTCCACTTTTCTATCTTTGTAATTATTTTTTTAAATTTTTTTATTAGATGTTGATGGACTTTTATTGTATTCATTTATTTATATGTGGTGCTGAGGATCGAACTCGGTGCCTTGCACATGCTAGGCAAGTGCTCTACCACTGAGTCACAACCCCAGCCTCTGTAATTATTATTTTTTAAAAAATATTTTCTTAGTTGTAGATGGACATAATATCTTTATTTGTTTATTTTTATGTGGTGCTGAGGCTCGAACCTCGTGCCTCACACATGTGAGGCAGACGTTCTACCACAGAGCTACAGCCCCAGCCCTGTAATTATTTTTATTAACTAGATCTACATGCACATTATACAAAAGTAAAAAATAAGTGCTTCTTCCCCCCCCACCAATCTCCCAGCCATGTATAGTAATTTTCTTTCTTTCTTTTTTTCTTTCTTTCTTTCTTTCTTTCTTTCTTTCTTTCTTTCTTTCTTTTGCTTTCTTTCTTTCTTTTAAATTTTTTGTAGTTGTCAATGGACCTTTGTTTTATTTATTTATTTATATATGGTGTTGAGAATTGACTCCAGCACCTCACACATGCCACACAAGCACTCTACCACTGAGCTATAACCCCATCCCTAATTACCTTTCCATGTAACTAATGTGGGTAATTTCTTGTGTACCATCTGGAGATATTCAGTGCCTGAGCAAGCACTTATTTTGCATGTGTAATATTGCTTCATATATTTACATTATATATACATATATAATATATACATTGTTTTGCTGTTTGCTTTCTTCACTGTATATATTGGCGATCCTTCCATTTCACTTCCTGAAAGGGCTTTGACATTTTGACAGTCATTTAAAATGCTACATATTTTCTACTGTTTAGAATTTACTTATACAGGTCACTCTTTTTTTTTTTTTTGGTACCAGGAATTGAACTCAGGGGCACTCAACCACTGAGCCACATCCCCAGCCCTATTTTGTGTTTTATGTAGAGAGAGGGTCTCACTGAGTTGCTTAGTGCCTCACCATTGCTGAGGCTGGTTTTAAACTCAGGATTCTCCTGTCTCAGCCTCCCAAAGTGCTCGGATTACAGGCATGAGCCACCGCGCCCTGCTACAGGTTACTCTTAATAGGTATTTGTGTCATACATAGCCAATGCAATAATAAAATCACTGGGCACATTGGGAACTAGCATATTATAGTTGTTCAAGACTGTAGAAATTCAGACCTAGACCACTTGTATTTTATTTTCATATCTACTACTTAGCAGATGTTTTATTTAAGGAAAGTAACTTTATCTTCCCATACTGCTTAGAGTTTCTTATGCTCTAAAAACAGAATGATTAGGCCTGCCTTCAGAATTATTAGACTTATATTTGCTTATATTTATAAAGAGCTTGGATTTTTATTGTACATAGTGAGCATGCAACAATTATTATTTTAATATTTCATTTCAAATACATGTGAATAAATCTAAGAGAAGTTATAAAAATAAAATTGCTGGTTCAAAGGGCATGATGATTTAAGATTTTCCTAAATCATTCTCCACAGAAGTTACATCATAGAAATTTTGTGTGTAAGGTTCTCTCTTTTCTCATATCTTGCCAACATGGGAAAATATAACATTTTATTTTTGCCAATATAATCTGAAAATAATTCTAATGTACATTTGTCTTATTATGTTATTAAATGTAATTGAGCATTTTTCATACATATATAAGTCATTTATACTTTTTTCTGTTAATATGTGTTCTTGGCCTTTCTGCTTATTAAATGTATGGGGCTTTTTTTCTTATTATGTTGAAATTCTTTTTTTTAAATGTTTTTCAGACTTTTTTAAAAATAGCTTTCTTTTATTCATTTATGTTTATGTGGTGCTGAGAATTGAACCCAGGGCCTCTCGCGTGCTAGGCAAGTGCTCTAATGCTGAGCTACAACTCCAGCCCGAAATTCTTTTTTTTTTTGTGGTACTGGGGATTGAACTCAGGGGTACTCGACCACTGAGCCACATCCCCAGCCCTATTTTGTGTTTTATGTAGAGACAGGGTCTCACTGAGTTGCTTAGTGCCTCACCATTGCTGAGGCTGGCTTTGAACTCGCGATTCTCCTGTCTCAGCCTCCCTAAGTGCTGGGATTACAGGCTTGAGCCACAGCGCCCGGCTCCAAAATTCTTTATATATTATAGAAAACATCTCCTTGTATGTGATATGAGTTTTGCATGTTTTTTCCCAGTATGTATTTATGTTTTTCTTTTTTCCTTCTTACAGTTCCTTCAAATACTCCCACATGGTCATGGTATTCCTATGCTTTTTAAAGGTTGTAATTTGGAAAGAATTCTTCCCAGATTGTTTATATGAGGGCAGTCTAATATTGAAATCAAAATCAGACAAGATAGTACAGAAAAAGACAATAGGGATTATTTTTACTTATGACTATAAATGCAGAAGTCTTCAATAATATAGACTTGGAGAATCTAGGAACTCATTAGAAGGCCTATTATGTTGATTTTATATGTTAAGGTATTGGCCAGCCAGACACGGACACCTCTGTACAGTCAGGAGATTCTTTATTCAGGGGAGTGGGCGCCCGGGTGAAGGAAAGAGGAAAAGAGAGAGAGGGGACACGTGGGAGGGATTTTATAGAGCCCACTACAAACCGCGTGGCGAGCCAGGGATTGGTCACTTTAAAATCCGCGGGACAGATAAGCAGTAGCAGTCTTCTTTTGATGTGCTAACCTGAGCGGTTAGGCTTTGTTTCCCAGGTGGAAGATTTGGGAGAGGAACCCCCTGGGGCAGGAACTGCCTTGGGCTTTTAGAGAGGGGATGTGAAAATTACAAAAGGGCTGTTTTTTTTACCTTACATTATATACTTGGAGAGTTTTTATATGTATAGCTTATTTGTTTACATTATATTTACTTTATTTATTTATTTTGAGGGGGATACTAGGGATTGAACTCAGGGGCACTTGTCCACTGAGCCACATCCTCAGCCCTGTTTTGTATTTTTTAGAGACAGGATCTCACTGAGTTGCTTAGCACCTTGCTTTTGCTGAGGCTGGCTTTGAACTAGTGATCCTCCTGCCTCAGCCTCCCAAGCTGCTGGGATTAGTGTGTGCCTTTTGCTTCTAACCCACACCTCTCCCCAAGAAGTGCAGCCCAGACAACTCTGCAGAAGCAGCAAAGTTTATTGAGGAAGTAGACACACAGGCCAATCGATTGGAATCAGCTCTCCTTTCCTTCAGAGAGTGACCCGAAATGAGGGTTTCAGAGGTTATTATAGGGTGGGTGAGTTACATGACTTGGGAAAACAGAATTTGGCAAATATTCAACCTATAGTTACTTAAAGTTCAACTGTGATGGCACCTCCTATATCCCCTTTCAGGTCCTAAAAGTTTAGGTAACTGGCCAGAGGGTCTGGAAGCCTGTGACTTGGCCCTATCCATGAGAAGCAAGCATAGCAAAGCATTAATCACAGAAGCACAAAAAGCAGAAGCACAACTTAGCAGATACATGCAGGCCTGAGCCAGAGTGACTCCATTTTGAGTTTGAATTTTACATTACCCTCTTTTCTAGTGAATGGAGTCAACCCTTTGATTCATCATCATCTATAGAGCAGGGATTTTAGTGGGATCAGAGTACCATGAGTTTAATAGCACTAATTCTTTGTTTTATATAGTTAACCAGACAGTTAATAATGCGGGGGCCTGTTAATATCTTTCCCTTAAATTTTCTTGGACCAGAGCTAATGTGTCCCTAATGACTCCAAAGTTTTTTCTATGGCTGCACATAAACCTCCCTCCTTCATGAAAAGTAAGTCAAGGCCTCTGTGGTTCTGGAGGCCTACTTCTCTGAAGGAATCTACCTGTTTGAGGTGAGAAATAGAAGACTCTAAGCGTCCTAAGTCAAGGTCTACTTGTTAGCTGAAGCTTTTAAAATTTTGATTACCAACAATAAGGGAAGTTGTGCCTAGGGCAGTGGATCCTGCTAATCCTAGTCCCAGTAACAAGGGTACAAGTACTGGGGCAGCTCGTTTTACCCTGTTTGTAGGTGAACTCATATGATGTTCACGGCCTGCATCTCCTCCATACCAATATATTTGTGGCAAAATGTGTACTAGAACACAAAGTTCCTTTGACCCATCATTTTTAAAATACCAGGCATTGATGCAGGGAGTAATATCAGAAGTGCAAGCAAACCAAGTAAAAGGACGGGCCTTTTAATCGTAACTGTGGGAAACTGAAGCAGCAAGAGAGTCATTAGGAGGAACACTGTAAGTGCAAGAGTGAGTATATGGTGAATCAGCTAATATAAAGCTGGAGGACTTAAGGCATAGGCCTTGACGTTGTAAATTCCTCAGGGTTAGGACAGGCTGGCATCCCCACTTACATTCAGTTTCCTTGGGGTCTCGCATGAGTACAACTTCAGTGTGAGAATTTTGTCCTATGGTGACATTAACCCCAGAAGCCCACATTATAAGAGGGTTTAGGATTGAGGCACATCCAGCAATCCTGTATAATGTTAGGTTGGGTTTGATTAAGGAATGAGTGCATGGATTCATAATCATTTGTTCCTGACAAACTCGGTACTTTCCATGATCATTTACAATTGACAAAGCTCTGGGTTCAGCACAGGGTCATAAGCAACTGAAATGGATGCCTTAGCTAAGATGGAGTCACTCATGCTAACCTAGCCCACAACATTCCCCACTGATTTTATGGGACTAATCAAATCATTGATTTAGCATCATCAGTATGAGTCCCAGATGCTGTTGTCTAGCCTCTCCACTATAGTCGTACACTTGGGGAATAATGTGAACAGTCAAAAATTTTGTTCCATTCTGATGTGCCAAAAGCTGTAGGGATAAGCAGGGAGTTATTCCTGATAAACAGGTAAACCAAATGTGCTCTGGAGCCATGTAGAAATGAACCAACAGTCCTGAGTAACATTAGTTTTTGTGTGATTAGAGGTGTGGGGTTGGACTGATGAAATATGTTGCTTTAGCAGCTCATATCTTACAACATTTTTTTTAACCCAAACCAGCCTCCATTTTGTGAATTGACCTGATTACCTATTCACATTGATTGTATTTTCCCTCTAAGTTTAGGGAACTCCTACTGCTGAAAGGAAAAGGGCAAGGACTGCTCTTGCTTCCGCTCTTGCTGCTTCGAGCTGAGAGGGGGCAATGTGCAGTAGAGCAAGCAATTTGGAATCCCTTTTTATAAATTGGGTCAAGGGGTCCATGATGAAAGTCTGATACAGGAAGAACACGTTGTAAATTCACCTGGGGGTGGTGCTTCTATGAGAGAAACAAAAGACATGAGCACTGAAATGAGATCAATACATAGTAAATGTTGTAGCATCTGGAACATGTCAATGAATATCATGAAGATAATAGAAATCAGTAATCTCTCACCAGCAGGTGCAAGAACTAAAAGTTATACCCCATAGCAAGGCCTAACAAAGCCTAATAAGGCCTTTATTTGGGAATATGAATCTTTTGTATTTTCAGAGTTATCAGGAATGTATGTATACACAACACTTAGTTAAGTTACTTTACTTAGGGCTAGAGAATCATACTAGTAAACATATACTAGTAAACATTGACTAAGCCTACCTATGTTGGAGGTTAGGAAAATCTGTAGGCCTTGAATTGACTAACATACAACTTTTGACTCTGACAGGTTTTTTTGATAGTTATCAGGCACTCTTGCTTATGAATCTCCTTTCTTGTCTCCAATCTTACTTATTCTTGAGGGGCTAACCCAAGTGTACATCTTAAGTTACAAATAACTATTTTTTTTAACACCCAAGAATGGTTGTTATGGTTTTAACTGTTTTTGCTAGGTGTTCAAGATCAAGATGGTCAAATGGACCTTGTTTTTATCTACTGTTAAGAGTCAGCTAAGTGTTGTGAGACATTCTTGGGGAACTTGTGAGCAGCCTCTTAGCACTGCTAGTGTCATCTGTGCTACGATGGATTGAGGTCTTACCATGTGGCTTCCCTTCTATGCATCAGGGATGTCTCCCCTTTCCAGTGACCCTCCTCTTTTGCAGCATGCACACTGATTGCCTTTCTCTTCTCCAGTGGTCTCATTAATCTGGGGGTGGAGGGACGTGTTATGTGGCCCAGAGTTGTAAAGCTCTTCCCCTTTTCCCAGGGTTCAGGCTGACTCAGGGCAAGAGCCAAATATTGGTTTCCTTAGCCCCTTTATTTTAACCTTAATATTTAAGCCTTGACCTTAAACATCCAGCAAGTCAGTCTTACCAGTCTTAAAGAGTACTGGGCTTTAACTTAATATTTATTAACTTTATAGTTATTTTTACCTTTTTATTTACTGTCTATAGATGGCTTAATCTGGGTTATATAGCATATCTCCTGTTTGAAATATATAACTTTAAATGAACTGAAGTTTGGCCTACTTTGTAGTTTTTTTGACATACAGTTCCTGAGTCTATAGGAATGCTAGTTACAATATTAACCTTTAAATAGATCAGGCTCTTATTATCTTTTACAAATACCTTTACATTTTTATATTCCAGTGTAAAAGGTAACATAAAGTTTAGGTTTGGTTACAAAACGTCAAATGATATAAATCAGTCTCCAATAAAATTTGTCATTTCTGTAAGTCTAAATTTACCGTTACAGACAACTTTAGTCTGTAGAATACCAGCTTGATAAAATCAAAACTTTTGCTTTAAAGACTTGTATACCTGAAAGATATGAACACATTTAATATGTAAAGAAGAGTAATAGTACCACAATTACATTGATGTTTTTATATTAATCAAGTTTAGTTTTTAAAGCAAAATCTAGATTCTGTAATGTAGTACAATACTGTAAAATACCAGTTGCTGTTTAACCTGAGTGGTCCAAACCTTAATTTCTCCAAGACTAGTTGTTCTGAGAATAAAACTTAACAAACACAATGTTAGGAGTGAATTAATGTTTTAAGAAATTCTTGTCATTTTAACAGGTTAAACTTTGGTTTATACTAGTACATTAATATTTGACCTTAGGGGAAAACCTTGAATAGTTTTAACTATTTGTGTTACATATATATAACTAATTTAGTTACACACAAACTTGTCCTTTACTTACATAGACCTTTTTATCACTTAGATCCTCTTGTTGTTTACTTAGATGTATTACAACTTTACCACATAAAGACTTTTTTTTAACCCAGAAATTTTTTTTTACTAAATATATTTTAATATTTAGGACCTTTTAATTTTTTATTTGTTGATCTCTTTTTTTGTTTACACTCTGAAATAACCCTTATGAAATCTCTGAATTTAGACACTCTATTTTAATAAGATGAAAAATTTTGTTATTTATATATTTTAATTAAAATGTAGTTGAAAACTTTAGACCCCTTATATAACCTTGTTTTTAGTGATGACACAAAGTAATTTTAAATTCCTTTTTTTAATTTACTAGTTTATGAAAACACCAATAATATTTAAGCATATTACCTTAAGGAATTTAAAGAGTTAAGAGTACTTAATGTTATATTTAACAGTTAGCATTTTTAACTTCATAAACCATTTAGATGTTTTTAACAAACACATCCATGATAAATCTCATATATGTCAGATCTAATTTACTTATTTTTTTAAAAAACAAGATACCAGACAAGTACATTTAACAGCATCATTTTTTTTCTGTTGAAGGAAAATCCTAGAAACAATGGATATTAGACATTTTATAGACATCAACATTTTATTAACAACTGACCACCTAGAGAAGCTTCTGAGTTAGAAACTTTTAAAGACATTTTTACTTTTATTTGTTTACCCAATTTAAATTGAACTTTTTGAATCACATGGACCAAAGGTATTTGGATCTATTTTTAAAAAATTTTTAATTTATGAGCTCATATGTTAATTTTGGTACCAAACATATGTAGACATGGCAATACATGTAGACTGACAATAGTGTACCTACACAAAACAAAGGCCTTGTAGCTTATTTTTAAAAAACCTGTTAGATTGAGAGCTAACACTTGCAAATTAGCCTCTGCCAGCGCCCGCGCCAGCACAAAGGGAAACCGAGTCAGGCGAGGGAGCCGCGGATGAAAAATCACTCTCACACACACACACAGAACAAGGCAAGAGACTTCCTTTATTGAGCTCACACACACTCACAGGGCAAGATCCGTCCGTAGAGAGTTCTTCCTCCAGACTCAGGTCCTTCTATATATATGCTAAGAGGCCCTTTGTCCTCCAAGGCTACAGGATGCATAGGGTGTGACTATTCTATTAGCATCTGCTACAGGGTGCATAGGGTATGCCTATTCTATTAGCATCCGGTAACTATGCTATTAGCATCCTGTGGCTACTCAC